>JAVIAB010000047.1:16141106-16392181 GCA_032433765.1 Megaustenia siamemsis | reverse complement strand
AGAGAGATGAGGGAACGAAACTGAAAAAAGAGAAACTTAGATGGTAGAGGAACAATGTATGAAAAGCAGAATGAACAGAGAAAGAGATGAAAACATGTTGTATTGTATCTTCGCAGCTCCCAGATGAAACTTGCTATTAGCGGGATGAACTTCCGGTTGCTGGAGATGAAGACCTTTGTGGTGTAAGGTCAGTCACGTGCTCACTGGTGTTTCCTTACAGATTCTCACTCTGATTAACTCCACTACATACACAGTTTCAGAATGTCATCCATTTCTGTTAATTGTGTACATCATATATCATCATCATCATGGGCCATGCCGGTTGGCGTAGGCGATCATGTCCTTCAACTTCTATCTACCGTACATCGTATCAGTTCTGTTGTTGACTGTTTCCATGCCATCACACCAAGCTATCCAGTATCCTCTCTCTTTGTCGTCCGCGATCTCTCTTTCCTGTATTTTTCTAGTTGTAACCAAGTATTCCACTTTCCTCTTCTCACGATGTGCCGAAAAATGTTGATTGTTTCTTTCTGATGTTTCTTGGGAGCTTCCTTTTTATGTTGGCCTCTTTGAGAATTTCTCGTTGGTCTTTTTAGTGGTCCAGAGAACTTTCAAACATTCTTCTGAGAAATATCATCTTTGTTTACTCTAATCATCTTTTAATTTGTTTATTTACTGTCCATGATTCGCTTCCATAGGTCAGAATTGGCTCTAAATAGCACCGATGAACTCTCTTTCTCAATACTGTTATATTGATTCATATATCAGTTTAATCGCCTGCATAGACTTGCAGAACGGGTGCTTCCCGAGTCCCAATGCGGTTTCAGACCCGGAGATCAACCATAGATATGATCTTCACTCTTAGACAACTGCAGGAGAAATGTCGGGAACAAAATATGCCGCTCTATATTGCCTTTGTGGATCTCACAAAGGCATTCGACACAGTAAATAAACAGAGATGGTCTCTACAAGGTGTTAGAAGGCATAGGCTGCCCTCCTAAATTACTTAGGCTGATAATTTCCTTCCATGAAGACATGAATGGCAAAGTCCATTTTGATGGGAGTCCATCAGAGAATTTCAAAGTCAACAAAGGAGTGAAACGGGATGTGTCCTCGCCCCCACCCTTTTTGGTATATTTTTTGCTGCCCTCCTAAATTACACCTTCGAAACAGCTCAGGAGATATTTACATTCGCACTAGACCAGATGGCTCACTGTTCAACCTAGCACGACTAAGAGCAAAAACCAAAACAAATGTTGCCCTACTTAAAGAATTTTTATTTGCTGACGATGCAGCCCTAGTCGCTCATAGTGAGGCCACCCTACAGTCGCTGATCAACAACCTGGATAAAGCATGCGACCTTTTTTCACTGTCAATTAATGTTCAGAAGACAGTAATACTAAATCAAGGTGACTTCAACCTATATCTATTACTCTAAAAGACTGCCCACTAGAATCAGTACAGAAATTTACATATCTTGGATCCACAGTTACGCAAACCATCTCTCTTGATGAAGAAATAAACTGTCGAATTGGTAAGGCAGCTACGACCTTCGGCAAACTCACAAAAAGGGCATGGAACAACACGAAACTAACTCAAAAGACTAAACTCTTAATATATCAACTTGTGTGCTTAGCACACTACTATATGGATCCGAAACCTGGACAACATACTCAAACCAGGAAAAAAGACTAAATGTCTTCCACATGCGATGTCTCCGCAAAATAATGCACATCAAATGGCAGGACAAAATAACCAACTTAACTGTCCTGCAACGTGCTAAGACCCTAACAATCATGTCGATGCTCAGAAGTCGAAGGCTAAGATGGCTGGGGCATGTCCAACGGATGGAAGAAAAACGCATTCCTAGGCAAATACTATATGGCGAGCTAAAACACGGAAAACGACAAATCGGCAGACCTAAACTACGATATAGAGATATCTGCAAATCATCTCTGAAAGACTTCTCCATCTGTGAAAACGACTGGCAACATCTGGCAAGTGATCGCACATCATGGAGAGCACGTATAAGGAACGGTATAACAAAATTTGAGACTGTTCTAACAGGACTTAGAAGAGAAGAGACTCATGAAAAAGGATGGTAACCCTGTGGACCAGCGAGCCTGACCTGTTCATTATGTGACCGCGTGTGTTTGTCAAACATTGGTAGAATTACCACGAGAGAAGCTGTTCGGCAAAAACAATACCTCAAAAAAATACGCAATAGCCTCCACTAGACCGTCTGACAAGACGAAAAGGGCCTATATATATATATATATATCAGTTTAGTAAAAACTCGTGTATAGCATAAATGATCGGTTTAGTTGAAATATGTGCACATCATATCAGTTATGTTAAGTTATATGAATAGCCCATATCAGTTTGCATATATGTGTCCCCAAACAAATATTGTATGGCGAACATAATGACGGAAAGAGACCAAAGGGCAAACCAGTGCTGAGATATAAGGATATTTGCAGGGCTTCCTGAGTGAATTATCTTATAAGTACATAGCCCATTTCATACCTCAGTCACACTTGTTTGTTACTGATACTATAGTAGATTTGCTTGTCTGTTTTCCATAAAGATAAAACACATATGCTTCTTCTATTATATACTGAGGCAGCACTTGACAGACCCAGGAACACAGTGACAAATGTAAATATATGTGTTTACTTCACACCGTCGCCAACTCCACATATGTCCATCAACAAAGGAGATGTTGAACATGCTCTCGTCTATGAATAGGACATCATTCCACTGTAGGCTAGTCCATCTGACATGTTGCTCTGTCCACTGTAGGCTAGTCCATCTGACATGTTGCTCTGTCCACTGTAGGCTAGTCCATCTCACATGTTGCTCTGTCCACTGTAGGCTAGTCCATCTGACATGTTGCTCTGTCCACTGTAGGCTAGTCCATCTCACATGTTGCTCTGTCCACTGTAGGCTAGTCCATCTCACATGTTGCTCTGTCCACTGTAGGCTAGTCCATCTGACATGTTGCTCTGTCCACTGTAGGCTAGTCCATCTCACATGTTGCTCTGTCCACTGTAGGCTAGTCCATCTCACATGTTGCTCTGTCCACTGTAGGCTAGTCCATCTGACATGTTGCTCTGTCCACTGTAGGCTAGTCCATCTGACATGTTGCTCTATTCAATGTAGTCTAGTCCATCTGACATGTTGCTCTCTGTCCACTGTAGGCTAGTCCATCTGACATGTTGCTCTGTCCACTGTAGGCTAGTCCATCTGACATGTTGCTCTGTCCACTGTAGGCTAGTCCATCTGACATGTTGCTCTATTCATTGTAGTCTAGTCCATCTGACATGTTGCTCTGTCCACTGTAGGCTAGTCCATCTGACATGTTGCTCTATTCATTGTAGGCTAGTCCATCTGACATGCTGCTCTGTCCACTGTAGGCTAGTCCATCTGACATGTTGCTCTATTCATTGTAGGCTAGTCCATCTGACATGCTGCTCTGTCCACTGTAGGCTAGTCCATCTGACATGTTGCTCTGTCCACTGTAGTCTAGTCCATCTGACATGTTGCTCTATTCATTGTAGGCTAGTCCATCTGACATGTTGCTCTGTCCACTGTAGGCTAGTCCATCTGACATGTTGCTCTATTCATTGTAGGCTAGTCCATCTGACATGTTGCTCTGTCCACTGTAGGCTAGTCCATCTGACATGTTGCTCTATTCATTGTAGGCTAGTCCATCTGACATGCGCTCTGTCCACTGTAGGCTAGTCCATCTGACATGTTGCTCTATTCATTGTAGTCTAGTCCATCTGACATGTTGCTCTATTCATTGTAGTCTAGTCCATCTGACATGTTGCTCTATTCATTGTAGTCTAGTCCATCTGACATGTTGCTCTATTCATTGTAGTCTAGTCCATCTGACATGTTGCTCTATTCATTGTAGTCTAGTCCATCTGACATGTTGCTCTATTCATTGTAGTCTAGTCCATCTGACATGTTGCTCTATTCATTGTAGTCTAGTCCATCTGACATGTTTGCTCTATTCATTGTAGTCTAGTCCATCTGACATGTTGCTCTGTCCAATCTAGTCCATCTGACATGTTGCTCTATTCACTGTAGTCTAGTTCATCTGATATGTTGCTCTGTCCAATCTAGTCCATCTGACATGTTGCTCTGTCCACTGTAGTCTAGTCCATCTGACATGTTGCTCTGTCCACTGTAGTCTAGTCCATCTGACATGTTACTTATCCACTGTAGTCTAGTCCATCTGACATGTTGCTCTGTCCACTGTAGTCTAGTCCATCTGACATGTTGCTCTGTCCACTGTAGTCTAGTCCATCTGACATGTTGCTCTGTCAACTGTAGTCTAGTCCATCTGACATGTTGCTCTGTCCACTGTAGTCTAGTCCATCTGACATGTTGCTCTGTCCACTGTAGTCAAGTCCATCTGACATGTTGCTCTGCCCACTGTAGTCTAGTCCATCTGACATGTTGCTCTGTCCACTGTAGTCAAGTCCATCTGACATGTTGCTCTGCCCACTGTAGTCTAGTCCATCTGACATGTTGCTCTGTCCATTGCAGGCGGTTCTACGACGCCTGCGAGCCATGTTTTGCCCAATAAAGGTCGTCTTGCAGTAAGGCCTCTATATCTGAGTCGTCGTATGACTGTCATTCAAGAGACTACCCTCTACATCTACCCACTATTGTTTTTACCGTTTCACTTGCCACGTCTACCCTATTGTTCTTGCTGTTTGACTTGCCACATCTACCACCTATTGTTCTTGCTTTTGACTTGCCCACATTATCCACTATTATTGTTCTTGCTGTTTGACTTGCCACATCTACCCACTATTGTTCTTGCTGTTTGACTTGCCACATCTACCACTATCTTGCTGTTTGACTGCCACTCTCCCCACTATGTTTCTTGCTGTTTGACTTGCCACATCTACCCACTATTGTTCTTGCTGTTTGACTTGCCACATCTACCCACTATTGCTCTTACTGTTTGACTTGCCCACATCTACCACTATTGTTCTTGCTGTTTGACTTGCCACATCTACCCACTATTGTTCTTGCTGTTTGACTTGCCACATCTACCCACTATTGTTCTTGCTGTTTGACTTGCCACATCTACCCACTATTGTTCTTGCTGTTTGACTTGCCCACATCTACCCACTATTGTTCTTGCTGTTTGACTTGCCACATCTACCCACTATGTTCTTGCTGTTTGACTTGCCACATCTACCCACTATTGTTCTTGCTGTTTGACTTGCCACATCTACTCACTATTGTTCTTGCTGTTTGACTTGCCACATCTACCCACTATTGCTCTTACTGTTTGACTTGCCCACGTCTACCCACTATTGCTCTTATTGTTTGACTTGCCCACGTCTACCCACTATTGCTCTTACTGTTTGACTTGCCCACATCTACCCACTATTGTTCTTGCTGTTTGACTTGCCACATCTACCCACTATTGCTCTTACTGTTTGACTTGCCCACATCTACCCACTATTGATCTTGCTGTTTGACTTGCCACATCTACCCACTATTGTACTTGCTGTTGACTTGCCACATCTACCCACTATTGTTCTTGCTGTTTGACTTGCCACATCTACTCACTATTGTTCTTGCTGTTTGACTTGGCACATCTACCCACTATTGCTCTTACTGTTTGACTTGCCCACGTCTACCCACTATTGCTCTTACTGTTTGACTTGCCCACATCTACCCACTATTGTTCTTACTGTTTGACTTGCCCACATCTACCCACTATTGCTCTTACTGTTTGACTTGCCCACGTCTACCCACTATTGCTCTTACTGTTTGACTTGCCCACATCTACCCACTATTGCTCTTATTGTTTGACTTGCCACATCTACCCACTATTGCTCTTATTGTTTGACTTGGCACATCTACCCACTATTGCTCTTACTGTTTGACTTGCCCACATCTACCCACTATTGCTCTTATTGTTTGACTTGCCCACGTCTACCCACTATTGCTCTTATTGTTTGACTTGCCCACATCTACCCACTATTGCTCTTACTGTTTGACTTGGCACATCTACCCACTATTGCTCTTACTGTTTGACTTGCCCACGTCTACCCACTATTGCTCTTACTGTTTGACTTGCCCGCATCTACCCACTATTGCTCTTGTTGTTGTTTAACTTACCAGGAAAGACGATTACTTGTCGCCGGCCACTCTGAAGCCCATCACGGTTACTGCCAGTGGTTCGGTAACGTCCATCCAGACGTACAATAGTGCTGTGGTGGCAATTCATCCTTCTGGCAATGGCCCACGAGCTTATTCCGGTCTCCAACATACCAATGGCTCGGTAGCGGTCGTTTTCAGATAGTAGTGGCATTTCAACCACATGTACTGGGTGTTTTTAGCCTGAACGGCCTCGTTATACGAATACACAGCTACAACGTGTGTACACGTTCAGGGTCATAAATCACCATGTTGTACGTGTAACTTTCATTGTTTTCTTGTAAAAACAAGTAAAGAGCCCTGTCACGCCAAGTGTCGTATAGGGAATATGGTGTTAGTGACCATACATTTTTACAGACCTTCAGCACATGATTTTTGGGGTAATGTGGTCGGTATTACGCCCGTGCAGCTTTACTTTCCCAGAAAGAAATCCGGTACCCATTAAAGGTTAAAGCCATTACCAGCTGGGTGAACGGTAGCCATCAGTCGGGATTGACCCTACCGTTTGTCCTTTATAGTCCAGTTTCACCAACCACTGAGCTATCGCGGCTAAAAATGTGCAGTGGTCATGGGAAAATGTAATCACTAACAACATAGTCCCCATAGTACGGCGTGGAGGGAACCTTTTGTTTAATTTAACAGGTTTAAGACAGTTTTAACCATAAATGCTGCAAAATGAACAAGATTGCAATTAAAATGCTACTTTGAGAAGAAGATAAACAGCTGTGCAGTTTACTACTCATTATCATCATTGAGTGCCGTCTCTGCATCAAAGGTTGGCTACCATGGAGCGCCATTTTGTTCTGTCTCTTGCTTGATGGTGCAGGTTGTTATAGGCTGACTTGTCCATCTTTTGATGTTACTCGTCCACATTAGTCTTGGTCTGCCTCTTTTACCTTGTATTTTCCCTTCCAAGATTACTTTAAGTAGGCTGTTGTGTCTTTTAACATGCCCAAAAATCGCATGTGTCTTGTTTGAATTCTGTTTAGTAGTTCTCTTTTCATTTTTAGTTGTTGTAAGACTTCATCATTTGTTTTCTTTTCCTTCCATCCAATTCTGCACATTTTTCTATAAATCCACATTTCAAAAGCTTCAATTTTCTGTTCTGTTTTCTTGTCTAATGTCCACGTTTCTGCACCATAAAGGAACATTGAGAGATATAACATGTTGCTATTCTCAGTTTCAGCCCTGATGTTATTTGTTTTGATGTTAGTATATTTTTCATGAAGTTAAAATTACTTGTTGCCATTCCTATAGTTTACTAATAGAGAAATGTTAAGACTCTGATAATCCTTTCATTAATAACATCAGACAGAAGATGCTCCACAGATATAAAAAGCACAATAGCACAGGACAAAATATTTCAGAAAATGAAAAATATCTCAGGAAACAAGTCTATGTCAATTGAAGTGATAAAGAGAGTCCATCTGTGTTACACAGAGCTAATTCTGACCTATCAAAGGTAATCCTGGACAGTAGACAAACAAATGAAAAGACAATTAGTGTCCTCAGAGAGGGATTTCTCAGAGGAATGTTGAGATTCCCTGGAGAGCTAAAAAGAACAAGGAAATTCTTAAAGAGGCCAACACAAAAAGAGAGATTCTAAAATATCTGAAAGAAACAATCAACATTTTTCTGGTACATCATGAGAAGAGGAAATTGGAATATTGGTTACAACTGGCAAAATACAGGGAAAGAGATATTGTGGACGACTAAAGAGAAGATAATAATTAACTTAGTGTCATGGTATGATAAACAGTCAACAACAGAATGTATACAATGCATTACGGACAGAATTGTGAAAGGATATGATCACCTATGCCAACCAGTATGGTACATGATGATGAAGAATCCTTTTATTGAAAGCAACAAATAAAAGTAGAGATTTGCGTAACAGATCCCATACATACAACCCTGATCTCACCGTAAGATCTCATCTATCTTTACAGCGCCTATGGAAGTCTGTGTGGAGCCCAACTCTAAGTGCATCTCTCTGGATCAACTAATTATAGAACTAAGGTCCGGGGGAATCAGTCCGACACATGAGCTGGAGGTCACAAACAAGCTCGGTGCCTTTGCCACATTGGATTTACTGGACTTTCTTATCTACTCACCGCTGTTCTTCATGATCCATCACACTATTGTTGAGAACCCATTGTCTGACAGTAGAGTCCTGTAATCTTGGTAAATGATTCCCAAAGTATGCTACAGAAGATTGACAGACAGTGTCTGCAGCAGGAGTGGTACAGCTCTTAGATAAATCTAAAGTAAACGTGTTAACATGGTGTACTGTACACTCCCTGGTGTACATGGCAATGAAATAGCCAATGAGCTAATCGCTGGCAGCTCTGACATTGAGTGTGGTCTTACTCTGGACAGAGAGGGAATCACTAAGTTTGTTCTTCATTCCTTAAGAGCTAAGGAGAATGAGTGGGACAATGATGTATACATTGAGAGAGTGATGAATCTAAAGGTGGGACAATGATGTATACATTGAGAGAGTGATGAATCTAAAGTGAGACAATGATGTATACATTGAGAGAGTGATGAATCTAAAGGTGAGACAATGATGTATGCATTGAGAGAGTGATGAATCTAAAGGTGAGACAATGATGTATACATTGAGAGAGTGATGAATCTAAAGGTGGGACAATGATGTATACATTGAGAGAGTGATGAATCTAAAGGTGGGACAATGATGTATACATTGAGAGAGTGATGAATCTAAGGTGGGACAATGATGTATACATTGAGAGTGATGAATCTAAAGGTGGGACAATGATGTATGCATTGAGAGGGTGATGAATCTAAGGTGGGACAATGATGTATACATTGAGAGAGTGATGAATCTAAAGGTGGGACAATGATGTATACATTGAGAGAGTGATGAATCTAAAGGTGGGACAATGATGTATACATGAGAGAGTGATGAATCTAAGGTGGACAATGATGTATACATTGAGAGAGTGATGAATCTAAAGGTGGGACAATGATGTATACATTGAGAGAGTGATGAATCTAAAGGTGGACAATGATGTATACATTGAGAGAGTGATGAATCTAAAGGTGGGACAATGATGTATACATTGAGAGAGTGATGAATCTAAAGGTGAGACAATGATGTATACATTGAGAGAGTGATGAATCTAAGGGTGGACAATGATGTCTACATTGAGAGACTGATGAATCTAAGGGTGGGACAATGATGTATGCATTGGAGACTGATGAATCTAAGGGTGGGACAATGATGTATACATTGAGAGGGTGATGAATCTAAAGGTGGGACAATGATGTCTACATTGAGAGACTGATGAATCTAAGGGTGGGACAATGATGTATGCATTGAGAGACTGATGAATCTAAAGGTGGGACAATGATGTATGCATTGAGAGAGTGATGAATCTAAAGGTGGGACAATGATGTATACATTGAGAGAGTGATGAATCTAAAGGTGGGACAATGATGTATACATTGAGAGACTGATGAATCTAAAGGTGGGACAATGATGTATGCATTGAGAGAGTGATGAATCTAAAGGTGGGACAATGATGTATACATTGAGAGAGTGATGAATCTAAAGGTGGGACAATGATGTATACATTGAGAGACTGATGATCTAAAGGTGGGACAATGATGTATGCATTGAGAGAGTGATGAATCTAAAGGTGAGACAATGATGTATGCATTGTGAGACTGATGAATCTAAGGGTGGGACAATGATGTCTACATTGAGAGACTGATGAATCTAAAGGCAGAAAAGGATCTGGTCAATCCAGAGTGTTTAGCGAACAAAGCAGATGTATCTACAACAAACACCTTACAAGAACAATCAGTCTGTGTACACTTTGAGAAATGTTGGGATGGACAGTGGAGTGGATATGGGATGCTCCGACTGCAATGAAATTGATTCCATGAATAGAATAGAACAGTCTTGTAGTATCCAGTGAAGCTGCAGATCAGGTTAAATATTACTAGAGTCCTAGAGAAACATTGAAAAGAACACAGAGATGAGAGGCAATGATAGAAGGCATCAGCTCCCCCACTTAGATTGAACAAATTCCCTAGAACAGGGACATTTGGTGAGACACAATGAGGGCCCTGTGCAAGGTCTGATGCTTGATAACAAAGACTTTCAGGCACAAGAGTCTAGAATTTTTGCCCAGTGTGTGGTCTTGTTTGAAAGATCAATAGATAGTCCTGTAGTATTCAGTGAGGCTACATGTCAAAGTTAAATATTACTACAGTAAAATCCTGTATTATCAGTGAGGCTACATGTCAAAGTTAAATATTACTACAGTAAAATCCTGTATTATCAGTGAGGCTACATGTCAAAGCTAAATATTACTACAGTAAAATCCTATATTATCAGTGAGGCTACATGTCAAAGTTAAATATTACTACAGTAAAATCCTGTATTATCAGTGAGGCTACATGTCAAAGTTAAATATTACTACAGTAAAATCCTGTATTATCAGTGAGGCTACATGTTATTGTTGAATGTTATGGATTTGTCTGTAGTATCTATTGAAGCTACATATATTGGTGAAGGTCAACACTGTAAAGTCCAGTAGTATCTACTGAGGCTACATAAGATGGTGCTGTTGCTAAGATCCAGCAGCCTGTGGGTATCATGATGAAAGGTTCCCTACAGCAAAATCAACTAATAAGGCTGACTGTTCCAGTGAAGTGTTGACTGTAGATACATCTGCTTTTTCTACTAAGATCTCCAGATTGACCAGACTTCTTTTCCACCTTTAGACTTATCAATCTCTCTATGTATACATCACTGTCCCACCCGTTCTCCTCCACTTCTCTTAAGGATGAAGAACAAACTGTAAAGATACTTCATAGGGAGTTAGGCCACACTTAGTGGAGTCATAGCAAAGAAATGCATAAAAATGTGAAGCTGATGTAAAGCTAATTATAAGGAGAACTGAAAAAAATATATAGAAAAAATAGTTTAGTTGAAGCTTTTCGTAATAAGTGGACAACACAAATTAGAACAACATTACGGCTGAATAGGCATTCAGCAGGAACAAACATACAACACAAGCTTGTGTGTTTTTTTTGTTTGTTCCTGCTGAAGGCCTATTGGGCCGAAACGTCGTTTAATCTGTGTCATCCACTAATCACGTAAAGCTTCTAACATACCATTTTTTTTCTATTTTTTATTTTTCCTTACAACACAAGCACAGATATGAATTTAAAATACACACTTAGTGCCAGTGAGCTTACTGGCTATCTCATTGCCGTGCACACTAGTGAGCCCTGGACAGTGCACCCACTGATGTGACAGAGACATATTATTATCAATAATAACCGACACGAGCCAGCTCTGTTGGCCTCAGCCATGACCAGTCAGATCTGACACCCTGCAACATTACAACTCAATAGGTGTTCTATTATAGAATAAGGTTTTATGCATTCAAACTTTACCAGTAGAGCATCACTCAATGGCTGAGTGGTTAGCGTGCTTGCTTCCTAACAGAAGGGTCTGGGTTCCCAGAAGTTGCTTTTTTTTTTTTAGACCAGCAAGTGTCCAGGGTTCACCAGCGTATAAATAGGTATCAGAGATTTTTCTAGGAAGTAAAGGTGGTCTGGCATGACACAGATCTATCTATCTATCTATTGACCTTCGAGCCGTAACCGGCCCATAGGGCGTAGACCAAGATACACCTTCTCCTATATGAATTTTTGTTCTAGCAGTTTTCTTTTAAAGATATTTTATCAAATCTCGCCATCTGTCTCTGTTCTGTGCAAGCAGTTCTATCTCATTGAGGGAGCCGATTCCTGCTGCTCTTGCCTCTCTCATCAATGTTCTTCTCAGTGTCTCCCTGGGTCTTCCTCTTTTTCTTTTACCTGTTGTTTCCATATGAGGGCTTGCTTTGCTATTCGATTATTATCTCTTCTCATCACATGTCCACGTATGACCATCGTCTTTTCTTTATTACTGAAGATATTAGTGGTTGATTGGCGATTTCTCTAATTTCCTCGTTTGTTTTGAATTCGTTCCATTCTATACCAAGTATTTTCCTTAGACATTTATTTTCGAATGCGTTCAACTTTGTTTCTATATCTCTTGTTGTTTTCCAGCTTTCACACGCATACGTAAGGGTTGATAGTACATTTGATTTGAATAGCCTAAGTTTTGTGTTGTGCTAATGAGTTTTGATTTCCACAACTTTTCAAGGCTTCTGAAAGACATTGCTGCTTTAGCCAGTCTGATTCTAATTTCTTTGCTCGTATCCCTTCTCGATCAATGTGACTTCCAATGACACAGATCACATCGCCTAAAAAGGTGCTGTTGTCATGATCAATAACACCATATTCCCTTATTATGGTCAATAACACCATATTCCCTTATTATGGTCAATAACACCATACTCCCTTATTATGGTCAATAACACCATACTCTATTATTATGATCAATAACACCATACTCCCTTATTATGGTCAATAACACCATACTCCCTTATTATGGTCAATAACACCATACTCCCTTATTATGGTCAATAACACCATACTCCCTTATTATGGTCAATAACACCATACTCCCTTATTATGGTCAATAACACCATACTCCCTTATTATGGTCAATAACACTATACTCCCTTATTATGGTCATAACACTATACTCCCTTATTATGGTCAATAACACCATATTCCCTTATTATGGTCAATAACACCATATTCCCTTATTATGGTCAATAACACCATACTCCCTTATTATGGTCAATAACACCATACTCCCTTATTATGGTCAATAACACCATACTCCCTTATTATGGTCAATAACACCATACTCCCTTATTATGGTCAATAACACTATACTCCCTTATTATGGTCAATAACACTATACTCCCTTATTATGGTCAATAACACCATATTCCCTTATTATGGTCAATAACACCATACTCCCTTATTATGGTCAATAACACTATACTCCCTTATTATGGTCAATAACACCATACTCCCTTATTATGGTCAATAACACCATATTCCCTTATTATGGTCAATAACACCATATTCCCTTTATGATTAGCAAGGCACAGAAGGAACCTGGCAGAGAACCTGTACAAACTTGCTCCTCTGACATGTCTCACCACAAAGTGGCATAGGAGCATGTGTGCCTATATCCCTCAAGATTATTCTGGTTGTAGCAATCAGGGATCACCTGAGTCAGACAGGTCATAAGTAAGTAAAAGTGAGCCACAAACATGCTGAAATCTGATGCACTGGGCTACATGGCTAACATAACAGTGCGGTGTAATTCTTACCATGAAGATATCACAGTCTAGGAGAAAGCAATATGGTACTCATTCTGTGGAGTCCTGCCAGGTGATGTGAGTGCCAGGCCCCATACCTCAAAAGGTCCCAACCAATGCTACTGGTGGTCACCTCTCTCTATGTTGTGGACATAATGCCCAACATATGATGAACTCAACATATATGAGGAGGCTCTTGTGGCCATCACTGTTACCATACCAGGACAAGTTGTATGGAGATGTCAAAAGCCTTGAGCTGACAAACGCTTCTTCATCTTCTATCCTTCCTCCATTGTCGTTGGCGTCGAGGGGAGATACAATCAGTGATTCTTTGCTCTCCTGTTGGCCTCTTCTGGTGTTATTCCTCCTAGTGACTCTAGTATTCCCTTTATCCATCTCTTTCTCGGTCTTCCTCTTAATCTGGTTTTTTCGTAGCGTTTGTTTATGGCTCTCTGAGTCATTGTTAGTTCTTTTTGTCTTGTTATGTGGCCGAACCAATTTATCTGTTGTTTGCTTTATGTATTCGATAGCTGGTTCAATTTCGAGTTTCTTTCACGCTTCTTCAGACTTATTAATATTGATATCTAGAGGGTATGCAAAATAAGAGTATATTTACCATGCCCTCTGCCCTTCTTTGTTCTACCTGTTAATTTGTAACTACTAGTAATTGTAATTATAAATCTCACATACTGTTATATTTATTTATCTTCTACTACTTCTTCCTTTCAACTCCATGTGGAGCAATTCTTGTTAACAATCATTCAGATGTGACAAACCTTTTGTTTTGTTCCATTTATTAGTTTGTGTTCTAAGTAAAATAAAGATGGAAGAGAGATAAAGGAAGGAAGTATGGGAAAGAGATAGAGAGATAGAGGAAGAAAGGATGGGAGAGAGATATAGAGGAAGGAAGGATGGGAGAGAGAGATAGAGGAAGAAAGGATGGGAGAGGGAGAGAGATAGAGGAAGAAAGGATGGGAGAGAAAGAGAGATAGATAGAGGAAGAAAGGATGGGAGTGAGAGATAGAGGAAGGAAGGATGGGAGTGAGAGATAGAGGAAGGAAGGATGGGAGAGAGAGATAGAGGAGGAAGGATGGGAGTGAGAGATAGAGGAAGGAAGGATGGGAGAGAGAGATAGAGAAAGGAAGGATGGTAGAGAGAGATAAGAGGAAGGAAGGAAGGATGGGAGAGAGAGAGATAGAGGAAGAAAGGATGGGAGAAAGAGAGAGAGAGGAAGGAAGTATGGGAAAGAGATAGAGAGAGATGGAGGGAGGAAGATTAGGGAAGAGAGAGATAGAGGAAGAAAGGAGATATAGAGGAAGGAAGGATGGGAGAGAGAGATAGAGGAAAAAGGATGGGAGAGGGAGAGAGATAGAGGAAGAAGGATGGAGAGAGATAGTGGAAGAAGGATGGGAGAGAAAGAGAGATAGATACAGGAAGAAAGGATGGGAGAGAGAGAGAGATAGAGGAAGGAAGGATGGGAGAGAGAGGAAGAAAGGATGGGAGAGAGAGATAGAGGAAGAAAGGATGGAGAGAGAGAGGGAGAGATAGAGGAAGAAAGGATGGGAGAGAGAAGAGGAAGAAAGGATGGAGAGAAAGAGAGATAGATGAAGAAGGAAGGATGGGAGAGAGAGAGATAGAGGAAGGAAGGATGGAGAGAGAGATAGAGGAAGGAAGGATGGGAGAGAAAGAGGAAGGAAGGATTTAGAGAGAGAGATAGAGGAAGGAGGATGGGAGAGAGAGATAGAGGAAGAAAGGATGAGAGAGAGAGGAAGGAAGGATGGAGAGAAAAAGAGAGATAGAGGAAGAAATGATGAGAGAGATAGAGGAAGAAACGATGAGAGAGAGATAGAGGAAGGAAGGATGGGAGAGAGAGAGAGTGATAGAGGAAGGAAGGATGGAGAGAGAGAGAGTGATAGAGGAAGGAAGGATGGGAGAGAGAGAGAGAGAGAGATAGAGGAAGGAAGGATGGAGAGAGAGAGAGATAGAGGAAGGAAGGATGGGAGAGAGAGAGCGATAGAGGAAGGAAGGATGGGAGAGAGAGATGAAGGAAGGATGGGAGAGAGAGAGTGATAGAGGAAGGAAGGATGGAGAGAGAGAGCGATAGAGGAAGGAAGGATGGGAGAGAGAGATGAAGGAAGGATGGGAGAGAGAGAGTGATAGAGGAAGGAAGGATGGAGAGAGAGAGATAGAGGAAGGAAGGATGGGAGAGAGAGATAGAGGAAGGAAGGATGGGAGAGAGAGAGATAGAGGAAGAAAGGATGAGAGAGAGAGGAAGGAAGGATGGGAGAGAAAAAGAGAGATAGAGGAAGAAATGATGAGAGAGATAGAGGAAGAAACGATGAGAGAGAGATAGAGGAAGGAAGGATGGGAGAGAGAGAGAGTGATAGAGGAAGGAAGGATGGGAGAGAGAGAGAGTGATAGAGGAAGGAAGGATGGGAGAGAGAGAGAGAGAGATAGAGGAAGGAAGGATGGGAGAGAGAGAGAGATAGAGGAAGGAAGGATGGGAGAGAGAGCGATAGAGGAAGGAAGGATGGGAGAGAGAGATGAAGGAAGGATGGGAGAGAGAGTGATAGAGGAAGGAAGGATGGGAGAGAGAGAGATAGAGGAAGGAAGGATGGGAGAGAGAGATAGAGGAAGGAAGGATGGGAGAGAGAGATGAAGGAAGGATGGAGAGAGAGATGAAGGAAGGATGGGAGAGAGAGAGATAGAGGAAGAAGGATGGGAGAGAGAGAGATAGAGGAAGGAAGGATGAGATAGAGAGAGATAGAGGAAGGAGGATGGGAGAGAGAGATGAAGGAAGGATGGGAGAGAGAGATGAAGGAAGGATGGGAGAGAAAGAGAGATAGAGGAATGAAGGATGTGAGAGAAAGAGAGATAGAGGAAGAAAGGATGTGAGAGAAAGAGAGATAGAGGAAGAAAGGATGTGAGAGAAAGAGAGATAGAGGAAGAAAGGATGGGAAAGAAAGAGAGATAGATATAGGAAGAAAGCTGTAACATCACATGGCATAAAGCCACTAAATAATGATGACCAGCAATGTACATTTCTTGTGTTGTAAGGATTTCTTACATTCTATCTTTCTGTCTATTGACCTTTTGAGCCGTAGCCGGCCCATGGGGCATATGCCCAGATTCTCATTCTAGATTTTTATTCTAGCAGTTTTCAATCCTTGTAAAAATCTTTTATCAAATCTCACCATTTGTCTCTGTTCTGTGAAAGCAACTCTATCTCATTGAGGGAGCCGATTCCTGCTGCTCTTGCCTCTTTGATCAATGTTCTTCTCAGTGTCTCTCTGGGTCAGCCTCTTTTCTTCTTACCTGTTGTTTCCCACATGAGAGCTTGCTTTGTTATTTAGTTATTATCCCTCCTCATCACATGTCCAACATATGACCATTATCTTTTCCTGATTACTGAAGATATTAGTGGTTGATTGGCGGTTTCTCTAATTTCCTTGTTTGTTTTGAATTCATTCCATGCTATACCAAGTATTTTCTTTAGACATTTATTTCAAATGCGTTCAACTTTGTTTCTATGTCTCTTGTTGTTTTCCAGCTCTCACATGCATATGTAAGGACTGATAGTACGTTTAATTTGAATAGTCTAAGTTTTGTATTTGTGTTGATGAGTTTTGATTTCCACAACTTTTCAAGGCTTCTGAAAGACATTGCTGCTTTAGCTATTCTCATTCTAATTTCTTTACTTGTATCCCCTTCCCGATCAATGTGACTTCCAAGAGAGATAAAATGATCGATCTCTTCCACTGGTTTATTGTTCTTACATTCAGACCTCCATTAATGGATGCTTGCGTAGAATAAAAGGATGGAAGTGGCAGGACAGAATCACTAACATAGAATTATGGAATCCAGTCAAATACGGCTGGATAGAGATACAAAAAAGATGATGGCATTGGATAGGACACACACTGCGGAAGCCAACAGAGAGTAAGTATACACTGCAGGCCCTTTTTTTTAATCTTGAAGGAGAAATGACAAAGAAGAACAAAATATTCTTGGAGAAGACAGATGAAAGCACAGATGAAGATAATGGGAAGACATGGAGTGATCTTAAAAGAATGGCAAGAAACAGAACAGCTTGGAAAGTGTTTGTTGAAGACCTTTGTTCCACAGGGAAATGAAAGGATGAAGAAGAAGAAGTATTTCTTGCTTGTGTCAATGGATGTATTTTTCTAATTCAAATAATTGAATGTGCTACATAAAACTTCACAACAATAAACAAAGATAAAAGAATAAATATTTATTCCAGGTGATAAATGACCACACAGTACAACCAAGAAATTATCATTTGTATATTTGTATATATTTTTATAAAAATACCTTTCTATTATTCAGGTGGATCTGTGTATAAAATATGTGTACATATGTCAGTAAGGAAGTGTACAATTTGATATCTGTGTTTATTTACTTTACAACAGGCTGACAAAATAACACATCCCAAAATCAACTAGCAAAAGTTTTTGTTTTTAAATCCATATCCACATTGGCTAAACTTCTTGTCTGTTGATCAATTGTAAAGGTTTATCAAGTCCATGTCTAACTCGACAGACTGTACCAGCACTATGATAAACTTGTGAATATCAACAAGGAATGTACAACCAACCTAGCTATGTGTCCCATCCCTCAGACCAACTTGTAAAAGTCTAACACATAATAAGTATGTTCAAAATAGATACATTTCAACAAATATATCATTGTAAAATTCTAAAAATGGTTTCTAAAAATGTCCGGTTGATAAAAAATTACATTTGTTAAAACTAACGTAATTGTTCAGGATTTAGATAAACTTACAATTATTTAATAGTATAGAATAGTTTCTAAAAATATCTGGTTGCTAAAAAATTACATTAGTAAACACTAATGATGTAATTGTTCAGGATTTAGATGAACTTACAATTATTATAATAGTATAGAATGGTTATAGGCTATCAACCCTTACGTATGCATGTGAGAGCTGGAAAACAACAAGAGACATAGAAACAAAGTTGAACATTCGAAAATAAATGTCTAAGGAAAATACTTGGTATAGCGTGGAATGAATTCAGAACAAACGAGGAAATTAGAGAAATCGCCAATTAACCACTAATATCTTCAGTAATCAAGAAAAGACGATGGTCATATGTTGGACATGTGATGAGGAGAGATAATAATCGAATAACAAAGCAAGCCCTCATGTGGGAAACAACAGGTAAGAAGAAAAGATGGCTGACCCAGAGAGACACTGAGAAGAACATTGATCAAAGAGGCAAGAGCAGCAGGAATTGGCTCCCTCAATGAGATAGAGTTGCTTTCACAGAACAGAGACAAATGGCGAGATTTGATAAAAGATCTTTACAAGGATTGAAAACTGCTAGAATAAAAATTTAGATAAGAGAAAGAGTATCTAGGTCTATGCCCTGTGCGCCGGCTACAGCTCAAAAGGTCAATAGATAGATAGATAGATAGATAGAATGGTTTCTAAAAATATCCAGTTGCTAAAAATTACATTTGTAAAATCTAATGATGTAATTGTTCAGGATTTAGATGAACTTACAATTATTATAATAGTACACATTTACGATGCAAGCTTTATAGGTTAAACATTTGTAACTTTCATAAGCGTAAACAACACAGTAACTTTACAAACCAGCCTACATATAAAGTATTTGGACCCAGATAAGCATGGAGCAGAACCATTTGGTAGAAATATTAATTAGTCTGGCACATACACTTGTACGATATGTGTATGAATTTGTTACATGAAAACATAACATATGCTGTCACATATAGTCAGAGCAAGATGGCTGTCACATTCAGTTTGAATATGAAACTGTCATATACAGCCAGCATAAGAAAACTGTAACAAACAATATGAACAAAAAGAGCACTACAGACTATATACACACACACACATATATATATATACATATAAATATTATAAATATATATCATGTCATAGAGAATATTATATTATACTAAAGATGTTATTTAAATGACATCAGATCATTAAAGTTTTCAAGTTATTGCATTACTGAATGTTGCCTAATTCTCTGTAATTAACATGCTAATTCCCTCTAATTTTTTCACCAATCGCTAAACAATAATTTTCTTATCTGTCACTATTTCTCTTCAACACTAATATTCTTAACCATCACAAACTCTTTCGTTCATCACAAACTCTTGCATCCATCACTATTTCTCTTGCCCATTACTAATTCTATTATTCATCACCAATTTTCTCACCAGTCGTAAATTTTCATATCCATCTCTATTTTTCTCATCCGTCAATAATTCTGTTATCTATCACTAATTTTCTCATCCACCACTAATTCTCTTACACATCCACCACTAATTCTCTTACACATCCACCACTAATTCTCTTACACATCCACCACTAATTCTCTTATTAAGTCTGTCACTAATCACCCATCTGTACTCTTATTCTGGTTGTCATCTCTCTGGCACTCATTGATTTGATATCAGTCATCTACCTGTCACCATACCTGGACACGTTGCTCTCATCCCACATCTCCTCCTCAACATTCATATGTAGTCCCTTCATGATTTTGTTCATGAGAGCAATGTTTTTGTCCAGCTTGCTGTCAATACCCTCCAGCCTAGTTGACGAGAGTAAGTGTTTTTTTTAAAAATGTACATCACAAGTGCTTATTTTAATCACAAAATGGCATTTTAGCTATAGTCCTACAGTATCATGGTGGCACATGAACTGTCACACATTGTACATGATTATTAACATTGTTTTATAAAAGATATAAGTCAATTTCAGTATACCACATTTTGTGTGCCACCCTGTACAATTATTGCATCAATACCTGAATCTACTACATCCGGGAGCCGCTAAAGCTCAGTGGTTAGTGAACTGGACTACAAAGGACAAGAGGTTGGGTTCGATCTTGATTGGCGGCTTCCAGGTTCACCCAGCCTTAAATGGGTACCGGATTTTTTTCTGGGAAAGTAAAGAGGCACGGGCGTAAAACTGACCACATTAACCCAAAAAATATGTGCCAAAGGTCTATAAAAATGATGGTAACTAACACCATATTCCCTATACACCACTTGGCGTGGCTCTTTACTTTACTTTTTTTCCATTACATCCTACTCACTTTTAACACCGAAATAAATTTAAGGGGGTAATTCGGGGGGCAGGAGTGGCTTAGAGATAAAACATCATTCTCTGGTCAGGAAGGTCCTGGTTTTAAATGCTGTCGCAGATGATGTTGAAAATCAACATCAACAAAACAGAAGTCATGAATGTCGCCAAAAATAAACAGAACATCAACATAACTATAGAAGGCAGACAAATAAAACAAGTAGAGGAATTCAAATACCTAGGAAGTCTAATGACAAACGATAATTCTCAAACAGCAGAGATAGAATCAAGATGCAACAAAGCTTGTCAAATCATCGGACAGTTATCACCACTATTGTCCAACAAGGAAATAACTCTGGGGGCAAAACGAGCACTATACAATACAATCTTCATCCCAACGTTGTGCTACCAATGCCAGACCTGGACCCTAGATGCAAGAACAAGACAAATAACCTCTACTGAGATAAAGGGTGTTAGACGAATGACAGGGAAACAGTCTGAGAGATAAGAACAGAAATGAAGAACTGAGAAAAAAGCTAGGAATAGCCCCCGCCTTAGAATATATAAGGAAACAACAGAAAAATGGTTTGGCCACGTGACAAAGCAGAAAGAACAAAACACAACACAACGAGCCTTCAACAAACGATGTGAGAACACCAGACCCAAGGGTCGACCATGAAAAAGATGGGTCGATGGAATATTAGAAGTACTAGGAAACATAACAGCAGCAGAGGCGAACAGAAGAGCAAAAGACCGCAAATTATATCTCCCCTCGACGCTGAAAGGCAGATGAGGAAGGAAAGTAGAAGAAGAAGAAGCAGGTGATGAGGATTTTTCAAAACTAAATTTAGGCCTCAAGGCTAAGTGGTTAGTGTGCTCGCTTCCTGACCAGAGGGGCCCAGGTTTCATTTCCAGAAGTGCTGCATTTTTTTTTGGGGGGGGGGGGGGGGGATCAACAAGGCTCTGGGGTTCACCCAGCCTCTATAAATCGATACTAGAGATTTTCTGGGAAGTAAAAGTGTCCTGACATGGTATTGACCACAGCATCCAACAATGTGATGAGGTCAGGGAAAAATATGGTCACTGACACCATATTCCCCATACACTTAGCAAGGTGTGGAAGGAACTTTTAGTTTACTTGAAAAACATACAGCCAGTAGTAAACACACGTCTTGTTTATTAAACTGAACATCCAGCCAGCATATGGTCCAGATCTAATATATGCAACTGGACAGATCTCTTATCTATGAAGACAGGAAGAGGACACATATTTTGTCTATGGTGCTGACCTTGCAACCAACTAGAGGACATATGTCTTCTCTATGGGGCTGAACATACATCCAACAAGTGGACACACATCCTGTCTATGGGGCTGACCATACACCCAACAAGTGCAAACACATATCTTGTCTATGGGGCTGACTATACACCCAACAAGTGCACACACATCCTGTCTATGGGGCTGACCATACACCCAACAAGTACAAACACATATCTTGTCTATGGGGCTGACTATACAACCAACAAGTGGATACACATCCTGTCTATGGGGCTGACCATACACCCAACAAGTACAAACACATATCTTGTCTATGGGGCTGACCATACACCCAACAAGTGGACACACATCCTGTCTATGGGGCTGACTATACACCCAAAAAGTGGACACACATCCTGTCTATGGGGCTGACTATACACCCAAAAAGTGGACACACATCCTGTCTATGGGGCTGACTATACACCCAAAAAGTGGACACACATCCTATCTATGGGGCTGACTATACACCCAAAAAGTGGACACACATCCTGTCTATGGGCTGACCATACACCCAAAAAGTGGACACACATCCTGTCTATGGGGCTGACCATACACCCAACAAGTGGACACACATCCTGTCTATGGGGCTGACTATACACCCAAAAAGTGGACACACATCCTGTCTATGGGGCTGACCATACACCCAAAAAGTGGACACACATCCTGTCTATGGGGCTGACTATACACCCAAAAATGGACACACATCCTGTATATGGGGCTGATCATACACCCAAAAAGTGGACACACATCCTATCTATGGGGCTGACCATACACCCAAAAAGTGGACACACATCCTGTCTATGGGGCTGACTATACATCCAACAAGTGGACACACATCCTGTCTATGGGGCTGACTACACCCAACAAGTGGACACACATCCTGTCTATGGGGCTGACTATACACCCAACAAGTGCACACACATCCTGTCTATGGGGCTGACTATACACCCAACAAGTGCACACACACATCCTGTCTATGGGGCTGACTACACATCCAACAACACACATCCTGTCTATGGGGCTGACCATACACCCAACAAGTGCACACACATCCTGTCTATGAGGCTGACTATACACCCAACAAGTGGACACACATCCTGTCTATGGGGCTGACTATACACCCAACAAGTGCACACACATCCTGTCTATGGGGCTGACTATACACCCAACAAGTGCACACACATCCTGTCTATGGGGCTGACTACACCCAACAAGTGGACACACATCTTGTCTATGGGGCTGACTATACACCCAACAAGTGCACACACATCCTGTCTATGGGGCTGACTATACACCCAACAAGTGCACACACATCCTGTCTATGGGGCTGACTACACCCAACAAGTGGACACACATCTTGTCTATGGGGCTGACTACACCCAACAAGTGGACACACATCTTGTCTATGGGGCTGAATATACACCCAACAAGTGGACACACATCCTGTCTATGGGGCTGACTATACACCCAACAAGTGGACACACATCCTGTCTATGGGGCTGACTATACACCCAACAAGTGGACACACAACTTGCCTATGGGGCTGACCATGCACCCAACAAGTGCAAACACATCCTGTCTATGGGGCTGACCATGCACCCAACAAGTGCACACACATCCTGTCTATGGGGCTGACTATACACCCAACAAGTGGACACACATCTTGTCTATGGGGCTGACTATACACCCAACAAGTGGACACACATCTTGTCTATGGGGCTGACCATACACCCAACAAGTGGACATACATCTTGTCTGTGGGGATGACCATACACCCAACAAGTGGACACACATCCTGTCTATGGGGCTGACTACACCCAACAAGTGGACACACATCCTGTCTATGGGGCTGACTACACCCAACAAGTGGACACACATCCTGTCTAATGGGGCTGACTACACCCAACAAGTGGACACACATCTTGTCTATGGGGCTGACTATACACCCAACAAGTGCACACACATCCTGTCTATGGGGCTGACTATACACCCAACAAGTGGACACACATCCTGTCTATGGGGCTGACTATACACCCAACAAGTGGACACACATCCTGTCTATGGGGCTGACTATACACCCAACAAGTGGACACACATCTTGTCTATGGGGCTGACCATACACCCAACAAGTGGACACACATCCTGTCTATGGGGCTGACTACACCCAACAAGTGGACACACATCCTGTCTATGGGGCTGACTATACACCCAACAAGTGCACACACATCCTGTCTATGGGGCTGACTATACACCCAACAAGTGGACACACATCCTGTCTATGGGGCTGACTATACACCCAACAAGTGGACACACATCCTGTCTATGGGGCTGACTATACACCCAACAAGTGGACACACATCTTGTCTATGGGGCTGACTATACACCCAACAAGTGGACACACATCTTGTCTATGGTGCTGACCATACACCCAACAAGTGCACACACATCCTGTCTATGGTGCTGACCATACACCCAACAAGTGCACATACATCCTGTCTATGAGGCTGACCATACAACCAACAAGTGCACACACATCTTGTCTATGGTGCTGATCATGTAACCAATAAGTGCACACGTGTCTTGTCTATGGGACTGATCATGCAACCAACAAGTGGACACACACACTGTCTCCAATAAGTGGACAAATATCTTATCCATGAACAGATCAACAAGAAGTAAGTTACAATAATTACATTACCTCTTATTAGATTTCTCCAACTCTCTATCGAAATAAGCATTTGATTCTGACATCGTGTCTCTCACCTGAACTTCTGACATGCCCACCAGTTTGTTGTAGGCCTGTTGATAGATTAATAATCAAGCTAAAAACATAGCTACTTAGCCTGTGAAAAATGCACACATTAATGACTTTAAGGTGAAATTATTGAATACATTAATTGAAGAAATTTGCAAATAAAAGATCTCAAAAACTAAGACATAAGCCTGACATTGCTTAACATACTTCAGTGTGGATATGAAAACTGGACAATCTAATCAGGTATGAGAAAAGACAAAGCTATTTCTGTTGTTGAAAAACGATGGCAATCAAATGACAGAAGAAAGTAAACAGAAGTACTGCATCATTACAGTACCTAGTCCAAATTCTAACACAGGAGAAAGTAAAACAGAAGTTCTGCATCATTACAGTACCTAGTCCAAATTCTAACACAGGAGAAAGTAAAACAGAAGTACTGCATCATTACAGTACCTAGTCCAAATTCTAACACAGAGAAAGTAAAACAGAAGTTCTGCATCATTACAGTACCTAGTCCAAATTCTAACACAGGAGAAAGTAAAACAGAAGTACTGCATCATTACAGTACCTAGTCCAAATTCTAACACAGGAGAAAGTAAAACAGAAGTACTGCATCATTACAGTACCTAGTCAAATTCTAACACAGGAGAAAGTAAAACAGAAGTTCTGCATCATTACAGTACCTAGTCCAAATTCTAACTCTTTTGAAGTATTTTTTCAACAGCTTCAAAGGTTAACACTATCTCCCGAAAATGGAAACAGAAAATTTATTCTTGGAAAAAATAAGGGACGTTGAAAAAAATTATTTTATTGGAAAATATAAGGGATGAGGGAAAAAATGTATTCTTGGAAAATATAAAGGACAAGGGAAAAAATGTATTCTTGGAAAATATAAGGGACGAGG
Source organism: Megaustenia siamemsis (assembly GCA_032433765.1). Lineage (NCBI taxonomy): Eukaryota > Metazoa > Mollusca > Gastropoda > Stylommatophora > Ariophantidae > Megaustenia > Megaustenia siamemsis. Next base: position 16,366,645 of record JAVIAB010000047.1, on the reverse strand, counting down.
GATAAAATTTATTTTTGGAAAATATAAGAGATGAGGGAAAAAATGTATTCTTGGAAAATATAAGGGACGAGGGATAAAATTTATTCTTGGAAAATATAAGGGACGAGGGATACAATTTATTCTTGGAAAATATCAGGGACGAGAGAAAAAATTTATTCTTGGAAAATATAAGGGACGAGGGAGAGAAAACTTATTCTTGGAAAATATAAGGGACGAGGGAGAGAAAATTTATTCTTGGAAAATATAAGGGACGAGAGAAAAAATTTATTCTTGGAAAATATAAGGGACGAGAGTAAAAATTTATTCTTGGAAAATATAAGGGGGCGAGGGAGAGAAAATTTATTCTTGGAAAATATAAGGGACGAGGGAGAGAAAATTTATTCTACGAAAATATAAGGGACAAAGGAACAAATTTATTCTTGGAAAATATAAGGGACGAGAGTAAAAATTTATTCTTGGAAAATATAAGGGGCGAGGGAGAGAAAATTTATTCTTGGAAAATATAAGGGGGCGAGGGAGAGAAAATTTATTCTTGGAAAATATAAGGACGAGGGAAAGAAAATTTATTCTTGGAAAATATAAGGGACGAGGGGCTGTGTGGTTTAGAGTTAAGACATCAGCCTTTGGACAAGAAGGTCCCTGGTTTGAATCCTGCCACAGGAGGTGGGAATTTTTAAAAATTGGATCAATGCCTTTCCGATGTCTAGCCCTTTTGGATAACTGCTAAAAACAGAAGGTCCTATGTTCTTTCTGTGCACAATAAAGAACCCTTAAAGAACTGGAAATAGAAACGAATAGGCCACTATCCAGGCAAAATTTATAGAAAAAAAAACTAAAAAAACTCAGCGATAAACAAAAAAAAACAGAAGGGACAACTGAGCTGCTGCTGATATGGTAAAAAAAGGAAAAAGGTGATAGTCATACAAAAGTCATTCCCTCTGGACTTGGCTATTGATACAAATCTGGCATACACAAACAAACTAATATAAGGGACTAGCTTAACATACACCCATCACTTTGCCAACGTTCATGGGAAGTTAGAAACACTAACAACAACATATTCCCCATGTGATGTGGGTATTCTATATCTATGTTAAATATATAAAACTTAATAGGGAGAGAGTAGTCCGTACAGCAACAACTACAAACAAATCATATAAAGATCGGCTTGTGGTTCTTTGTACAAGTTATTAGTCTCTAATTTTAAAAACTTGGAAAAAATATGGAAATTAAAAATACTAAGCAAGAAAACAAAACTTAGAATATTAACTCAAATGTATTATCAGCCCTTACTACAGATGTGAAGGGGGAGCATAAGCGCCTGCGACCTGCGGTCGCAATAGCAGGGCCATCGCACCATCAGCTGGCCAAGACCTAGCAGTTCTACCTCCTCGTGGTCTCCTCCGGTAACAGTCTGCGTCAAAACAGACTGGCTAACAGAAGCTAGGATCGACGTGTTCCCTGTAGTGGTGGCTGTTACTGATTGGGGACCCAGTATTGCAGTACCTCTGGGCTGGACTAGTAGTTTCCCAGCATAGCCTGGGACAGACGACCTCCAACCCCCAGTAAGAGCCGGGAATGTCAAGAAAGCCATTACGACCCGCCACATCTTATGAGTCAAAGGGCAAACATACTTGTATCAACTCATGGCAATCCATCAACAACAACAACTACAGATGTGAAAGCTGGTAAACAACAAAAGAAATTGAAAACAAATCTTAACACTTTTGAAGACAAATCCCTCTGTGTACAATAAAATGAAATCAAGACTGATATAGGGATAAGAGAAATGGCCATGCAACTAATGATCTCATCTACAATTAGGAAGAGAAGATGGACATATGTTGAGCATGTGTTGAGAAGAGACAACAAAAGAATTTCATTTAGGGTACAGAAAAAGAGGAAGACCTTGAGAGACGCTGACAAGAACACTTATAAAAGAAGCAAAGTTCGCAGGCATAGACTCATTGGATAAAATTGAAAATCTAGCCAAAATAGAGATGGATGCAAAAAACACTTCGAGACCTAAGCAACATCAAGTGGCACTGGAAGGATCTCAAATCAAGAATTAGCATCTACCGGACATAAAGCAGGTTGATAATGAGAGGTTGGTGGGAAAGTGGTGGTAATGTGAAACACTTTAACCCCAGATTATGATGCTTATCTGTAACTCTCCTAGTTACGACACCATAGTAAAAATTACTACCACTTGAATGTAACATTCATTATCATCATCATCAAGAACCATGTCTGCTGGCAATCATGTCTCTCCACAACTTTCGATCTCGACAGTTATTCATCATTTCTCTTGTTGACCTTCTGCCAAGCCATTCTCTTAACCTGTCTGCTATCTTTTCTCTTTGCTTCCCTCTATCTCTTCATCCCTCAAATTTCATATATTCCAGCTGTTCCTTTTTCATTGCATGGCCAAAAAATGATGACTGTTTTTTCCCTAATTTTGGAAATTAGCTCTCTTTTTTGCTTTGGCCTCTTTCAGAACGTTTTCATTATACTTCTTAGCTGTCCATGGTATTCTCAACATTCTTTTGTAAAACCACATTTCTACAGCCTCCAGTGATTTTCATGTCTGGTGTCCTATTGTCCATGATTCACATCCATATGTTAACACTGGCTCTACATAACATTTAAGAACTCTTTTTTTTGTTTCTATTGCCAAAAATGGATTGCACAGTATCTTCTTCATTTTTTGGAAAGCTGCTTTTGCCTGAGCCATTCTGTATCTCACCTCTACTGTACATCTACCATCTGAAGTTAACATTGTTCCCAAATATTATTCATTTACCTGTTTTGATATTGTACCATTAATTAACATTAATGTAACATTCATCATCATCATCACCAAGTGTCATACCAGTTGATGTAGGCGATCATGTCCTTCCACAATCTTCTATCTACAATGCATTGCATCATTTCTGTTGTTGACTGTTTTCCATGCCATGACACCAAGCTATCCAGTATTTTCTCTCTTTGTCGTCCGCGATCTCTCTCTCCTTTTATTTTTCCAGTTGCAACCAAGTATTCCAACTTTCCTTTTCTCATGATGTGCCCAAAAAGTGTTGATTGTTTCTTTCTTATGTTTTTTAGGAGTTCCCTTTTTGTGTTGGCCTCTTTGAGAATTTCTTCACTGGTCTTTTTAGCTGTCCAGGGAACTTTCAACATTCTTCTGAGAAATCCCATCTCTGTGGCCTCTAATCATCTTTTCATTTGTTTGTCTACTGTCGATGATTTGCTTCCATAGGTCAGAATTGGTTCTATATAGCACTGATGAACTCTCTTTCTCATTTCTATTGACACAGATTTATTGCATAAGATATTTTTCATTTTCTGAAATGCTATTTTAGCCTGAGCTATACTGCTTTTTATTTCTGTGGTGCATCTTCCATCTGATGTTACTATTGTGCCCAAGTATTTGACGCGTTGCACTTGTTTCAGATTTGTCCTGTTTATTTTTATGCTGCATGATGGTGGTGATTGTTTCTTTGATGTGACCATTACTTCTGTTTTTTTACTATTCAAACTGAGACCTTTTTTGTTGCTTTCTTTTACTATTATGTCTATTCTATCATTTCTTGTAGTTTATTCTCTGTCTTTGCTATTATGACTGTGTCATCCAGATATCGTAAATTATTTATGTTGTGACCGTTTACTTCAATTCCTTTTTAATGTAACTTTAGGTGTTCTAAAAATGTAATTTCTCTGAACTCTTGACACAATCCCATTGTTCACATCAGGCAAAACACGGGGACTCAAAGTTCCTAGCTCAAGTTGTTTTATGATCTGTTTAACCTCACGGACTGGACATGTTACAATATCTATCGGTATGGTCGCCATAAGTCCGTTGGTATGTTCGGCAACTGCAAAGCATTATTCGCTGTATTTCCCAAGTCAAAAAGTGATGTTTGATGGTTGCAGATGATCAGGAAATTTCCCTATTTTTTTCCATATTTAATGCCCATAATAAAATGGGTGTTAAATGATGTATCTCATAATCTCAAAAGAAAAAAGAAAAAGAAAAAAACTGTAACAGCAATGGAAACAAATTAAACATTGAGGGATCAGACACTTACAGTAATATACAGATTGATGGCATGGTTGGGGTAGATTTTCACTTTCGCTTCTGTCAGTGACCTTAAGTAGGGCAGCTTGCTTTCAGCACCCGAGTGAAAGGATACCTGAAAATGTAGGCCGAGGCATGACAAATCCATGAGGACATGAATGAAGTGGAAGTGGGACCAAAGGGATCTGTTCTGCATTGAGTGCTGTCCCCCCTCCCCAAGCGAAAGAATCACTGCAGTTATTGTCCCACACACAGACAAATTCATGCCTACTTAACGTCCTTTTAAGGCAGATGATGAAGAGGCGCATTTCTTTAGTCATCAGGTGAACAAATGCAAAGAGGTGGAAAACTGTAGGACCACAATCAAAGCCATTCAGGTCATTTTGGGAGCAAAGTCATAAGCAGTCTCTTCATTTGTCCATGTTTTTTGACACTGTCTAATTTCTTCGGGGACTGGTTATCTCAAGGCAATACGCCGGTCTTGAGACAGAGAGAGTGTGAGTTCAAATCCCGGCTGCACCAATTAAGATTTTTATTTATGATTTCTCTCTGCAGCAAAGCCTGGCTTGAAACGTCAATTACTCATCAACGGAAAAAAATATGAGTACCTACAAAGACAGAGTTATCTGCCTGTGCAGCAAACGACCCCTGTGCACACGGCTGCCAGGGAAAAATGGATTAATATGCAAAATTCAGTTCCTAGTCTCTAGGGACTTCACCAGAGGTGAAAGCTGGTGAATGCAAAAAAAAAAAATTTCAGATGATTCCACTGGCACAGACAGTTGAGCAATTATGGATTTGTTTGTAGTGATACTGGGGCCTCTGACTAACCATAACCATCTCTACCTCTGCCTTCAACTGCTGGCTTCTTCTTCTGTATTCAAATCATGTGATCATGTAACCTTAACTCTTTGTCCTATTTCATGATGAAGGAGTAAGGACTTCATCATGACACACAATGAGCTATGTCGCATGGTCAGTACTTGCAGTGCATGTGTGTGTGTTTCTAATGATTTTTCCCTTAAACCTGTGCAGTGGCTGACACACACCATCTTCAGCAAGCTGGACGGCTGACTCTCTGAGAGGAAAGAAAACTCTGCCTGTCTAGCTGGCTTAATCTCACAAAAAAGCACTTATATTAGCTACTTTGACTCGCTGAACTGACCACCATTCTAAATAGCTATCTCTAATTCACGACATAACCCCATCCCAATCATGATCTTAAATTATCTCCTCATTGGAGTGATTAACAATCTTACATGTGTAACCCCATTATAAGTGCACTCGCTTCCTTATCAGAAGGGGTTATGTTCAATTCCCAGAAGTTGCGATTTTTTTGGACTGACGAGCCTCCAGGGTTCATCCAGACTCTAAAAATGGGTACCAGAGAAAGGTAAGTCTGGGAAGTAAAGGTGGCCTGGTATGATTTCCATTTTTCATGGAAAAATTATGTCACCTACACCCAATTTCCTATACACCTATAAATGTTTGGATGGAAACTTTACTTTTACTTTTCTTATATCCAATCCATCTTTATTTTCTATTTATGCTTTTAATATATTGCTGAATTAGCACAGATAACTCATAGTACCACTGAAATCCACATCAGGTGAGATCATTCTTGAGAGCAACAAACAAACAAGAGATGGACTGAGCATAATGCAAATATCAACTTATGTAAGTTCACAACGCATCAAGAAAAGTGAAGAATTAGATAGAAGATTAGAATTAAAACAAAACAAAAATACAGGAAAAATAATAATACTTGATGAAGAGCCCGGCTTCAAAGAACCGAAGCAAACAAAAACGTTACCTGTGTGGCCAACCTTTTCAACCTAGCCTCTCTCTGTACTGCTTCAATATCACCAACAGCCAAGCCAATCTGTGGGAAGTTATACACATAAATACAACGTTATTTTGGGCCAAGACTTGAGTTTGTTATATGAAAAACATAGACCATAATGTGACGAAAAGAATTGTAATATTAACAACATGGACCATAATGTGAAGACAATAGTAAAAAATAAATGAATATTTATTACAAATGGAAACTGTCGAGGTGAGAGACAAAGTGCACGGAGGAGGGGTATTTTATTTTTTATTCATTTGACGGAATTCCACAAGTTGATGCGGGCAGGGTGCCTTTTGACTCATTGGTGTGGAGGGTCGTAATGGCTTTCTTAACATTCCCGGCTCTTACTGGAGAAGTTGGAGTTCGTCTATCCCAGGCTATGCTGGCAAACTACTAGTCCAGCCCAGAGGTACTGCAATACAAGGTCTTCTATATCAGCAACAGCCACTAATACAGGGAACACAGCGATCCTAGCTTCTGCTAGCCAGCCTGTTTTCACGCAGACTGTTACCGGGGAGACCACGAGGAGGTAGTTCTTGGTCAGCTGTTGGTGCGCCGACCCTGCTCCCCAAGGGGTATTTTATAACACTCAGAAAAATAACGGATAACAATAGGCAGCCTGATGTAGGATTAAACAGGATTCCCTGTAGCCGCTCTTTCCTTATTGCATATTCTATTCTTTTGCTCCAGTATTATCACATTAGTATATGCACATGCTATGCTATTCACATCTCTCCTCTACTAGACCACACTGCGACACTTTGGTTGCCACCTATATCTCTTGTGTTTGGGCTGCTTACCTTTGTGCAAGGCAATACCTTTTCCACCTGCACTACATGGTACCTTACCTTTCACATGTTCTTAGTCAACCCCCACTCTGAGATATCTCACTCTTTCATCCTTTCAGGTACCCTGTATTCTTTTGGTCTATTCTTTGTGCTTTGTGTATGCACACGGACCTAGGTATGGACACTTTTTGGTATGTATGCTACATACACACTTTTTCACATGCATGTATATGGGTATAGCTGTATAAACACAATTTATTTTCCATTTTGTGAAATACAATCCTATAATATGACCAAAAAAATTTGCCAAATTTCAACAAATTTGTTGTTTTTAATTTTTTCCCCCTTTGACCTGAGAAATTTCCTCTGCCGTCTTGCAACATCAAACAACCCTTTGTAACTTGGGAAACTCAACGAATAACACTTTGAGGTAGTCGAACATACTGACAAACGAACTTACGGCATCCTGCTGAATAGAGAAATAACACATCCGGTCCAAGCAGTCAATTTTGGATCATAAATCAACCTGAGACAGAAAATCCAAGTTCCCAGTGTGTCTAATTGGTAAACACACAGTTGTGTGTCAAAAGTTAAAAGAAAATACTATTTTTGGTGCCCCTAATGTTACAATTAAGTGGTAATATTATGTACTGGGACTTCTGGTCAATATGGCAGATAGGTAACAGGGAACTGTTGAGGCACTGTCTGAAAAGTGTTCCCTGTTGCAGTTTCCTCATATTCCAAGTCCGGCTTGTTGCTGGAGCTACTGAGTAGTGCTCTGTGCATACCGTGAGCTGTGTGTTTCATCCGGATGGTGTTTCTATATCAGATTGCTTATGATGAATGATGATATCATATGATGAAGGACAGTTTAGATGCGTTTACTGTTGGTGCTATAATACACCTTACGTCTTTTGACATCTGCTGTGTTTGCTACGATGGGGACTGCAACTGCCTTTCTTTGTTTGGATATTCGATGAGATATTAATTCAAATGATTCCACCAGCACGGGCAGTTGAGCAATTATGGATTTTCATTCGTTTGCAGTGACAACGGGGCCTTCTAATAACCATAACCATTTTGTACTACGGAAAGTAATGAAGCACACCACAGATAATTACCATAATTAAGGATTGAAAAAGTTGCTATAACTGACAGGACTCTCATACATGATTCATCCAGTGGAGCATAAAGTTACGACAACAATTCAGGAATACATTTTTCTAGATACAACCATATATCTGGGTTTCCTATTAACAAGTACTAGCCAAACACAAATAAGCTGAAAAAACTTGCATTGCTGACACACAAGGAACGAAAGAACACGAATAGTAATTTCCAGTTGTTTAGACTGAAGACAATAAGCATCATCATCAAGTTCCATGCCTGCTGGCGAGGGTGGTCATTTCTCTCCACAACTCTCGATCTCGACAGCTATTTATCATTTCTGTTGTTGACCTTCTGCCAAGCCATTCTCTTAAGCTGTCTGGTATCTTTTCTCTTTGCTTCCCTCTATCTCTTCATTCCTCAATTTTCCCAGTTGTTAAATATATTCCAGCTGTTCCTTTTCATTCTATCTATCTATCTATTGACTTTTCGAGCCGTTGTCAGCCCATAGGGCTGAGACCCAGATACTCATTCTCTTATCTAAATTTTTATTCTAGCAGTTTTCAATCCTTCTAAAGATATTTTATAAAATCTCACCATTTGTCTCTGTTCTGTGCAAGCAACTCTATCTCATTGAGGGAGCCAATTTCTGCTACTCTTGCCTCTCTCATCAATGTTCTTCTCAGTGTCTCTCTGGGTCAGCCTCTTTTCCTCTTACCTGTTGTTTCCCACATGAGGGCTTGCTTTGCTATTCGGTTATTATCTCTTCTTATCACATGTCCAACATATAACCATTGTCTTTTCTTGATTACTGAAGATACTAGTGGTTGATTGGTGATTTCTCTAATTTCCTCATTTGTTTTGAATTTGTTCCATGCTATACCAAGTATTTTCCTTAGACATTTATTTTCCAATGCGTTCAAATTTGTTTCTATGTCTTTTGTTGTTTTCCAGCTCTCACATGCATACGTAAGGGTTGATAGCCTATAACCATTCTATACTATTACTTCACAGCCACCTCGTCCGGTAGGGAGCGTCATGTGCTACAGGTGATACCCGATCGTCATCAAGCAACTGTATGCAAGATAAAAAATAAAGAGACACTTGCAATAGGAACTTGGAACATTAGATCAGCATTCCAGGTTGGAAAACTAGAAAACATCAGTCAAGAAATGAAGAGAATGAAGTTGAACATCTTGGGACTATGTGAAATGAGATGGACAGGAGCAGGATTATTACAACGTGACAGTGGAAATGTAATTTACACTGGGGGAACCACACACAATAGAGGAGTAGGCATCATGTTAGATAGAGAAAGAAGCAAAACAGTGAAAGGATTTTGGCCAGTATCAGACATAATTCTGTTAGTAAAATTGAGAGGCAGACCAATGGATATCAACATAATTCAAGTTTATGCACCAACAAGTAACAGCGAAGAAGAAGACATTGACACTTTTTACGAGGAGCTAGAGGCAACCATGGAACAGTGTAAACCCCAAGAAATAACAATTATATTAGGGGATTTCAATGCAAAGGTAGAAACAGCTAAAGTGCAAAATGTGACTGGGGGGCATGGCCTTGGAGAGACGAATGACAGAGGGGATAGATTGATAGATTGGGCAAAGACACATGAAATGATTATAGGTAACACCTGGTTCAAACAACACCCTAGGCGACTATGGACATGGCAAAGCCCAGACCAAAAAGTACACAATCAAATTGATTTTATACCGATACAGAGAAGATTCAGGAATGGGCTAACATCGGTTAAAACAAGGCCAGGAGCAGATTGCAATAGTGACCATGTACCAGTAGTTGGAAAGATAAGAATAAAACTGCGGAAGGCACAGAAATCACCAAGAAATATAAAATTAGAACTAGATATGCTAAGAGTAGATAAACAGATGAGTGATAAGTACAGCACGATAGTACAAAATAGATATAATGCTATTGAGAAAATACAGGACATCCAGGAGCAGTGGGAAATGCTCAAACAATCGATCCAACAAACATCAAAAGAAGTAATACCAGTGACTAAAAGAATCAACAAAAAGAAATGGATGACAGAAGAAATATTACAACTAATGGACGAAAGAAGAAAACATAAGAAAGAAGAACGGACATACAAAATATTTCACAAAGAGATCCAAAACAAGTGCAGTGAAGCAAAGGAAGGATGGTTAAAACAGAAATGTGAAGAAATGGAAAAACAACAAAAGAAAGACTCAAAATGTATGCATAATCAGTTAAATGAATTAACAGGAAGAAAAGAAGTCAAAGTTTCAGGATGTGTGAAATCAAAGGAAGGAAATATAATAATGGGACAGGAGAAGACAATGGAAAGATGGACAGAATATATCAGTCAACTCTATGATGATGAAAGACCAGAATTAAACAATTCAAATGAAGACAAATGACCACCAATAATGCAGAGTGAAGTGGAGGACGCAATTCAACACATGAAAAGAGGCAACGCTCCAGGTCCTGACAATATAACAATCGAAGAGATAAATGCATTAGGAGAGCTGGGAGTACAAGTCATAACAAAATTACTCAATGACATATATAACACTGGACACATACCCGAAGATCTACTAAAATCTATCTTTGTAGCCATACCGAAGAAGTCAAGAGCCACTGATTGTGAAGACCATCACACTATTAGTCTCATGAGCCATATGACTAAAATATTACTAAGAATAATCATGAGACGTGTAAGGAACAAAATAAAACCAGAAATAAGTGGAAGGAAAGGGCACCAATAATGCAATATACATCTTAAGAACATTGATAGAAAGATCTATAGAGGTAAAGAAAGATCTATATATGTGCTTTATAGACTACACGAAAGCATTTGACAAAGTAAAGCATGTGGAAATAATCAATATGCTGGAGAAATTAAACATTGATGGCAAGGATCTGCGAATCATAAAAAACATGTACTGGCAACAAACAGCAGCTATACGAATTAACAACCAAACAGGACAATTCCAATATATAAAGCAAGGAGTCAGACAAGGCTGTGTTCTGTTGCCGGATTTGTTTTCACTTTACAGTGAATATATTATAAGATCAATAGTAGACAAAAAAGGAATTGAAGTCAATGGTCACAACATAAATAATTTGTGATATACGGATGACATAGTCTTAATAGCAGAGACAGAGAATGAACTACAAGAAATGATAGACATAATAGTAAAAGAAAGCAACAAGAAAGGTCTCAGTCTGAATAGTAAGAAAACAGAAGTAATGGTTATATCGAAGAAACAATCACCACCATCATGCAGCATAAAAATAAACGAGACAAATCTGAAACAAGTGCAACGTTTCAAATACTTGGGCACAATAATAACATCAGATGGGAGATGCACCACAGAAATAAAAAGCAGATTAGCTCAGGCCAAAATGGCATTTCAGAAAATGAAAAATATCTTATGCAACAAATCTATGTTAATAAAAATGAGAATGAGAGTTCATCGGTGCTATATAGAACCAATTCTGACCTATGGAATCGAATCATGGACAGTAGACAAACAAATGAAAAGACGATTAGAGGCCACAGCGATGGGATTTCTCAGAAGAATGTTGAAAGTTCCTTGGACAGCTAAAAAAGACCAATGAGGAAGTTCTCAAAGAGGCCAACACAAAAAGGGAGCTCTTAAAAAACATCAGAAAGAATCAATCAACATTTCTCGGGCACATGAGAAGAGGAAAGTTGGAATACTTGGTTACAACTGGCAAAATAAACGGAAAGAGAGATCGCGGAAAACAGTCAACAACAGAACTGATACGATGCACTGTAGATAGAAGATTGTGGAGGGACATGATCACCTACGCCAACCGGTATGGCACATGATGATGATGATGATTCTGTCGTGTGTAGGAATTAAGCTTTTCATGACTTTAGTCTTTTCATGATTGATCTTAAGCCTAATTTAGCTGGCTATTGATGATAGTTCATTTGTATTTTCCTGCATTGTTTTGACTGCTGATAAGAACTATGCCATCAGCAAAGCTGAGGTCCTCCAAATGGTCTCCTTGTATCCATTCGATGCCTTTGCTACCAGTGCAGCATTTCTTCATTATGAAGTCCATAACAATTCCAAATAACAAGGGTGATAAAATACATCCTTGTTTAACCCCAGTTTCTATTGGAAAACATTCGCTAAGTCCTTCCTCTGTACGAACTGTACATGTGTATCCAACATACATGTCTTTGATAATATTTATGATTTTTGATGGTAAGTCATATTGCTTCAGAATTTTCCACCTAATTTTCCTGTTGAATGCTTTTTTGAAGTCAATGAAGTTAAGTACAAAAGGTTTTTGCTTTTCAATGTGTTCCTCCAATATAAGTCGTAGAATAAAAATGTACTTCCTTCTCATTACATGGCTAAAAAATGATGATTGTTTCTTTTTAATATTGGAAATTAGCTCTCTCTTTGCTTTGGCCTCTTTCAGAACGTTTTCATTACTCTTCTTAGCTGTCCATGGTAGTCTCAACATTCTTCTGTAAAACCACATTTCTACAGACTCCAGTGATTTTCTTGTCTTTTGTCCTGTTATTGGTAGCACAACGTTGGGATGCAGATTTTAGATGCCCATTTAATGTCCTTTAAAGTGTGGATGACGAAGTGGTCTAACTATCCCTTAAGTCATCAGGTGAATGCAAGCAAGCAACAGAACTGCTAGCATGGCTTAATAAAATGTTCACATTAAAATGAAAAGACACCTACTTGCACTGGCATTAAAACACTTGTTGACACAGAAATTTAAAGATCTTGAAAGATCTTTTCCTTCCACCTAATTCTTCCCATTTTTTTAATAGATCCACATTTCATAGGCTTCAATTTTCTGCTCTGTTTTCTTATTTAATGTCCATGTTTCTGAACCATACAGGAATGTTGAGTAAATATAACATTTTATAATTTGTAGTTTTAGTTCTAATCGGCTCCCTCAATGAGATAGAACTGCTTGCACAGAACAGAGACAGATGGCGAGATTTGATAAAATATCTTTAAAAGAAAACTGCTAGAACAAAAATTCATATAGGAGAAGGTGTATCTTGGTCTACGCCCTATGGGCCGGTTACGGCTCGAAAGGTCAATAGATAGATAGATAGATAGTTCTGATGTTATCTGCTTTCTTATTCTTCTTCTTTCCTTCCTCATTTGCCTTTCAGCGTTGAGGGGAGATATAATTTGCGGTCTTTTGCTCTTCTGTTCGCCTCTGCTGCTGTTATGTTTCCTATTACTTCTAATATTCCATCGATCCACCTTTTTCGTGGTCAATCCTTGGGTCTGGTGTTCTCACAACATTTGCTGAAGGCTCGTTTTGTTGTGTTTTGATCTTTCTGCCTTGTCCCATGGCCAAACCATTATCTGCTTTGATGTGGCTATATTTTTCATATTAAAATTGCTCTTGTGTCAAAATCTATTAAAACTTCATTTTATACATTAACCGTAAAGATTATGAAAGCAGAGTTCTTGGCATTGGCATTATTGTCTACGCAGATATTAAAACAGCTGTCAGCACTAATGTCAAAATAATTGTCAACATAAACATTAAAACAGCTTTCAGCACTAATGTCAAAATAATTGTCAACATGAACATTAAAACAGCTTTCAGCACTAATGTCAAAATAATTGTCAACATAAACATTAAAACAGCTTTCAGCACTAATGTCAAAATAATTGTCAACATGAACATTAAAACAGCTGTCATCACTAACATTAAAACAGCTGTCAACACTAACTTTAAACAGCTGCCAATACAATCATTAAAACAGCTGCCAATACATCATTAAAACAGCTATTAACTAACTTTAAAATAGCTGTCAACACCATGATTAAAACAGCAGTCAACTAACTTTAAAACACTCACTAGAAGATTAGAGTCTAATAAGGAAATCAACATATTGATATATTGATTCCATATTGTCAAAACTCACAAGAAGAGAAGTGTCTAATGCGGAAATCAATGAATGAGTATGTTGACAATCAACAAGAAGAGAAGAGTCTAATTAAGAATCTAATAAATGAACTTGGAAGAACATACTAGAAGAGAAGAGTCTGGTTAAAAAAAACCAATAAATGTGCATGACAAAACTCACCAGAAGAAAAGATTTAATGAGGAAATCAATAAATGAACATGCTATAACTCACCAGAAGATTAATTAGCAAGATGGGCATCAAAAGCAGAAATACCAACAGCAGCATGAAAGTCACAACGGGGAAGTGTATGGTCAGTGTATTTCCATCTTGTAGTGGGTCACTGAAGTTTGGTATATATGTCAGCTCCACTAACATCATGAATGTGTGGTATATGGATAGCACTGGTGAACTATAGGCTTTGTTCATCTGCAATATGTCAGTGAACATTCATATATTCGAGTATTATGTCATTTAAAATGCACATCTTTTTATCGCAGATCCATTAAGATTCACATCTTTCTGCTATATATCACTCATATCATATTTTTCTGCAATGCCATTTAATGTTTGCATCTTCCTATCACATGTTACTTAACATATTCCTATAATATGCCAATGAACATTCACATCTTCCTGCATGTGCTAATTAACATTCACGATATTATACAATACATCAATTAATATTCACACCTTTCTATCATGTCTAAATTAACAGTAACATTTTTCTATCATGTGTCAATTAATATTGACATCATCACTTGCTGTTCTGTTCATGGAAACAGCATCACTGCAGCCAGGAATTCCCCATATCCATTCCACTCATGTTACAGCTTCAGCCAAAGCATGGTGGAAAATTCTGTTGACATGGTTGAACTCATTGGTGCTTCAATTTTCCCCTTGAAATATCAAGAAAACTCAGAGATGAACCTTGGTCCATGCGCATGAATTCTGTCTAACAGCCTGGGATCTATCCTTTGGTCCATGCGCATGAATTCTGTCTAACAGCCTGGGATCTATCCTTTGGTCCATGCGCATGAATTCTGTCTAACAGCCTGGGATCTATCCTTTGGTCCATGCGCATGAATTCTGTCTAACAGCCTGGGATCTATCCTTTGGTCCATGCGCATGAATTCTAACAGCCTAGGATCTATCCTTTGGTCCATGCGCATGAATTCTGTCTAACAGCCTGGGATCTATCCTTTGGTCCATGCGCATGAATTCTGTCTAACAGCCTGGGATCTATCCTTTGGTCCATGCGCATGAATTCTGTCTAACAGCCTAGGATCTATCCTGTGGGTACATTTTACTGATAATTTTTGCCCAGAAAGCAACCATTTATGGCTTACTATTTTGATTTTTAACTGCCAAGAGTTCTTCAACGTATGTGAGCGCATATGGGACTTGCGGTTTTTTGCAGCTATCCAAGAGGGCTAGACATCAGATTTCACTATCTAGAGATCAGGTCGGGGGTTAAGCCACAAAGAAACCCCATGGATCCAGTTTTTGAAAAATTCCCTCCACCTGTGGTGTCTTAACCTGAGAATTTCCTTTGTAGAGGTTGATGTCTCACCTCTGGACTACCCAGTCCCCTGACATTAATTGATAAGGGACATCTGCTACCTCTAAGTATAATTTATAAGGGACATCTGCTACCTCTAAGTATAATTGATAAGGGACATCTGACACCTCTAAGTATAATTGATAAGGGACATCTGCTACCTCTAAGTATAATTGATAAGGGACATCTGACACCTCTAAGTATAATTGATAAGGGACATCTGACACCTCTAAGTATAATTGATAAGGGACATCTGACACCTCTAAGTATAATTGATAAGAGACATCTGCTACCTCTAACAATTGATAAGGGACATCTGCTACCTCTAACAATAAATTATAAGAGATATCTGCTACCTCTAACAATAAATGATAAGGGACATCTGCCACTTCTAACAATAAATGATAAGGGACATCTGCTACCTCTAATAATAAATGATAAGGGACATCTCCTACCTCTAACAATAAATGATAAGAGACATCTGCTGCCTCTAACAATAAATGATAAGAGACATCTGCTACCTCTAACAATAAATGATAAGAGACATCTGCTGCCTCTAACAATAAATGATAAGGGACATCTGCTACCTCTAATAATAAATGATAAGAGACATCTGCTGCCTCTAATAAAAATGATAAGGGACATCTGCTACCTCTAACAATAATTGATAAGAGACATCTGCTACCTCTAACAATAAATCATAAGGGACATCTGCTACCTCTAACAATAATTGATAAGAGACATCTGCTACCTCTAACAATAAATTATAAGAGATATCTGCTACCTCTAACAATAAATGATAAGGGACATCTGTTACTTTTAACAATAAATGATAAGTGACATCTGCTACCTCTAATTATAATTGATAAGGGACATCTGCTACCTCTAATTATAATTGATAAGGTACATCTGCTACCTCTAACAATAATTGATAAGAGACATCTGCTACCTCTAACAATAATTGATAAGGGACATCTGCTACCTCTAACAATAATTGATAAGGGACATCTGCTACCTCTAACAATAATTGATAAGGGACATCTGCTACCTCTAACAATAATTGATAAGGGACATCTGCTACCTCTAACAATAATTGATAAGGGACATCTGCTACCTCTAACAATAATTGATAAGGGACATCTGCTACCTCTAATTATAATTGATAAGGTACATCTGCTACCTCTAACAAAAATTGATAAGAAACATCCGCTACCTCTAACAATAATTAATAAGGGACATCTGCTACCTCTAACAATAATTAATAAGGGACATCTATTACCTCTAACAATAAATTATAAGAGATATCTGCTACCTCTAACAATAATTGATACGGGACATCTACTACCTCTAACAATAAATTATAAGAGATATCTGCTACCTCTAACAATAAATTATAAGGGGCATCTGTTACCTCTAACAATAAATGATAAGAGACATCTGCTACCTCTAACAATAAATGATAAGAAATATCTGCTACCTCTAACAATAATTGATAAGTGACATCTGCTACCTCTAATTATAATTGATAAGGGACATCTGCTACCTCTAACAATAATTGATAAGAAACATCTGCTACCTCTAATTATAATTGATAAGGGACATCTGCTACCTCTAACAATAATTGATAAAGGGACATCTGCTACCTCTAATTATAATTGATAAGGTACATCTGCTACCTCTAACAATAAATTATAAGAGATATCTGCTATCTGTAACAATAAATGATAAGGGGCATCTGTTACTTTTAACAATAAATGATAAGGGACATCTGCTACCTTTAACAATAATTGATAAAGGGACATCTGCTACCTCTAATTATAATTGATAAGGTACATCTGCTACCTCTAACAATAAATTATAAGAGATATCTGCTATCTGTAACAATAAATGATAAGGGGCATCTGTTACTTTTAACAATAAATGATAAGGGACATCTGCTACCTCTAACAATAATTGATAAAGGGACATCTGCTACCTCTAATTATAATTGATAAGGTACATCTGCTACCTCTAACAATAATTGACAAGGGACATCTGCTACCTCTAACAATAAATTATAAGAGATATCTGCTATCTGTAACAATAAATGATAAGGGGCATCTGTTACTTTTAACAATAAATGATAAGGGACATCTGCTACCTTTAACAAAAATTGATAATGTAGCATACAAGTTACATGTTACTTTTTAAAAACATACTTTTCACGTTGCCTAAATATTGTTATATTATGTTGTTATCAATACAAGATTTATTTCGGGTCCTAAACAGGACTGGCTTTTTCCCCGTAAAGATCTTGATACATCATGACATTTGGAGTATTATTACTTTGTGCTGCATTTGTTACCTGCCAATCTTACCTCATGTACAAGCAGTACATAAAATGACAGTCCAAAGGCAACATTCAGCACAAAGAAGATGAGGAGGACCTGGATCAGAGTTTTTAGGATTTCCATGAACATAACCACGTAGATGCCAAATAGGTCAAACCTGTGATGAGGTATGTTTAGTCTGAGAGTTATCTTCAAACTGTGATGAGATATGTTTAGTCTGAGAGTTATCTTCAAACTGTGATGAGATATGTTTAGTCTGAGAGTTATCTTCAAACTGTGATGAGAAATGTTTAGTCTGAGAGTTATCTTCAAACTGTGATGAGATATGTTTAGTCTGAGAGTTATCTTCAAACTGTGATGAGATATGTTTAGTCTGACAGTTATCTTCAAACTGTGATGAGATATGTTTAGTCTGAGAGTTATCTTCAAACTGTGATGAGATATGTTTAGTCTGAGAGTTATCTTCAAACTGTGATGAGATATGTTTAGTCTGAGAGTTATCTTCAAACTGTGATGAGATATGTTTAGTCTGAGAGTTATCTTCCATATGTGATGAGATATGTTCAGGCTGAGATTTATATTCCATCTGTGATGAGATATGTTCAGGCTGAGATTTATCTTCCATCTGTGATGAGATATGTTCAGGCTGAGATTTATCTTCCATCTGTGATGAGATATGTTCAGGCTGAGATTTATATTCCATCTGTGATGAGATATGTTCAGGCTGAGATTTATCTTCCATCTGTGATGAGATATGTTCAGGCTGAGATTTATATTCCATCTGTGATGAGATATGTTCAGGCTGAGATTTATCTTCCATCTGTGATGAGATATGTTCAGGCTGAGATTTATCTTCCATCTGTGATGAGATATGTTCAGGCTGAGATTTATCTTCCATCTGTGATGAGATATGTTCAGGCTGAGATTTATCTTCCATCTGTGATGAGATATGTTCAGGCTGAGATTTATCTTCCATCTGTGATGAGATATGTTCAGGCTGAGATTTATCTTCCATCTGTGATGAGATATGTTCAGGCTGAGATTTATCTTCCATCTGTGATGAGATATGTTCAGGCTGAGATTTATATTCCATCTGTGATGAGATATGTTCAGGCTGAGATTTATCTTCCATCTGTGATGAGGTATGTTCAGTCTAAGAGTTATCTTCAAACTAAAGTGATGCATGCAAGGAAACATCATCACCTTTTGGATTCCTTCCCTTTCTTCCCATCCCATAACCAGCAGGATCAAGTGAGCAACACAAGAAGCTTGACATGAAAGATAAGTCTCTCCATTATTGTTGGAGAGTGCCATGGTGATTTATATGGATGCAGTTATGAAACTTTGAGAATTGGATACTAAGCGTCCAGTCTGGTAGGTTACAACATGATACCTCTTCAATTAAGTTATTGTCAGAATGAACAAACAATGAGATGTAAGAATACAGCTATGTGTGAAAAATAAGTAAAAAGCAAAGAGCCCCGTCACGCCAAGTGGTGTATAGGGAATATGGTGTTAGTGACCATAAATTTTACAGCATATGATTTTTGGGGTAATTGGTCTGTATTATGCCCATGCCGCTTTATTTTCCCAGAAAAAATCCAGTTCCCATTTAAAACTGGGTGAACCTGGAAGCCATCATTCAGGATAAACCGAACCTTTTGTCCTTTGTAGTTCAGTTCACTAACCACTGAGCTATCGTGGCTCCCTTGCTATGTATGAAGCTCAATGCTAACTGTTCATAAAATGACACTATCAAAACTTCACTTTCACATTTAGCCGAAAAAAATATCACCAGAGTACAAGAAACTTCTGCTTCATCCAACAGCTACTTTACCACTTCTTGATCTTTAGCTTTCCGACAGTCCACTTTAGTCTTGGTCTGCCTTGTTTATCTTGCACCATCTCTTCCAAGATGACTTTTGGTAGAATATTGTGTATCTTCCCTTGTCCCAAAAATTTCAGTTGTCTTTCTCAAATAGTTATAAGTACAGTAGACTCCCTATCATCCAGAATGAATGTGAAATGAGATAACTCAGAGAACAAAAATCCTGGTTAAACCGTTATATATATGAAACTGAAAGAGTAGGTCATCATCATTGAGTGCCATCTCTGCATCGAAGGTTGACTACCATGGTGTGCCATTCCACTCTGTCTCTTGCTTTGATGGTGCAGGGTGTCATAGGTTGACTTGTCCATCTTTTGATGTTAATCATGTTAGTCTTGGTCTGCCTCTTTTATCTTGTATTTTCCCTTCCAAAAGAGTAGGTACAGTGTTTAAAAAATTTCCACTTACTTAATTTATTATTACTTGAAATAAGACAGTAAACCTTTCTGCTTCGACTTTTCAATAACCTTTGGCCGAATGGTGCTGCATATATTTATCAAGATTAATATTTTCCACAAAGTTACTGTTTTCTTGGTGTTCTAATTAATCAAGAAGGGCCTCAGTGTGTGCTAGCACATGAGCTGATGTGATTATAACATGAACTCATGTCATTGGCAACATTGTGTTTCAATGTACATGCATACAAGTACATTAGAAACACACTGCAGTCACATAACTAACTTCGGAAGTGATGTACATACATATCACGATTTTGATTTCAGAAAAATTAATTCTTTGCTCATACGTGAGCTCATAGATATGTTTCAGTTTGATAAATGTATTCTACAATGAAGGAATTTTTTTTTTTATTTCTAAGTTTTTGATAAAGGTCTCTTGAATAATCCACTTACCAGTTAATCTGCTCCCGGATAATCAAAAGTCTACTGTAGTTTTTTTTTTTTTATTTTTTTTTATATTTTCATCTGATTCAGAACTTTCTTGTTTGTCTTCTGTTCCTTTACCCAGCTCTCTCCATTTGAGTACCACTTAAGGTAGACACAAATAATGTTGAACACATTATCTCTACATCTTATATGTGTATTGATCCTTACCTCTGGAGGTTGATCAGACAATTAAACCATGAAAGAAAGACACAAATGGCAGCACAGTTCCACTGTTGATGGGTGGATTTGTTGTCTATGAATGGGAAGGCAAACATGACAGCTGAGAGATAGACCCCGAGGTCTAGGAGGATATTGTAAGATAGGTATTTCGATCGCTGAAACCCAAAAAGTGGTATTAATTAGGGGTCAAGGCAAAGAAATACAAATAAATGCATAAAAATGTGAAGCTGCAGTGAGGCTGAACGTGAAGGAGGAATGAAAAAACAAAACAGAAAAAAATGGTATTGTAAAAGCTTTACATAAATAATGGACAACACAAATTTGAATGATGTTTCGGCTAATACTGAAATGTTAAAATTTGTGTCTGTATTAATTAGGGTTGTTTTTTTTTTGTTGTGATGTCATTTTCTTTTTCATGAATTACTGAAAAAAATGAAGAATACATGAATGAAGAATAATGTGCTGACATGTAGTAAAACATGGCCATGTGATAAGATATGTTGCCCTAAAACTAAACCTATTAATAGTCTATGAAGTGTGCTGCTATCTAATAAAAATGACCTACTTTGTTACACAAACTGTACCTATTATAACTGTCTTTATAAGTAAGGATTTCCAAAACATCTTAAAGCATATGGGGAATATGGTGTCAGTGCCATATCTCGCTAACACATGCATACAGGGAATATGGTGTCAGTGCCATATCTCGTCAATACATGCATACAGGGAATATGGTGTCAGTGCCATATCTCGTTAATATATGCATATGGGGAATATGGTGTCAGTGCCATATCTTGTCAATACATGCATATGGGGAATATGGTGTCAGTGCCATATCTCGTTAATATATGCATATGGGGAATATGGTGTCAGTGCCATATCTTGTTAATATATGCATATGGGGAATATGGTGTCAGTGCCATATCTCGTTAATATATGCATATGGGGAATATGGTGTCAGTGCCATATCTCGTTAATATATGCATATGGGGAATATGGTGTCAGTGCCATATCTTGTTAATATATGCATATGGGGAATATGGTGTCAGTGCCATATCTTGTTAATATATGCATATGGGGAATATGGTGTCAGTGCCATATTTCGTTAATATATACATATGGGAAATATGGTGTCAGTGCCATATCTTGTTAATATATGCATATGGGGAATATGGTGTCAGTGCCATATCTTGTCAATACATGCATATGGGGAATACGGTGTCAGTGCCATATCTCGTTAATATATGCATATGGGGAATACGGTGTCAGTGCCATATCTCGTTAATATATGCATATGGGGAATATGGTGTCAGTGCCATATCTCGCTAACAGCAAACGGCACATTTTATGGATGATGTGGGTCAGTATTAAAACAGGCTGTCCTACTTTTCCAAATAGTTCATCCTGGAGCACATTTTCAGATGTTGGACGAACTCTGAGAACATGGTGATCCGAATATAAATCTGTTGAGAACTTAACTCAGATTCTTCTGGCCAGTAGTGTGTGCTGTGCACACTCAGCTGTAGCAGCTTCAGTTGTCCTTATAACTGTCCCAGACTGTCCCTTTCTTCTTCTTCTTCTTCAGCAATCAGCTACTGCTATGCATTTAGACATATAGACCAACATATGTCACAAACAAGACAGTGCGTTTGGGGTCTATAAAGGTTCCCCTTAATTTGTCATGCAGGGTTGTTTGGGTGTTGAGAGTGCTGTAGTTCCGTAAGACATTCCCTGGAGTTTGTCTGGATGCTCCTCAGTCGCATAATGCAAAGTCACTGAGCTTTACCTTGTGTAGGTGTGCCCTCAGGCCACAGTGACCTGTTATGAATCTAAAGATCTTGGCCTGCTCATGTCTGCTGAGTTTGTTTAAGCTGTAAAATTCTGGCTCATATTTTCCATTTGGCTCTTTCCTTTCTGTTTCCTCACCTTGTTTCAGGATTGTCTTTATTTCTTTGAGGTTCTGGGATTGGTTAGACTGTTTGATGGTCCCCACCTGCTTTCACGAGTTTGACTGCTTTATTATTTTTAGGGATGCCATGTCATGCTGAAATCCACTGCAGGAACAGTTCTGTCCTTTCTAACAGCGTACATAAGTTGTTCCTTATTTCCTTAATGAATCTGTCCATGTTTCAGGCTGGAAATTGCTTGTTGGAATGTTCTTGGTTCACTGAGGTAGACAATTTTTGGACTTATAACCTCATGTTTGTTCACAGTTTGTATGGCTGTGTGAATTCTATTGCCTCCCCTCTGAGAATTGTCCTGTAATACCTGGTCAAGCAATATCAATGTAAACAAAGATAATACGGCTAAATTACAAACATCTCGTTCACACCATTTTACCATGTGAAACTAACTCAGACAGTGAAGTTTAACTGTAAACAGAACTTACCATGATTAAAAGCATTAAAACAATCCTTACAATATTAACAGAACAGAAGACACAGATAAACCACAGTGTAATCAGATCTATTGATTCATTCTGAAACAAAGATTATACACAGATTATCAATGCAAATTTGAAGAAAATAATACTTTCAATGAACTAATATGAATTTTAAATCATGACATAGTAAAATAATATAAACTTGAGTTGTGATATCACAGAGTGAACTAATGTTAATCTTATTTTATGAGAACACTCTTTTAACCAATGTGAAATTATTTGAAACAAGAACAAAACCCTCACAGAACCATCAATTTCTGAACAAGTAATTACAAAAGTAATAAAGAAAAGACGATGGTCATACGTTGGACATGTGATGAGAAGAGATAATAATCGAATAGCAAAGCAAGCCCTCATATGGGAAACAACAGGTAAAAGAAAAAGAGGAAGACCCAGGGAGACACTGAGAAGAACATTGATGAGAGAGGCAAGAGCAGCAGGAATCGGCTCCCTCAATGAGATAGAACTGCTTGCACAGAACAGAGACAGATGGCGAGATTTGATAAAATATCTTTAAAAGGAAACTGCTAGAACAAAAATTCATATAGGAGAAGGTGTATCTTGGTCTACGCCCTATGGGCCGGTTACGGCTCGAAAGGTCAATAGATAGAATTACAAAAGTGATGAAAAAAAGATCTATCAAATACAAAATTTAAAAAGTCACAGAAGGAGGTAATATGCCATATGATGTTATCAAATCTTGTCAAGAAAACCAGAGTAAAATGGTTAATTAAAATCTTTAACCCAGATTATGATATAGGCCTATCTGTGGCTGACATTTTCACGACACCGTTGTAAAAATTATGACTATTTTAAATGTTACATTTGGGTTACAAAAAAGTATTTTCTTTGAACTTTTGCTACACAACCATGTGTTTACCCAAGCAGAGACATAGGAATTAGATGCTGTAATAATTTCCTGGATTACATTAGATTTATGGTCTGAAATTCGAGCGCATTGCACTGTGGCTACCAGAGGTTTTTACATTGTCAATTCATATGGCCCCTGTAAGTAGGTATCCAGCCATATATTCAAATCCCTGAAAGCATCGTTCTGTGTTACAAAAGTTACTTTGATGTCTCACCAAAAGCCAAGTTTTTCCACAGTCATGAGGGGAAAAAAAATTAAAGAAAAACTCATTTTCTCTCTCTCTTACACGCATGCACGCACACACATATTACCAAAGAGCAGCAATCCTAAAACATCAAACACTATTTGAATAACTATCATTATCATGTGCCATAAAGATTAGAGTAGGCAATCATGTCTTTCCACTCTACCCACAGTGCATCGCATCAATTCTGTTGCTGACTGTTTTTCATGCCATGACACCAAGCTATCCAGTATTTTCTCTCTTTGTCATTTGTGATCTCTCTTTCTCTGTATTTTGCCAGTTGTAAAAAAGTATTCCAACTTTTCTCTTCTCATGGTGTGCCAAAAAATGTTGATTGCTTCTTTTTAGTGTCTTTTAGGAACTCCATTTTTGTGTTGGCCTCTTTGAGAATTTCCTCATGGGTTTTTTTTAGCTGTCCAGGGAACTCTCAACATTCTTCTGAGATATTCCATCTCTGTGCCCTCTAATCATCATTTCATTTGTGAAATGTTATTAATTATTTTTTAATAACTCAAGTTTAAAATTACCTTACGCAAAATAAGAAACAATACAAGGAGGGTTAAAATAACCATAAGCAGACTAAAACTAGAAAGGATGAGATAGGGCTTCAACCAACTTCTTAACACACCATCAACAACTAAAGATGAAGACCA
This sequence comes from Megaustenia siamemsis, assembly GCA_032433765.1. NCBI lineage: Eukaryota > Metazoa > Mollusca > Gastropoda > Stylommatophora > Ariophantidae > Megaustenia > Megaustenia siamemsis. Next base: position 16,341,836 of record JAVIAB010000047.1, on the reverse strand, counting down.
ATACTGTAGAATTACAAATAAAATTTTAAAGGCTATAAGGGACCTGAATGGTCTAGGAATAAGGCATTAGCCTTTGGACAAAAATATCCCAGGTTTTGTTCCCATCACAGGCAGTGGGTATGTTTCAATAAAATGATATCCGCTTTCTAGGTAGAGAGATCCAATGTCTAGCTCTCTCTGATGATTTTGCACATATTAAAGAACCCTTGGCGGTTGAAAATCGAAAAGAGTAGGCCAAAAACGGCAGCAGTCTGGGAAAAATTGATAAGAAAAAGCCTCTTTCCAAAATAAGAGAACTATCAAAGAAAAAAAAATGAGAGTATATCTGGAGTTGGACAATATCTACCTGTATGACAAGCTAATAAGAGTAATGAAAACGTTCTGAAAGAACCCAAAGCAAAAAGAGAGGGAGCTAATTTCCAATATTAGGAAGAAACAATCATTATTTTTTTGGCCATGCAATGAGAAGGGAACAAATGGAATATATTGTGACAACTAGGAAAATTGAGGGATGAAGAAATAGAGGGAAGGAAAGAGAAAAGACACCAAACAGCTTAAGAGAATGGCTTTGGCAGAAGATCAAAAACAGAAATGATAAATAACTGTCGAGATCGAAAGTTGTGGAGAGACATGATCACCTACGCCAGCAGGCATGGCACTTGATGATGATGATGACAAGGGACACCTATGCACATGGCTGCAGGTGTGAAAAATATGCAAAAGTGACATTCACATAAAATTCAATTTCATTCCATCTGGACTTTGTTAGAAATATAAAAGCTGTAATTCGCAAAAAGAAATATTTTTTTTAAGAGGCCTTAAGCCTCAAAAGGAATCTTAAGACAAAAAAGGAATTGAAGTCAACGGTCACAACATAAATAATTTGCGATATGCGGATGACACAGTCTTAATAGCAGAGACAGAGAACGAACTACAAGAAATGATGGACATAATAGTAGAAGAAAGCAACAAGAAAGGTCTCAGTCTGAATAGTAAGAAAACAGAAGTAATGGTTGTTTCGAATAAACAATCACCACCATCATGCAGTATAAAAATAAACGAGACAAATCTGAAACAAGTACAACGTTTCAAATACTTGGGCACAATAATTACATCAGATGGGAGATGCACCACAGAAATAAAAAGCAGAATAGCTCAGGCCAAAATAGCATTTCAGAAAATGAAAAATATCTTATGCAACAAATCTATGTCAATAAAAATGAGAAAGAGAGTTCATCGGTGCTATATAGAACCAATTCTGACCTATGGAAGCGAATCATCGACAGTAGACAAACAAATGAAAAGACGATTAGAGGCCACAGAGATGGGATTTCTCAGAATAATGTTGAAAGTTCCCTGGACAGATAAAAAGACCAATGAGGAAGTTCTCAAAGAGGCCAACACAAAAAGGGAGCTCTTAAAAAACATCAGAAAGAAGCAATCAACATTTTTCGGGCACATCATGAGAAGAGGAAAGTTGGAATACTTGGTTACAACTGACAAAATACAAGGAAAGAGAGATCGCGGACGACAAAGAGAGAAAATACTGGATAGCTTGGTGTCATGGCATGGAAAACAGTCAACAACAGAACTGATACGATGCACTGTAGATAGAAGATTGTGGAGGGACATGATCGCCTACGCCAGCCGGCATGGTACATGATGATGATGATAAGCAGCACTAAAAAACAAAGCACTCAACCCGGATCTTATATTTCTATCTATCTATCTATTGACCTTTCGAGCCATAGCCGGCCCATAGGGAATAAACATATAGGCATTTGTTTTGAATTCGTTCTACGCTATACCAACTATTTTCCTTAGACATTTATTTTCGAATGCGTTCAACTTTGTTTCTATCTCTCTTGTTGTTTTCCAGCTTTCATATGCATATGTAAGGGTTGATAGTACATTTGATTTGAAAAGTTTTGTGTTTGTGCTGTTGAGTTTTGATTTCTGCAATTTTTCAAGGCTTCTGAAAGACATTGCTGCTTTAGCTATTCTGATTCTAATTTCTTTGCTTGTATCCCCTTCCTGATCAATGTGACTTCCAAGATAGATTATGTGGTCGATCTCTTCCACTGGTTTGTTTTCCATGTATATTCTGTCATCTGTAGGAATGAAACTTTTCATGACTTTAGTCTTTTTATGATTGATCTTAAGCCTAATTTAGCTGGCTATTGATGATAGTTCATTTGTGTTTTCCTGCATTGTTTTGACTGCTGATGAGAACTATATCATCAGCAAAGTTGAAGTCCTCCAAATGGTCTCCTTGTATCCATTCAATGCCTTTGTTACCAGTGCAGCATTTCTTCATTATGAAGTCCATAACAATCGCAAATAGCAAGGGCGATAAAATAAATCCTTGTTTAACCCCAGTTTCTATAGGAAAATATTCGCTCAGTCCTTCCTCTGTACAAACTGCACATGTGTAGCCATCAGACATGTCTTTAATAATATTTATTATTTTTTATGGTAAGCCATATTGCCTCAGAATTCTCCACAAAGAGTCTCTATGAATGCTGTTGAATGCTTTTTTGAAGTCAACGAAGTTAAGTACAAAAGGTTTTTGCTTTCCAATGTGTTCCTCCAATATAAGTCACAGAGTAAAAATGTGGTCAAGGCAGCTTCTCCCTTTTCTAAACCCTGCCTGTTCTTCACGCATTACTGTATCTATTGAATCCTTTATTCTATCTATGATGATTTTGCAGAATAACTTTGAGGCAACTGACAAAAGTGTCACGCCTCTCCAGTTGTTACAATCTCTGAGATTGCCCTTTTTTGGAATCTTAACAATAATTCCTTTTTTCCATTTATGAGCCATCTTCTCTGCTTTCCAAATGATGTTGAACATTGTCTGAAGATGTATTCAATTATGGCTATCAATTGCCTTGAGGATCTCAGCTGTTAACTTATCCTCGCCAGCATCCTTGTTGTTGTCAATACACTTTAAGGAGGTCTCAATTTTGCTCAAGTTGAAGTCATCTAAATGTATATCTAATTCTGCTGCTGGTGTTTCAGCTTCAAAATCTTATATTTACTAAATTAATAAAGCTGGCAAGGATGGTGAGAACAGACTAGCTACATCAAATATACAACCCAGTGTGGACCAACATAAATGCACCCAGAACTGAGAGAATTCAGTAATTACTCATCTGGAAGGAACAATGCAGCTAAAGAGATTGTGCACAATATGGAGGAATATCGTTTTTAAGTTTCGGTAGAGAAATATTTCGCAAAATCCCAAAGAAAAGGCTTTAAGACCAATAAGTGAATCTCAATTATGTGGAGCACAAATTGGATGCAGAAAAAATAATAAAACTGGAGAATACGAAATTGCAGCATATTGTGAACTAATATGATTTTTTAATAATGCTTAACACAAGTAAACCGAAGTGAATGTAAAATGATTATTGCACACAGTAAACTTATGTGTTTTGGAATCACAATTAATACACACCAAACTAATGAATTTGAAAAAGTAAAATATTTCTAGTGAAATAATATATGAATTTGAATCATGATAACACAAGAAATGTGTAATTTGGAACAACATTAGTGAAAAACACAATCAGAAAAAATACTAAGTGTTGAATAACAGTGAACAAGTTGAACTGAAAATAAACCTTGAGGAAACAGAAGATTTGATCATAATACTCACAAAACGTGATGAATCTTCAAAAGTTTTAGCATTAAATATGTTACTTAGGAGAAGTGAAATATTCATATTTTTTGACACTTCAAGATTAAAATCGTCGACATCGATATTCTCAACGTCAAACATGGCCATGGCAGAAAAGGATCCTTCCAATTTCTGATCAGATGCATCATAATGGTTAAAAGGGTCATTGTCCAGAACAAATATGGTCAGTGATATTAAGTAAAGCATATACATGCCCATCTCAAAGAAGTGGAGATGAACGCCATACTTTCTCCTGGGAAGAATTGAAAAGAAAACATTAGTAGGTCCATGAGAACTCCTCCATGATTATTTGCTAATTATTACATTAAACCCAACATTATGATTCCATCGTAAAAATTACCACCTCAAAAGACAAATTCTTTAAATTTGACAGGTTTGCTGTCGGCAAAGAGTGTTGGACTTGTTTCCTTTGATGTTGCAGTTTTGTTTTCGAGTGCATCGTAAAAAGTATGATGGTATCGTAGAAAGGGGTGCTGTTTTTTTTTTCCCTAGATTTCGTCAATTTTCAAGAAATTGTTTTTTTTTATGATGGGGGGAAATGTCCTAGGCTGTCTGTGAGACTTCAAACACACCTTTTTAACATGGGATAGACAGTGACAACAAAGTTTTGAGGGGGCTGGATTGGCGGACTGTAGGTGACCATCTGAATAGACAACATAACACTCCGGTAGCCATATCATCATATGTTCAAATTTCAGGCCATAAATCTAACATAACCCAGGAAATTATGACAGCATCCAATTCTCATGTCTCTGCTGGGATAAACACACAGCTGTGTAGCAAAAATTCAAAAAAAATATTATTTTTTGAACTCCAAATATAATATTTAATGGTAGTAATTTTTACAACAGTATTGTGAGAATGTGACCCACAGATAAGTATTGAAAACTAGGGTTAATTTTTCTATTCCTTTCATCTAATTCGATTACACAACTCTCTTCACTTATACAGGATCTATCTATCTTATCTTATCTTATCTTATCGTATCGTATCGTATCCTATCCTATCCTATCCTATCCTATCCTATCCTGCCTGCCTGCCTGCCTGCCTGCCTGCCTGCCTGCCTACCTACCTACCTACCTACCTATCTATCTACCTATCTATCTATCTATCGTCCTCTCCAGCCGAAGACGACACATAGGGCAGAACCACAATCTCAAAAACAGAAACCTGCATGCCAAAGTGGCACATATTGCAGAGATCACTGCTCTAAAATATATGGCGCTGTTTCCATAACAATACTTTTTACAATGACAGCTTGTCAAGCCATCGATCAACCTCCTTAGTCGCCTCTTACGACATGCCTGGAAGGTCACAGTGTCGCTATTCTTTACTTCCCTCATAAGACCCCGGTAACACACAGGAAACTCTCACTTTTTTTTTTTACTACAGTTAAAACACTAATCACATCAAATGATCTTCACAAACAATAAAGAAATAATGCTACACACCCCAAACATCATAATGATGGTGGAAAGTAGCCCTACAAAGGGTGTATCACACACTAGCAAACCCAGCATTTCCTCAATAATTGTAACACCAATGAAGATACAGCCATGACATTTAAACAGGAGTTTGTTCACTGTGAGAGAAATGAAAAGCCATATGGCTGCAGTGTATAGTGCTTAACTGTTGTGACACTGAGAAGAGTAGCCTGCCTGATGCACCTCTCTGCTGATCACTATCATTTTGGTGAGAGTGCCTACACAATATGGTTGTTGTCTGTAGCTGTTTGTGTACAGTATGTGTGAGTTCATACAGAATAGTTGTAAAATGATAGGATTATACTATTAAAAATAAAGGCAAAACTATTTGACATAGCAATAATACAGACATATGCACCTACTCAAGACTATACAGATGAACAAATAGAAGCATACTATGAAGATCTAAATAAAGTTATGAAGCAAGTGAAATCTTTGAACATATTGATTGCAGTGGGTGACAAGAACGCTAAAGTAGAAAAGGTAGATATGAAAATATCATAGGAAATCATGGTTTAGGAAAAAGAAATGACAGAGGAGAAATATTAATACAATTTTGTGATGAAAACAATCTGATAATATGTAACACCTACTTTGAGCAAGAGAAAAGGAAACTATACACATGGAAAAGCCCTGGAGATAAGAAGAGGAATCAAATAGATTACATAATGATAAAAGACAGATTCCATAACAGTGTCAAGAAAGTCAAAACTTATCAAGGAGCAGATATTAATTCAGATCACAATCCTGTAATGATTAAAATGAAAATCAAACTAAAGAGAAACAAACAAAAGACTAATTCATCAATACCAATAGATATAACAGCTTTACATCAAAAAGATGTTAAAGATACTTATACAATACAAGTAAAGAACACATATCATAAGCTGCTAGAAGAAGGAACTGAGCAATACAAAAGAGACAATCCTGAAGAAAAAGTTACAACCAAATGGCAATGTATAAAGAAAAGCATACAAGAAATCTGTGACACCTTACCCAAAAAGGAAAAGAAAAAAAACAACAATGGATAACTGACACCATCTTAGAAAAAATGAAAAAAAAAAAGACAAGCAAACAACACTGCCCAATACAAATAAATTGATGATGAAATATGCAAGAAGGCAAAAGAAGACTGGCTCAACAAAGATGCCTAGAAGTCAAAACTATGGAAAGTAAACAAAATTAAAGAGGGATGCACACAGAAATAAAGAAAATGACTAATAAAAACAAAAAAGCTACAGGAAGCAGATGTATTGCAAATAAAGAAGGAAGAATGCTAACAGACAACAAAGATATAATCGATAGACGGCAGGAATGTATAGCAGAATTATTTCATGATGAAAGAGCCAAAAAACCAATTATAAAATGTATGTCAAGCTATAAAATCTTAAAATCTGAAGTAGAAAAAGCTATAAAAACAATGAAAAATATAAAAGCTGCAGGATCTGACAATATACATATAGAGATGATACAGTCACTAGAAGATTTTGGCATTGAAGTGATGACAGACATATGCAATGACATATACCATACAGGATACATACCAAATGACTAAAAAACATCAACTTTCATTGCATTGCCTAAAATGAATGGTGCAGTTGAATGCAGTGATTTTAAAACATCATACCTAATAAGCCATGTAACAAAAAATATCTTGCTAAAGGTTATACAAGGAAGGATTCAGAATAAAATTAATACTGAATTAGAGGACCAACAATTTGGATTTAGGAGAAACAGTGGGACAAAAGAAGCCATATTCAGCATGAGAACATTAATCGAAAAGTACATAGAAGTACACAAACCAATATATGCCTGCTTCATAGACTACGGGAGCCGCGATAGCTCAGTGGTTAGTGAACTGGACTACAAAGGACAAGGGGTAGGGTTCGATCCCAACCGACGGCTTCCGGGTTCACCCAGCCTTAAATGGGTACCGGATTTTATTCTGAGAAAGTAAAGCAGCATGGGCGTAATACCGACCACATTACCCCAAAAATTATGCACTGAAGGTCTGTAAAATATAGGGTCACTAAAACTATATTTCCCTATACGCCACTTGGCATGACGGGGGTACTTTACTTTTACTTCATAGACTACACCAAAGCTTTTGATAGAATACACCACAAACAACTTATAGACTGCCTAAAAGATATACATCTAGATGACAGGGACATACAACTAATATGTAATTTACACTGGGAGCAAACAGCAATAATAAAATATAACAAAGAAAACTCTACACCTATTGATATAAAAAGAGGAGTAAGACAAGGATGCATCCTATCACCAAGCTTGTTCAATCTATACACTGAGCAAATCTTTAAAAATATCACAGAGATGCCAGGCCTAAACATTAATGGAAAGATAATCAATAACCTAAGATATGCTGATGATACAGTACTACTATCAGAAAATCCTAAAGACCTACAACAATTACATAATGAAATAAACATGATAAGCAAAAAATGTGGATTAGATATGAATATCAAAAATACTAAAACTATCATCATAAGCAAAGATAATACTCAAAACCTACAAGTGGATATCAAAGTTGAAGAAATAGACCTGGAGACAGTTCAGTGCTACAACTACCTTACAACTACTAAATGAAATAAACAAAAGAATAGGAATGGCAAAAAGTAATTTTAATGCCATGAAAAGTATACTAACATCAAAACAAATAACACCAGGGTTAAAACTAAGAATAGCAAAATGTATTTTCTTCTCAATACTCCTGTATGGTGCAGAAACATGGACATTAGACAAGAAAACAGAACAGAAAATTTAAGCCTTTGAAGCGTGGATTTATAGAATAGGAAGAATTGGATGGAAAGAAAAGAGAACAATAGACAACTATAGTTCCCTTCACCTACAATATTATACAGTTCCCTTCACCTACAATATTATACAGTCCCCTTCACCTACAATATCATACAGTTCCCTTCACCCGCAATATCATACAGGTCCCTTCACTTACAATATTATACAGTTCCCTTCACCTACAATATTATACAGTCCCCTTCACCTACAATATCATACAGTTCCCTTCACCTGCAATATCATACAGGTCCCTTCACCTACAATATTATACAGTTCCCTTCACCTACAATATTATACAGTCCCCTTCACCTACAATATTAAACAGTTTCCTTCACCTATAATAATATATACAGTCCCCTTCACCTACAATATCATACAGTCCCCTTCACCTACAATATTATACAGTCCCCTTCACCTACAATATTATACAGTTCCCTTCACCTACAATATTATACAGTTCCCTTCACCTACAATATTATACAGTCCCCTTCACCTACAATATTATACAGTTCCCTTCACCTACAATATTATACAGTCCCCTTCACCTACAATATTATACAGTTCCCTTCACCTACAATATTATACAGTCCCCTTCACCTACAATATTATACAGTCCCCTTCATCTACAATATTATACAGTTTCCTTCACCTACAATATTATACAGTTCCCTTCACCTACACTATCATATAGTTTCCTTCACCTATAATATCATACAGTTCCCTTCACCTACAATATTATACAGTTTCCTTCACCTACAATATTATACAGTTCCCTTCACCTACAATATCATACAGTTCCCTTCACCTACAATATTATACAGTTCCCTTCACCTACAATATCATACAGTTCCCTTCACCTACAATATTATGCAGTTTCTTTCGCCTACAATATTATACAGTCCCCTTCACCTACAATATTATACAGTTCCCTTCACCTATAATAATATATACAGTCCCCTTCACCTACAATATCATATAGTTTCCTTCACCTACAATATTATACAGTCCCCTTCATCTACAATATTATACAGTTTCCTTCACCTACAATATTAAACAGTTTCCTTCACCTATAATAATATATACAGTCCCCTTCACCTACAATATCATACAGTCCCCTTCACCTACAATATTATACAGTCCCCTTCACCTACAATATTATACAGTTCCCTTCACCTACAATATTATACAGTTCCCTTCACCTACAATATTATACAGTCCCCTTCACCTACAATATTATACAGTACCCTTCACCTACAATATTATACAGTCCCCTTCACCTACAATATTATACAGTTCCCTTCACCTACAATATTATACAGTCCCCTTCACCTACAATATTATACAGTCCCCTTCACCTACAATATTATACAGTTTCCTTCACCTACAATATTATACAGTTCCCTTCACCTACACTATCATATAGTTTCCTTCACCAATAATATCATACAGTTCCCTTCACCTACAATATTATACAGTTTCCTTCACCTACAATATTATACAGTTCCCTTCACCTACAATATCATACAGTTCCCTTCACCTACAATATTATACAGTTCCCTTCACCTACAATATCATACAGTTCCCTTCACCTACAATATTATGCAGTTTCTTTCGCCTACAATATTATACAGTCCCCTTCACCTACAATATTATACAGTTCCCTTCACCTATAATAATATATACAGTCCCCTTCACCTACAATATCATATAGTTTCCTTCACCTACAATATTATACAGTCCCCTTCATCTACAATATTATACAGTTTCCTTCACCTACAATATTAAACAGTTTCCTTCACCTATAATAATATATACAGTCCCCTTCACCTACAATATCATATAGTTTCCTTCACTTACAATATTATACAGTCCCCTTCACCTACAATATTATACAGTTCCCTTCACCCGCAATATTATACAGTCCCCTTCACCTACAATATTATACAGTTCCCTTCACCTACAATATTATACAGTTCCCTACACCTACAATATTATACAGTTCCCTTCACCTACAATATTATACAGTTCCCTACACCTACAATATTATACAGTTCCCTACACCTACAATATTATACAGTTCCCTTCACCTACAATATTATACAGTTCCCTTCACCTACAATATCATACAGTTTCCTTCACCTACAATATCATACAGTTCCCTACACCTACAATATTATACAGTTCCCTTCACCTATAATAATATATACAGTCTCCTTCACCTACAATATTATACAGTCACCTTCACCTACAATATTATACAGTTTCCTTCACCTACAATTTTATACAGTTTCCTTCACCTACAATATTATACAGTTCCCTTCACCTACAATATCATACAGTTCCCCTCACCTACAATTTTATACAGTTTCCTTCACCTACAATATTATACAGTCCCCTTCACCTACAATATTATACAGTTTCCTTCACCTACAATATTATACAGTTCCCTTCACCTATAATAATATATACAGTCCCCTTCACCTACAATATCATATAGTTTCCTTCACCTACAATATTATACAGTCCCCTTCATCTACAATATTATACAGTTTCCTTCACCTACAATATTATACAGTCCCCTTCACCTACAATATTAAACAGTTTCCTTCACCTATAATAATATATACATTCCCCTTCACCTACAATATCATATAGTTTCCTTCACCTACAATATTATACAGTCCCCTTCACCTACAATATTATACAGTCCCCTTCACCTACAATATTATACAGTTCCCTACACCTACAATATTATACAGTTCCCTTCACCTACAATATTATACAGTTCCCTACACCTACAATATTATACAGTTCCCTACACTTACAATATTATACAGTTCCCTTCACCTACAATATTATACAGTTCCCTTCACCTACAATATCATACAGTTCCCTTCACCTACAATATCATACAGTTCCCTACACCTACAATATTATACAGTTCCCTTCACCTATAATAATATATACAGTCTCCTTCACCTACAATATTATACAGTCCCCTTCACCTACAATATTATACAGTTTCCTTCACCTACAATTTTATACAGTTTCCTTCACCTACAATATTATACAGTTCCCTTCACCTACAATATCATACAGTTCCCCTCACCTACAATTTTATACAGTTTCCTTCACCTACAATATTATACAGTCCCCTTCACCTACAATATTATACAGTTCCCTTCACCTACAATATTATACAGTTCCCTTCACCTACAATATTATACAGTTTCCTTCACCTACAATATCATACAGTTCCCTTCACCTACAATATTATACAGTCCCCTTCACCTACAATATCATACAGTTCCCTTCACCTACAATATTATACAGTCCCCTTCACCTACAATATCATACAGTTCCCTTCACCTACAATATTATACAGTTTCCTTCACCTACAATATTATACAGTTCCCTTCACCTACAATATTATACATTTCCTTCACCTACAATATTATATAGTTCCCTTCACCTACAATATTATACAGTTCCCTTTCATAATCATCATGTGCTATACCGATTGGCGTAGACAATCATGTCCTTCCACAATCGTCTATCTACAGTGCATCGTATCAGTTCTGTTGTTGACTGTTTTCCATGCCATAACAACAAGCTATCCAGTATTTTCTCTCTTTGTCATACACGATCTCTCTTTCCTTTTATTTTGCCAGTTGTAACCAAGTATTCCATCTTTCCTCTTCTCATAATGTGCCCCAAAAAATGTTGATTGTTTCTTTCTGATGTTTTTTAGGAGTTCCCTTTTTGTTTTGGCCTCTGAGAATTTCCTCATTGGTCTTTTTCGCTGTCCAGGGAACTTTCCACATTCTTCTGAGAAATCCAATTTCTGTGGCCTCTAATCGTCTTTGTATTTGTTTGACAATTCCCTTTAGCTACAACATTATACTGTTCCCTTCACCCACAATATTGCAGTTCCCTTCAGCTACATTATACAGTTTCCTACAGCTACAGCATTATACAGTTCCCTTCAGCTACAATATTGCAGTTCCCTTCAGTTACATTATACAGTTTCCTACAGCTACAGCATTATACAGTTCCCTTCAGCTACAGCATTATACAGTTCCCTTCAGCTACAATATTGCAGTTCCCTTCAGCTACATTATACAGTTTCCTACAGCTACAGCATTATACAGTTCCCTTCAGCTACAATATTGCAGTTCCCTTCAGCTACATTATACAGTTTCCTACAGCTACAACATTATACAGTTCCCTTCAGCTACAATATTGCAGTTCCCTTCAGCTGCATTATACAGTTTCCTACAGCTACAGCATTATACAGCTCCCTTCAGCTACAATATTGCAGTTCCCTTCAGCTGCATTATACAGTTTCCTACAGCTACAGCATTATACAGCTCCCTTCAGCTACAATATTGCAGTTCCCTTCAGCTGCATTATACAGTTTCCTACAGCTACAATACTATAGTTCCCTTCAGCTACAATATTGCAGTTCCCTTCAGCTACAATACTATAGTTCCCTTCAGCTACAATACTATAGTTCCCTTCAGCTACAATACTATAGTTCCCTTCAGCTACAATACTATAGTTCCCTTCAGCTGCATTACACAGTTTCCTACAGCTACAATATTGCAGTTCCCTTCAGCTGCATTATACAGTTTCCTACAGCTACAGCATTATACAGTTCCCTTCAGCTACAATATTGCAGTTCCCTTCAGCTGCATTACACAGTTTCCTACAGCTACAGCATTATACAGCTCCCTTCAGCTACAATATTGCAGCTCCCTTCAGCTACAATATTGCAGTTCCCTTCAGCTACATTATACAGTTTCCTACAGCTACAATACTATAGTTCCCTTCAGCTACAATATTACAGTTCCCTTCAGCTACATTATACAGTTTCCTACAGCTACAGCATTATACAGCTCCCTTCAGCTACAATATTGCAGTTCCCTTCAGCTGCATTACACAGTTTCCTACAGCTACAACATTATACAGTTTCCTTCAGCTACAATATTGCAGTTCCCTTCAGCTGCATTATACAGTTTCCTACAGCTACAACATTATACAGTTCCCTTCAGCTACAATATTGCAGTTCCCTTCAGCTACAATATTGCAGTTCCCTTCAGCTACATTATACAGTTTCCTACAGCTACAACAATATACAGTTCCCTTCAGCTACAATATTGCAGTTCCCTTCAGCTGCATTATACAGTTTCCTACAGCTACAACATTATACAGTTCCCTTCAGCTACAATATTGCAGTTCCCTTCAGCTACAATATTACAGTTCCCTTCAGCTACATTATACAGTTTCCTACAGCTACAATATTGCAGTTCCCTTCAGCTACAATACTATAGTTCCCTTCAGCTACAATATTGCAGTTCCCTTCAGCTACATTATACAGTTTCCTACAGCTACAACATTATACAGTTCCCTTCAGCTACAATATTGCAGTTCCCTTCAGCTACAATATTGCAGTTTCCTACAGCTACAACATTATACAGTTCCCTTCAGCTACAATACTATAGTTCCCTTCAGCTACAATATTGCAGTTCCCTTCAGCTGCATTATACAGTTTCCTACAGCTACAACATTATACAGTTTCCTTCAGCTACAATACTACAGTTCCCTTCAGCTACAATATTGCAGTTCCCTTCAGCTACATTATACAGTCTCCTACAGCTACAACATTATACAGTTCCCTTCAGCTACAATATTGCAGTTCCCTTCAGCTACAATATTGCAGTTCCCTTCAGCTACATTATACAGTTCCCTTCAGCTACAATATTGCAGTTCCCTTCAGCTGCATTACACAGTTTCCTACAGCTACAATACTATAGTTCCCTTCAGCTACAATATTGCAGTTCCCTTCAGCTACATTATACAGTTTCCTACAGCTACAACATTATACAGTTCCCTTCAGCTACAATATTGCAGTTCCCTTCAGCTACAATATTGCAGTTCCCTTCAGCTGCATTATACAGTTTCCTACAGCTACAATATTATACAGTTCCCTTCAGCTACAATATTGCAGTTCCCTTCAGCTACATTATACAGTTTCCTACAGCTACAATACTATAGTTCCCTTCAGCTACAATATTGCAGTTCCCTTCAGCTACATTATACAGTTTCCTACAGCTACAACATTATACAGTTCCCTTCAGCTACAATATTGCAGTTCCCTTCAGCTACAATATTGCAGTTCTCTTCAGCTGCATTATACAGTTTCCTACAGCTACAACATTATACAGTTCCCTTCAGCTACAATATTGCAGTTCCCTTCAGCTACAATATTGCAGTTCCCTTCAGCTGCATTATACAGTTTCCTACAGCTACAACATTATACAGTTCCCTTCAGCTACAATATTGCAGTTCCCTTCAGCTACAATATTGCAGTTCCCTTCAGCTACATTATACAGTTTCCTACAGCTACAATACTATAGTTCCCTTCAGCTACAATATTGCAGTTCCCTTCAGCTGCATTATACAGTTTCCTACAGCTACAACATTATACAGTTCCCTTCACCCGCAATATTGCAGTTCCCTTCAGCTGCATTATACAGTTTCCTACAGCTACAACATTATACAGCTCCCTTCAGCTACAATATTGCAGTTCCCTTCAGCTGCATTATACAGCTCCCTTCAGCTACAACATTATACAGTTCCCTTCAGCTACAACATTATACAGTTCCCTTCAGCTGCATTATACAGTTTCCTACAGCTACAATACTATACAGTTCCCTTCAGCTACAATATTGCAGTTCCCTTCAGCTGCATTACACAGTTTCCTACAGCTACAACATTATACAGCTCCCTTCAGCTACAATATTGCAGTTCCCTTCAGCTACATTATACAGTTTCCTACAGCTACAACATTATACAGTTCCCTTCAGCTACAATATTGCAGTTCCCTTCAGCTGCATTATACAGTTTCCTACAGCTACAACATTATACAGCTCCCTTCAGCTACAATATTGCAGTTCCCTTCAGCTGCATTATACAGTTTCCTAAAGCTACAATATTACAGTTCCCTTCACCCACAATATTACAGTTCCCTTCAGCTACAATATTGCAGTTCCCTTCACCTTCTTGTTTAAACAACTCATGGCCTTTTCATTTGTTCATTCATTTTCCTCTCAGGCCGAAGATGGTACATAGGGTGCAAGTCATAGTTCTCTACAATTGACTATTTGCTGCTAGTTCTTGGTTGTTTCTTTATTCCATGATTGAAATTTTCCTAGTAAATGTTTTGCACAGCGACTCTCTGGGCCTATCTTGTTTTTTTTCTCAACTGGTTTCAACATGAATGTCGATGGGGAAGTCTTTCTTCGTTCATTTTTGGCACATGGCTGATGTATTTTCAATGTCTTCTTATGAAGCTCGACACATATAGTTTAGTTTCATTTCTAATTAGTTTGTTTGAAATGTATTCTTACCAGTTCATATTTGAGTCTGACATAAACAATACCCTTTCTTATACGACAATTCGTTTAATCTACATTAATAAACTATAAAAATCTGTAAATTCTTTCTTATAGAGGAGATCCAGCTACTTATCTACAACTGTCGACAATCTGAAAATAGGTACTTTCCCAAAGAATCAGCTTTTTACATGTTGATACAGAGTGGTATCACCTCCCTTTTAGCAACAAATACTTACCACTTCATTCGCAGAAAGTGTATACACAAAGGATGAGACAGCAATTCCACACGATTGTTTTTCACCATTTCCTATGGAGAACGTATGTATCATTTATTACACACACAAAAACTAATACACACGTAAATCTTTTGCAAACAAATTATAAAAAAAACACTGCACTATCCTGGTTACCCTAAAAAAAATGCGTTAGTAAAATTTTAATACATTTCTTTATTTATTGATCTATTGGTATTTATATATTTGTTGGTCTCGAGGCAAGACACTGGTCTCGAGACAGACAGGTTGTGGGTGCAAATCCCGGCTGTACCAGTTGGGATTTTTATTTATGATTTCTTTCTGCTGCAACCCCTGGTTTCAGCAGTGAGGCCTGGCTTGAAACGTCAATTACTCATAGACAGTAAAAATATGAGTACCTCCAAAGATGGAGTTATCTGCCTGTGCACACAGCTACTAGGGAAAAACAGATTAACACACAAAATTCAGTTCCTAGTCTCTAGGGACTTCGTCAGAGGTAAAAGCTGGCAAAAGCAAAAAGAAATAAAAAATACACACACACTAAATTTATTTATGAACAAATAGGAAAAATTTACATATTTCATTATTTCTTCATATGCATTTCCATATTTCTTTCATTTAACAGATTAGAAAAATGTGAAATAGGAAGGATGGATGGTCTACAGGTAAGACGTGGGCCTCTGGTTGAATTCCACGAAAGGCGGTCGAAATTTTTCTTTTTGAATCCATGGTTTCCTTTGTGGATTTACTTTTCTTCAGTTTCTGAATAGTGAGATCCAATGTCTAGCCCTCATGGATAACAGTGTCCCATGAGCACTCTGAGCATGTTAAATAACCTTCTGCAGTTTGAAGTCTAAAAGAGTAGGCCAAAGATGGCTGCTGCTCAGTAGAAATAGTTAATCAATTAAAAAAATCTCTAACCCTGCTGAAGACAGATGTGTTTGGTTGAAAGATATGCCAGCTTGTTGCAACACAACACGTACATTTTTGGGATACATTGTGATTTGTGGGATTCAAGAATTTCAATGTCCAATTTCAAATTTTTAAAGAAGACGATTACGGGAAACATTTATTGTGAAAGGAAATGATTATGGAAGAATTTATTGGAAAAGGAGATGATTACTGGAAAAAAATAATTGTAAAAGGAGATTATTTTGGAGGAAATGTATTGTGAAAGATCATTATGGAAAAAAAACTGATTGTGAGAAAAACTGAATGTGAAAAAAATAATTGTTAAAGTAGATGACTGTGTAAATGAGTGATTATGAGAAGTGTGACTATGTAAGGAGGTAAAGTTGATGCAGAATCTGATCATATATTTCAACAAAGGTTATAAATGTTGGAGTAGCTGTTATGAGAGGAAGTGATTTTGAGAGTGAGAGGCAGTGATAATGAGAGGTAATGATGGCGACAGGAAGTGATGTTGAGAGAATGTGACAGTGAGAGGATTGATGTTGAGAGAAAGTGACAGTGAGAGGATTGATGTTGAGAGAAAATGACAGTGAGAGAAAGTGACAGTGAGAGAAAGTTATGTTGAGAGAAAGTGATAGTGAGAGGCAGTGATAATGAGAGGTAGCAATGGCGACAGGAAGTGATGGTGAGAGGTAAAAAATGTTGGAGTAGCTGATTGTGAGAGGAAGCGATGGTGAGGAAGTGATGGTGAGAGGATTGATGTTGAGAGAAAATGACAGTGAGAGAAAGTGACAGTGAGAGAAAGCGACAGTGAGAGAAAGTGACAGTGAGAGGAAGTGATAGTGAGAGGAAGTGATAGTGAGAGGAAGTGATGGTGAGAGGAAGTGATGGTGAGGAAGTGATGGCAAGAGAAAGCGATAATGAGAGGAAGTGATAATGAGAGGTAGTGATGATGACAGGAAGTGATGGTGAGAAAAAAATTATGGTTTGAGGAAGTGATAGTGAGAGGAAGTGATGGTGAGAGGACATGGCGAGAGGATGTGATGGTAAGAGGAAGTGATGGTGAGAGGAAGTGATGGTGAGAGGAAGTGATGGTGAGAAGAAGTGATGGCAAGAGGAAGTGATGGTAAGAGGAAGTGATGGCGAGAGGAAGTGATGGTGACAGGAAGTGATAGTAAGAGGAAGTGGTGGTGAGAAAGTTACGGTTTGAGGAAGTAATAGTGAGAGGAAGTGATTGTGGAAGAAAGTATTGGTGAGAGAAGTAATGGGGACAAGGAAATGATTGTCGGAGAAAGTAATCTTGACAGAATGTGAATATGAAGGCTCCAACTAAATGAACTGCCCTCTTATGATTATGTAACTGTATTTTCTCAGAACACTATATGTCATTAATTGCAGTTATGAGCTCACCTCCAATGGAAGCAGAGGAACATAGTGAATCCGGTTGTACTTAGCAAACATTGGGAAATTTTCTGGCAGGTTTAGGTATGTGAAGTTGTACTCTATCTGTGAAGTAAATGTGATTACCATTATACTCTGCGTATGAAGGAAAAAGGTTACTGCTGTCACATAGCCAGATACCAAGCTAGAGCTAGAATCTGAAGTAAACAATTTGCTGCTGTGTTCAGTCTGTGGAGTTTAGATGTCACTGATTTACTTTGTAAAGTTTAGAGGTCACTGATGTACTCTGTAAAAGTTTTGAGGTCACTAGTGTACTCTGTGAAGTTTAGAGGTCACTGGTGTACTCTGTGGAGTTTAGAGGTCACTGGTGTAATCTGTGAAAGTTTAGAGGTCACTGGTGTACTCTGTGAAAGTTTAGAGGTCACTGGTGTACTCTGTGAAAGTTTAGACGTCACTGGTGTACTCTGTGAATGTTTAGAGGTCACTGGTGTACTCTGTGAAAATTTAGAGGTCACTGGTGTACTCTGTGAAAATTTAGAGGTCACTGGTGTACTCTGAAAATTTAGAGGTCACTGGTGTACTATGTGAAAATTTAGAGGTCACTGGTGTACTCTGTGAATGTTTAGAGGTCACTGGTGTACTCTGTGAATGTTTAGAGGTCACTGGTGTACTCTGTGAAAGTTTAGACGTCACTGGTGTACTCTGTGAAAGTTTAGAGGCCACTGGTGTACTCTGTGAAAGTTTAGACGTCACTGGTGTACTCTGTGAAAGTTTAGAGGCCACTGGTGTACTCTGTGAAAGTTTAGACGTCACTGGTGTACTCTGTGAAAGTTTAGACGTCACTGGTGTACTCTGTGAAAGTTTAGAGGCCACTGGTGTTTTCTGTTAATCTTAGAGGTCACTGGTTAGAGGTCAATGATGTACCTGTGAACTGAACAGGTTGACACCAAGTGTCACCCGCAAACAAATTATAGAGTACTTGTCTTACCTTCCTCCAATTTTGGCTTTATAGCATCCAGGAAAAACTGAGCACTCTTCACAACATTCTTTGGGTTAATTGATACAAAGTTCAGTGTCCGATACTATGTTTATGTCCGACGCTTGGAAGTCTCCTCTTCATTTTCTTTTTGAAACATCATTTTGTTATTGCTTCTTGTGGAATGTTGTTTATCAATAATTCTGTTACATGTTCAAACCTTTGAACACATTGGAACAGTCAAATAATTTCAGTGCTGTAGTAAAGCAGGCAGCAAGGAACAAGTGGTGGGTGTGATATACACGCTTACAAGGTTTAGTGACAGCTTTACAAAAAAAAAGGAACACAACAAAATACTGGCGCTTCAGCCTACATGCGGCCTTCTTCATTGAACAAGAGCAACACAAACGGACAACTTCATTTCTTATCCCTCTTTTTATTTCTCAGTGATTATCTTGTCACGCACATTCTAGATATAGTAGAGTTTATCTTTGAAATGTGGATATATAGAAGAATAGGTAGAATTTGGATGTAAAGAAAAGAAAACAAACGATGAAGTCTTAAAACAACTAAAAATGAAGAGAACTACTAAACACAATTCAAACAATACAAATGCGATTTTTGGGCCATGTTAAAAGACACAACAGCCTACTAGAAGTAATCTTGGAGGGAAAAATGCAAGGTAAAAGAGGCAGAGGCAGACCAAGACTAACATGGACAAGTAACATCAAAAGATGGAAAAACCAATCTATGACAACCTGCACCATCAAAGCAAGAAACAGAGTGGAATGGCGATCCATGGTAGCCAACCTTCGTTGCAGAGACGGCACTCGATGATGATGATGATCACCATAACTTCTTCAGTTCTTATTTCATCTCTAACTGTCATATTAAATATTCTTCAAAGACAATTCATGTCAGTTGTGGCCGTTCGCTTCCTTTTTGAAATAACAAAAATATAGTTGCACTTTGTTGAGATAAAACTATATACTATTGTAATCTATCTATGAAATAAATAATTTACATCTGTTCTCAATCTGTGAAATAATTTACACCTGTTCTCAGTCTGTGAAATAAATAATTTACAGCTGTTCTCAGTCTGTGAAATAAATAATTTACAGCTGTTCTCAGTCTGTGAAATAAATAATTTACAGCTGTTCTCAGTCTGTGAACTAAATAATTTACAGCTGTTCTCAGTCTGTGAAATAAATAATTTACAGCTGTTCTCAGTCTGTGAAATAAATAATTTACAGCTGTTCTCAGTCTGTGAAATAAATAATTTACAGCTGTTCTCAGTCTATGAAATAAATAATTTACACCTGTTCTCAGTCTGAAATAAATAATTTTTACAACTGTTCTCAGTCTGTGAAATAAATAATTTACAACTGTTCTCAGTCTGTGCAATAAATAATTTACAACTGTTCTCAGTCTGTGAAATAAATAATTTACAACTGTTCTCAGTCTGTGAAATAAATAATTTACAACTGTTCTCAGTCTGTGAAATAAATAATTTACAACTGTTCTCAGTCTGTGAAATAAATAATTTACAGCTGTCCTCAGTCTGTGAAATAAATAATTTACAGCTGTCCTCAGTCTGTGAAATAAATAATTTACAACTGTTCTCAGTCTGTGAAATAAATAATTTACAACTGTTCTCAGTCTGTGAAATAAATAATTTACAACTGTTCTCAGTCTGTGAAATAAATAATTTACAACTGTTCTCAGTCTGTGAAATAAATAATTTACAGCTGTTCTCAGTCTGTGAAATAAATAATTTACAACTGTTCTCAGTCTGTGAAATAAATAATTTACAGCTGTTCTCAGTCTGTGAAATAAATAATTTACTACTGTTCTCAGTCTGTGAAATAAACAATTTACAGCTGTTCTCAGTCTGTGAAATAAATAATTTACAACTGTTCTCAGTCTGAAATACACAATTTACAACTGTTCTCAGTCTGTGAAATACACAATTTACAACTGTTCTCAGTCTGTGAAATAAAAAATTTATAACTGTTCTCAGTCTGTGAAAAAAACAATTTACAACTGTTCTCAGTCTGTGAAATAAATAATTTACAACTGTTCTCAGTTTGTGAAATATATAACTTACAGCTGTTCTCAGGCTGTGAAATAAATAATTTACAGCTGTTTTAAGTCTTTGAAATAAATAGTTCCCAACTTCTGTCTACCAGAGAGTAAATATTTTTACAGATGCTCTCTATCTGTAAATTAAATGATTTTACAGCTGTACTCTATATGAAAATAAACATTTTACAACAGGTTTCTGTGTTAGGAGTAAACAGTTTACAACTGTTTATCTATAAAGTAACCTGTTTACAACTGTTTTTTATGTAAATTAAAGAAATTACTGTCTGCACAATCACATAACTAGTCGTAGAAAAGGTACAGCACACAGAACTAGGGGTCTAGACAAACCTACATAGTAATCCTCAGAGCTTGGATCATGTTCAGACTCTGTCACACAGCGATCGAGCAATATCTGTGAAGATTAGAGATGGGAGATCAGAGGTGGAGAAAGGAGGTTGAAATACAGAAAGAGGTCTAGAATAGATGGAGAAAATAGAGGTTTAGAGTAGGTGGAGAAAATAGAGGTTTAGAGTAGTGGAGAAAATAGAGGTTTAGAGTAGGTGGAGAAAATAGAGGTTTAGAGTAGGTGGAGAAAATAGAGGTTTAGAGTAGGTGGAGAAAATAGAGGTTAAGAGTAGGTGGAGAAAATAGAGGTTTAGAGTAGGTGGAGAAAATAGAGGTTTAGAGTAAGTGGAGAAAATAGAGGTTTAGAGTTGGTGGAGAAAACAGAGGTTTAGAGTTGGTGGAGAAAATAGAGGTTTAGAGTTGGTGGAGAAAATAATATGTTTAGAATAGGCAGAGAAAATAGAGATTTAGAGTAGGTGGAGAAAATAGAGGTTTAGAGTAGATGGAGAAAATAGAGGTTTAGGGTAGTTGGAGAAAATAGAGGTTTAGAGTAGGTGGAGAAAATAGAGGTCTAGAGTAGGTGGAGAAAACAGAGGTTTAGAGCAGGTTGATAAAATAGAGATTTGGAGTAGGTGAAGAAAATAGAGATTTAGAGTAGGTGGACAAAATAGAAATCTATAGCAAGTGTAGAAGATAAAGGTTTTAGACTAGGTGGAGAAAACAGGTTTAGAGTAGGTGGAGAAAACAGAGGTTTGGGGTAGGTAGAGAAAACAGAGATTTATAGCAGGAAAAAAGAATAGAGGTTTGGAGTAGGTGGAGAAAACAGAGGTTTGGGGTAGGTAGGGAAAACAGAGATTTAGAGTAGGAAAAAAAGAATAGAGGTTTGGAGTAGGTGGAGAAAACAGAGGTTTGGGGTAGGTAGAGAAAACAGAGATTTAGAGTAGGAAAAAAGAATAGAGGTTTGGAGTAGGTGGAGAAAACAGAGGTTTGGGGTAGGTAGAGAAAACAGATATTTAGAGTAGGAAAAAAGAACATTGGTTTGGAGTAGGTGGAGAAAACAGAGGTTTGGGCTAGGTAGAGAAAACAGAGATTTAGAGTAGGAATAAAGAATAGAGGTTTGGAGTAGGTGGAGAAAACAGAGGTTTGGGCTAGGTAGAGAAAACAGAGATTTAGAGTAGGAATAAAGAATAGAGGTTTGGAGTAGGTGGAGAAAACAGAGGTTTGGGATAGATAGAGAAAACAGAGATTTAGAGTAGGAAAAAAGAATAGAGGTTAGGAGTAGGTGGAGAAAACAGAGGTTGGGGTAAGTAGAGAAAATATAGGTTCAGAGTAGGTAGAGAAAATAGAGATTTAGGGGGGAAAAAACAAAGGTTTGGAGTAGGTGGAGAAAACAGAGATTTGGAGTAGATGGTGAAAGAAGTGGTCTTGAGTTGGCATTGAAAACAGTAGTTTAAATATAGGTGTACAAAACAGAGGTTGAGAAAAAAAAAGAAATTGAAGAGCAGATATTGATTGATAAATTCATCATCATCATCATCGAGTGCCATTTCCGCAACAAAGGTTGGCTACCATGGAGCGCCATTCTGCTCTGTCTCTTGCTTTGATGGTGCAGATTGTCATAGGCTGGTTTGTCTATCTTTTGATGTCACTCATCCTTGTTAGTCTTGGTCTGCCTCTGTCTCTTTTACCTTGTATTTTCCCTTCCAATATTACTTTTATTAGGCTGTTGTGCCTTTTACATGCCCCAACAATTTCATTTGTCTTGTTCTAATTGTGTTTGGTAGTTCTCTTTTCATTTTTAGTTGTTTTAAAACTTCATCGTTTGTTTTCTTTTCCTTCCATCCAATTCTACCTATTCTTCTATAAATCCACATTTCAAAGACTTCAACTTTCTGTTCTGTTTTCTTGTTTAATGTCCATTTTTCTGCACCATACACGAATATTGAGAAGATGTAACATTTTGCTATTTTTTAGTTTTAGCTCCGGTGTTATTTGTTTTGATGTTAGTATGTTCTTCATGACATTATAATTACTGATAAGTACTGATTGATAAATTGGGATGATAACATAAGAATGGTAAAACAGAAATTGGACAATGTAAAGTTTTTTAAGATTAATGTTTTGTTTGCATTGGTCTTATCCTTGTCAAATAAATATTTGGACAAAAGACAGGGTAATGGTCAAGTTTAGTTAGATAATTTTTTTTTAGTTCAGAAGAGTAGTGTCCCCCTGAGTTAACATTGCACTTTATTTGGTGTTTCTTAATCTGTCATTAGAAGATCCCTAATTGCTAGAGAAAATAGAAACAACATGAGGGTAAAGTCCTGTTTTCTACACATCTTGTTCACAATCGTTGTGCCCATTTGCAGCAGATTTTTACAACAATATTGTTCATCATTGTTATCATCTAATATGATCTGAGCATTAAAGATTAAGGAGGGGGGGGGGGGCAACTCCCATAGGCACAAACGATTTGCAACTGAGAGATAGTGACTCTCTGTTAGTGTTATATCTAATCACCGATATTTGCTCCAAGTAGAAAATAAAGATGAGTATAACAGATTAAATAAAGAAATTGTATTAAAATGCAATGAAGCAAAAGAAGCATGGCTAAAACAGAGATGCAAAAAGATTAAAATGCAACAAAAAGGAGATGCCAAAGCTATATACAAACAAATTGAAGAATTAACAGTAAGAAAAACGCAATCAAAAACTGGATGTTTAAAATCAAAGGAAGGAAAACTGTTGATTGAACAAGGAAGCATAATGGAACGATGGACAGAATACATTAAAGATCTTTATAATGATGAACGAACAGAAGTAAATATTAAGGATAATGGAGAAGGACCAGAAATACTCAAAGAAAAAGTGGAAGATGCCTTGCGCAATATGAAAGCATGAAAGCTCCTGGGCCAGATAATATAACTAAAGAAGAGATTGAAGCCATGGGTGATTTTGGAATAGAAATAATAACAAAAATATTGAATCATATCTACAACACTGAAAATATACCAGGCGACCTGCTCAAATCAATATTCATAGCCCTACCAAAGAAATCTGGTGTGATTGAATGCAATGATCATCGCACAATAAGCCTTATGATTCACATGACTAAAATATTACTAAGAATCATCATGCTAACAGTGTGGTTTTGTTAGAGATAAAGGAACAAGCAATGCCATATACATAATAAGATCTTTTTTTAGTAGAATGAGCCATAGTGGTGAAAACAGATCTATCTATGTTTCATAGATTATACCAAAGCATTTGACAAAGTAAAGCACCAAGAAATAATCAAAATTTTAGAAAGCCTAAATGTAGACAGCAAAGATCTAAGAATAATAAAGAACAAATCCTGGCAACAAATAGTGGCCATAAGAACTGGAAACCAATTGGGAATGTTTCGACAAATAAAACAGGGTGTTAGGCAAGGTTGTGTGCTGTCACCAGATTTGTTTAATATTTATAGTGAGATTGTTTTAAGATCCATAAGGGCCATGCCTGGAATAACTATCTATCTATCTATTGACCTTTCGAGCCGTAACCGGCCCATAGGGCGTAGACCAAGATACACCTTCTCCTATATGAATTTTTGTTCTAGCAGTTTTCTTTTAAAGATATTTTATCAAATCTCGCCATCTGTCTCTGTTCTGTGCAAGCAGTTCTATCTCATTGAGGGAGCCGATTCCTGCTGCTCTTGCCTCTCTCATCAATGTTCTTCTCAGTGTCTCCTTGGGTCTTCCTCTTTTTCTTTTACCTGTTGTTTCCCATATGAGGGCTTGCTTTGCTATTCGATTATTATCTCTTCTCATCACATGTCCAACGTATGACCATCATCTTTTCTTTATTACTGAAGATATTAGTGGTTGATTGGCGATTTCTCTAATTTCCTCGTTTGTTTTGAATTCGTTCCATTCTATACCAAGTATTTTCCTTAGACATTTATTTTCGAATGCGTTCAACTTTGTTTCTATATCTCTTGTTGTTTTCCAGCTTTCACACGCATACATAAGGGTTGATAGTACATTTGATTTGAATAGCCTAAGTTTTGTGTTTGTGCTAATGAGTTTTGATTTCCACAACTTTTCAAGGCTTCTGAAAGACATTGCTGCTTTAGCCAGTCTGATTCTAATTTCATTGCTCGTATCCCCTTCTCGATCAATGTGACTTCCAAGATAGATAAAGTGATCTATCTCTTCTACTGGTTTGTTTTCCATGTATATTTTGTCACTTGTTGGAATTCAACTTTTCATGACTTTAGTCTTTTCATGATTGACCTCAAGCCCAATTTTGCTGGCTATTGATGATAGTTCATTTGTGTTTTCCTGCATCGTTTTTATCTGACTGCTGATGAGAACTATGTCATCAGCAAAGTCGAGGTCCTCCAAATGGTCTCCTTGTATCCATTCGATGCCTTTATTACCAGTGCAGCATTTCTTCATTATGAAGTCCATAACAATTCCAAATAACAAGGGCGATAAAATACATCCTTGTTTAACCCCAGTTTCTATTGGGAAACATTCGCTCAGTCCTTCCTCTGTTCGAACTGCACATGTGTAACCATCATACATGTCTTTGATAATATTTATGATTTTTGATGGTAAACCATATTGCTTCAGAATTTGTTTCGGAATAACTATCGGAGGTCATAATATAAATAATCTAAGGTATGCTGATGATACAGTCTTAATAAAGACAAGTGGAACAATATTAAAACAGGTAAATGAATTTAAATATTTAGGAACTTTGTTAACCTCAGACAAAAGATGTACCACAGAGGTGAGATGCAGAATGACTCAAGCAAAAGCAGCTTTCCAAAAAATTAGGAAGATACTATGCAATCCATTTTTGACAATAGTGACAAGAAAAGAGTTCTTAAATGTTACTTAGAGCGAGTCTTAACATATGGATGCGATTCATGGACAATAGGACAACAGACAAGAAAATCACTGGAGTCTGTAAAAATGTGGTTTTACAGAAGAATATTGAAAGTACCATGGACAGCTAAGAAGAGTAATGAAGATGTTCTGAGAGAGGTCAAAGCAAAAAGAGAGCTAATTTCCAATATTAGGAAGAAACAATCATCATTTTTTGGCCATGTAATGAGAAGAGAACAGCTGGAATATATTGTAACAACTGGGAAAATTGAGGGATGAAGAGATAGAGGGAAGCAAAGAGAAAAGATACCAGACAGCTTAAGAGAATGGCTTGGCAGAAGGTCAATAACAGAAGTGATAAATAACTGTTGTGATCGAAAGTTGTGGAGAGACATGATCACCTACGCCAGCAGGCCCGGTACTTGATGACAATGATTTTGCAAGTCCTAATGATCACAAATTAATTAGCACTGATTTAAAATTAGAGCATATTTCATCAGGGAAACACACTGGAATGTACAAATTTATATCAACTAAATGTCCATGCTTAATAATACAAAAAAATAATAATAGTCATTAACCCTAGATCACAGTACCTTTCTGTAACTCTTCCAGTTACGATACAATAGTACAATTTACTATCACTTAAATGTAGCATTAAATGATCTAAAAATAGTAATTTCTCTGAAATTTTTACACACTCCAATGTGTTCAAACTACACAAAATACAGGGACTCGGAATTCCTAGGTCATGGACCGGACATGCTACAATGTCTATAGGTACAGTCACTGTAAGTCCGTCAGTATGTTCAGCTACCTCATACCTTTATTCTCTGCATTTCTCGAGGGTTGTTTGATGTCTGCCAATGACCATGATATTTCCCTGGTCATAACAACAAACAAAACAAAGCAAAACAACAACAAACATTTTTTAAATTACAAATTTCTTTAAATCTGGCGATTTTTTTCTCACAAAAATGATGTATCTCACAAAATGAAAAAAAAAATCCCTATATCAATAGAAACAAATCCAACAATCAGGAGAGGGAGCCGCGATAGCTCAGTGGTTAGTGAACTGGACTACAAAGGACAAGATGTAGGGTTCGATCCCAACCGACAGCTTCCGGGTTCACCCAGCCTTAAATGGGTACCGGATTTTTTTCAGGGAAAGTAAAGCAGCACGGGCGTAATACCAACCACATTACCCCAAAAATCATGTGCTGAAGGTCTGTAAAATATAGGGTCACTGACACCATATTTCCTTATACGCCACTTGGCGTGACAGGGGTACTTTACTTACTTTACAATCAGGAGTAATGGGAAGTAGTAATGAGGAAGGTACACTAAGGGGTGGTAATGTGTGACCACAGAAAAGCATCAAATTTGGAAGAACTTGTGTCTTGATACGGTCATTTTTACAACAGTATCATAATCTAGGGTTACTAGCTGAATTCCCTGAATTGAGAAGTGATCCAGTTTGTGACTTTCAATAGTACTTGAGAACCACTGTAGTTTTGTTGTGACATCAAGAAAGGAGAGATCACTCTTTAATTGAAATAATTTATTGGACTATACTTTTAGCAAAGACTGTAACTCCTGTGCATCAATGACCAAATCAAAACTAGAAATTTCATCTTTGGTCTCTGTGTTGAGGGAGGGAGGCAGTTATCAACAAGAGGTGCCACCCCATTGTGTATTTTTGCAAGACTCCTCATGAAAGAAATGGTAGCCGCTATAGCTCAGTGGTTAGTGAACTGGACTACAAAGGACAAGGGGTAGGGTTCGATCCCAGCCGATGGCTTCTGGGTTCACCCAGCCTTAAATGGGTACCAGATTTTTTTCTGGGAAAGTAAAGCAGCACAGGCATAATACCGACCACATTACCCCAAAAATCATGTGCTGAAGGTCTGTAAAATATAGGGTCACTAACACCATATTTCCCTATACGCCACTTGGTGTGACGGGGGTACTTTACTTTTTTCATGAAAGAAAGCTGCATCAACATACTAGAGGGACACTTTCTGCCAGGTATGCAGGTCATATACCCTGATAGAGACACATTTCAGCACGTTGATAACCCAAGATATATAGCTTACACCACCCAAGCATGGCTGCATGAGAGGAATGTGACCCTGAAGTGGCCCAACAACAGTCCTGACCAAATTTAAAACATTTTGGTCACTACTCAAGAATCATTTAAAAGAGACATTGAATGATTGAAGAAGGCCAAAACATTACTGCTAGAATGTTAACTTTATTTACAACCAGAAATGATTGTAACAAATAAAAAAAAAACAATTAGAAAACAAGAAATTACATAGAGTAATAGCTTTCAATATCTGTTCAGCAAAGCCATAATACTGGAGCCGCGATAGCTCAGTGGTTAGTGAACTGGACTACATAGGACAAGCGGTTGAGTTCGATCCTGATTGACAGCTTCAAGATTCACCCAGCCTTAAATGGGTACCGGATTTTCTGGGAAAGCCATAAGGTGTGAACCAGTCAACTAAATTAAATCTGTGGGCCACAGTTTGGGGATTGGTGTTGTAGATAAAGACAGGAGGTAACATTCATTACCAAGCAAATGTCAGGCAGCTTCTTAATGAGGCCAAGCATGAAGGTTCCCGTGTTTGCTGACAAGTAATGGAATACATCATTGCATCTGCAACATATGATATGCAATTCATCACATACAAAATTAGAGTATTTAAAAACCTGGAGGAGAAATGAAACAAAAGATAGAAAAAAATGGTGCGGTTAAAGCTTTACGTAATTGATAGACAACACAAATTTGAACAATAAAGATTATCGTTATTGAGCCGAAACATCTATCATTATTGAGCCGAAACATCTATCATTACTGAGCCGAAACGTCTATCATTATTGAGCCAAAACGTCTATCATTATTGAACCAAAGCATCTATCGTTATTGAGCGGAAACGGCTATCATTATTGAGCGGAAACGTCTATTGTTATTGAGCGGAAACGTCTATCATTATTGTGCTGAAACATCAATCATTATTAAGCTGAAACATCAATCTTTATTAAGCTGAAACATCAATCTTTATTAAGCTGAAACATCAATCTTTATTAAGCTGAAACATCAATCTTTATTAAGCTGAAACGTCTAACATTATTGAGCCGAAACGTCTATCGTTATTGAGCCGAAATGTTGTTCAAGTTTGGGTCGTCCATCAATTACGTAAAGCTGAAACCATACATTTTTTTCTATTTTTTTTTCATTTCTCCTTCACATTCAGCTTTACTGCAGCTTTGCAATTTTAAGCATTTATTTGCATTTCTTTGCCTTGACCCCTATTTAAAAATCTGTGAGATAGAACATGTAAAATAAACATAAAATAATATTACACAACTAAACTGGTAGAGAGATGAGACAAACAATGACATCTCAACAAAGGCCTTAGTCTGGTACACAAATATAAACACAATGACAGCCACAAAAGGCAAGTAATATCTCAAATCACAAAATTGTGAAAGAGGAACGATAGCCAATGTGCCTGTTGGTCACATGATAAATAGTCAATCCAGTCAACAGTCAGTTGTGAGACAGAACACACAATAAACATGTATGACTGAATATACAAGAAATAATTCATGAACTATGGGAAAGCACCACAAAAGAAACAAAATAATGAGGACGCTGCATAAGACACACAATGCAGAAGCCAACTGAGAGTATTACATGACAGGCCCTGTTTTGTAATCCTCAGGGGAGGAGACAAAGGGGAATGTTAAATGAAATTTGCAGAAAACATGTGGAAACAGAGTTGAAAAAGATGGAGTGATGTTGAGACATGGAGTGATGTTGAGAAGATGGCACCAAGATAGAAAATGTTTGTTGAAGACCTTCACAGGAAGTTAATAGGGCGAAGATGAAGAATTTATGATCTGAAACATATAAAAAAAAGAATAGCTTGTAAAAAACAAGCAACATGTGTGATACAGAATATGCAACAAAAAACATCTGATATATTATGCAACATACCAGATAAGTGATACGGAAAGTGCAACAAACAACATGTGACACAAAATATTTAACCAACATATATGATATAGAATGTGTAGTGACACAGAATATGCAACATGTGACATAAAATAGGCATCAAACATATATGATAAAGAAAATGTAGTGACACAGTACATGCAACACACACATGTGACACAGAATATGCAACAACAAAAAAGCATACATGACACAGAATAAGAAACAAACACATATGAGACAGATAATCTACAACAATCAACATATTAAATAATAAATAATGAAAGATGCTCTTACAAATTGTTACAGAGATAAATATACAACAAGTCCAGACACACATCATTCTCAACATCAACATACTTGCCATCTTTTCCTCATTGTTCTTGATCTCTGATCATCAAAGCATTAAGTGACCTCTATGTCCTATAGACCTCTATATCTTACTTAATCTGATGTAGCAGTGCTTCTTATTGTTGTTGGTTGTGATTCTGACAGGCTTTTTTTTTCTCACTGACTACTTGTTCTTTCATTGACACACACATAACTAACTCATCATCATTTTCGAACAAGTATAAACAAAGTCTTTATTGATAATATCCACCTGTTTTACAATTGGTTGACAATGTCTCGGATTCACTCAACATGTTTCATCTATTCTCTTATAAAAACTGTCATTACTTGACATAGCCGACTGGCGATGGTTATCATAGTAACTTCGTGGATCGTATAGTGTTCTTTGTTAACGTGTCTCTATCCGGTGATTCTGAGGAACTAGTATCTTGACTCGGCTCTAGTTACACAGTTGGACTTCTTCCAAATATTATACATTTAAGTCCAATACGTATCACAAATCCTCTAAATGAACTATTTAAATTGTCTAAGTCCGACTCTACTTTCTGCCTTGAGGCAGGTATCTGATCTCCTTTGCTCTAGTTTCTATCTAAGTTTCCAGTTTATTCTCCTCTGAGTCTAATCTTCTGTGTGTATCTAAGTTTCTCTGAGTATCTAAGTTTCTCTGCCTCTTCCTCTCATGTTCTGTTTCAAGTCAGGTCATGGCCTTTTAGTGTCCATTTAGCCACTCCCACGTGGCCAAAGGATCATGGGAATCTAGTCTAGGTACAGCTTATTTTTCGTCCGTCTGCCATTACTATATTGTTAGCTCCTCCTTTTTAATTATGTCCATGGTCTTATTGCTTTAAGCGTCCTGTCGACGCCCATCAATCTTACTAAGTTTCTCCCCTCACAACTAAATCCTACGTTGGTCTCTCTACGCTGGGTGATTCTTTGATCTCCAAGTCAGAGAGACTCAAAGCGTTACCCACCGCTGAACATAAAGATGACCTGGTGTCGGTGACGTCTATGATTACGCCCTTTTTTTGGCTTAACTCTAAATGTTACAGGGCTGGGCTAGCCAACCCAAATCAGCAGGTGTCTAGAATCCAGCGGCCGCGTCGTTGCGTTATGCAACTTTGTCGGCCAGAGCAAACATCTCTCTGGACCTCCAAGCTCAGGTTGAACACCCATACGTATTTTCCTTGTAATTAAAGCCGTTTACGCCACCGCATCTGAGTTCGGTAGACTTAACGTCTCCTTGCTAATCCTTAAGACATGACTTTAATTCCACGCCGTCCAAAACTATTTTACCTCCTATCATCGTCGTATCGTATCATTCTTCCATTCCTCTGTCTATCGTTATATTCTTCTTCCACTCTTCCCAAGTCTTCATGGCCGAGTCACACTGTAACACTGAAGCTATTAACTCTTTCCGAGGCTTTTTATCGACACAACGGAAGAGATTTCAGAGACAACATTTTTTATGGTTTTAAGAATCAATCTACATATTTATATTAATCTAACATACAACATATTATATATGAATTTTTAGATAATTGAACAAGATATTAGATTTTAACCAATATCAAGATGATACAAGACATGTAAAAAGAATATGGTTTGCTGGCATTCACACTAATCAAATTGAGCGTGGCGCACTATGCTGCGAAACGTACGCTGCCGAAATCGGCATGGCTCAAAGTGCGGCGAAACGTATGGAAAGAGTTAAATGCTGTGAACTTTAAGACTGTTCCACACACTATAAACCTGCCTATCCTTAGAAGCTTTCAAGCGTGACAGGAATTTGGGAGATATTCTGGTTAGGAGCCATCTCCCTCGCTCCGACCCTCAACACTTCGGTACAGCCCCTTGTGATCGGAACTGTATCACCTATGCCTATGTGCTCCCTACTGACTCTGTCTTATTCCCTAGTGGATGGTTTGAGATCAAGTATGGCTTCACATGTGTGTCCTGTAACATCATTTATGCCATCATATGCCAACGATGCCACATGACCTATATTGGCGAGTCTGGGAGACGATTAGCGGAAAGATTTTGTGAACATCTACGAGATGTTCAACAGAATACTGGCACTCCAGTGTCTTCCCAATCCAACTCCCCAGACCACAAGGGCAAAGACGACATCCGTCTCACTGGTATTGTCCTTTGTCACTCTTATGACTGCAGCTGATTTACCTTGGAGAATCGCCTCATAGTCCAGTATGGTTCGCTGACCCCACGAGGCATGAATGTATCACACTCGTAAACATAGTTTCCTTTCGGTTACTCCTTCCCTTTTGCATAGCCTTCTCTACTGCCCATGTTTGGGCTCTTTAGTCTATCTACTATGCCATGCTATTCATAGTTCTCCTCCACTAGTCCCCACTGAGACACTTCAATGTTCTCCTATACACCTTTTTTCTGTGCTACTTACCCCTCATATGTTTTTATTGTAACCCACTCTCAGACATCTCACTCTTTCCGCCTTTTGAGTACCTGTTAGTCTACTGTTCTATTCTTTCTCCTTTGTGTTTGCACACTGACCCCGGTGTGAACTCCTCTGGTTATGTGTGCGTTATGTGCACATTTCTGCACATATATGATTGTCCCTGTATGGATGTGCACATGCATGTATGTGTTCATATGTATGGGCATTGGTATATATATATATATATATATATATATATATATATATATATATATATATATATATATATATATATATATATATATATATATATATATGCATGTATGTAATATGCTGATTCTAGTCTGCTGTACCCATGTCCAGTCTACCTGTCCTTGGCAGCTTCTGATTCTAGTCTGTTGTACCCATGTCTAGTCTACCTGTCCTTGGCAGCTTCTGATTCTAGTCTGTTGTACCCATGTCTAGTCTACCTGTCTTTGGCAGCTGCTGATTCTAGTCTGTTGTACCCATGTCTTATCTACCTGTCATTGGCAGCTGCTGATTCTAGTCTGTTGTACCCATGTCTAGTCTAACTGTCTTTGGCAGCTGCTGATTCTAGTCTGTTGTACCCATGTTTAGTCTACCTGTCCTTGGCAGCTTCTGATTCTAGTTTGTTGTGCTCATGTCTAGTCTATCTGTCCTTGGCAGCTGCAGGTTCTAGTCTGTTGTGCTCATGTCTAGTCTACCTGTCCTTGGCAGCTGCTGATTCTAGTCTGCTGCGCTCATGCCTAGCCTACCTGCCCTTAGCAGCTGCTGGTTCTAATCTGCTGTGCTCATGTCTAGTCTACCTGTCCTTGGCAGTGACTGGTTCTAGTCTGCTGCGCTCATGTCTAGCCTACCTGTCCTTAGCAGCTGCTGGTTCTAGTCTGCTGCGCTCATGCCTAGTCTACATGCCCTTGGCAGTGACTGGTTCTATTCTGTTGTGCTCATGTCTAGTCTACGTGTCTTTGGCAGTCACTGGTTCTAGTTTATTGTGCCCATGCTTAGTCTACTTGTCCTTGGCAGTCACTGCTTCTAGTTTATTGTGCCCATGCTTAGTCTACTTGTCTTTGGCAGTCACTGCTTCTAGTTTTTTGTGCCCATGCTTAGTCTACTTGTCCTTGGCAGTCACTGATTTTAGTCTGTTGTGCTCATGGCTAGTCTATCTGTCCTTGGAAGTCACTGGTTCTAGTCTGTTGTGCTCGTGCCTATCTTGTGAGTCCTTAGCAAGCTGATGCCACTCTGTTATACCCATCTCTAACCCAAGACAAAAACACACAGAGAAACATGTACACAGATCACCTGGGATGTTGTATGATGGCTAGAGCCACATCCTGATGTCTGTGCTCAATAATCTCGTCATAGAAGCAGGAGTTGAGGTTGTTGCGAACAAAGATAGCACCTTCAGTCAGCAGCAGGATGACAGCATCCTTATAACCTGCTTCAGCTGCCAAGTGGAGGGCTGTGTTCTGTGTAAGAAAACTACCAGTCTATCATCCAAAGGTAAAGAAAAAGTTTGAGACTTGAATTGGCTTCATACCGTGCAAGTTTTTCACCCATATGTGCTCAGCCGCCTATCCAGAAGTGTTCGGAGACCTCTGGATAGTGTCACTTCAAGCATCGAAACTCACGATGTGAGGCAACATTCCTCACCTTCCCAGAGTAATACCCTGGTACCCATTTTTGCTACCGGCTGGGTCAACAACAGGGGCATTTTTTTTCTAACTCTGAGCACAACTCACCCTGCTTCCAGCGAGAATCGAACACGGGTTGTCCTAATGTCGGTAGCGCAGTCAGGTGGTTTTCCCAACTTGGCAACCAAGGCCCCCCCCCCCACATCATCCAAACTTAACTAGAAGTGCTGTATAATTTAATTTTGTATATGAAAGAAATAGAAGAAAAAAAATTAGATACATTAGAAAACAAATGGCTTAGGAAAATACTCTGTATACCATGGAGTGAATTCAAGACTAAAGACTAATGCTGAAATAAGAGAAATGACAGGGCATCCAAAAATAATATCTATGATCAAGAGAAGAAGGTAGTCATATGTTGGGCATTTGATGAAAAGAGACAAGAGAATCTCAAAGCAGTGTGTGCTGAGTCTGGCACTTAATAACAAGTATCATCAGAGATGATTAGTCTAGAATTTCTGCCCTATGTGCCATCTTTGGCTCAAAAGGACAATAGAAAGATCAAGTTGTATTCATTCATTCATTGAATGTAGTCTCCACATCAAAGGTTGGCTACCATAGAGCACCATTTTACTCTGTCTCTTGTCTTCATGGTACATGTTGTCGTAGGTTCACCTGGCCACCTTTCAATGTTATCTATTCACTTTAGTTTTGGTCTGCCTCTGCCTTGTACCTTCCCTTTCAAAATAACTTGTTGAAGTGTATTATGTCCCTTCACATGTCAAAAAAATTTCACTTGTCTTTTTTCGAACTGTGTTAAGTTGTTCTTTTTTCCATTCTCAGCTGCTTCAGAACTTCCTTGTTTGTCTTTTTTTTCCTTCCACTCAATTTTCTCCATTTTCCAATAGATCTATGTGGCTTCAATTTTCTGCTCTATTTTCTTATTTAATATCCATGCTTCTGTACCATACAGGAATGCTGAGTAAATATAGCGTTTTGCTATTCGTAGTTCTGATGTAATTTGCTTTGATGTAAGTATATTTTTCATGTTAAAATTGGTTTTTGCAATTAAAGTTGTATTATAAAACAATAAAATATATGAGGTTTGTAACTTGAGTGCTGTCCTCATCATCACTACCATCAGTAATATCATTTACAGGAGCTGGCGACAAATGAAGTGCATGGATACATTCACCAAAATGTAGTCACACCAGTGAATGCTGCACTTGTTGAGGAAGTTTTTTTTAGAATCAGTGAGTAATTGTGTGAGATATTGCGACAGAGGTGAATATCAGTGTCTGCACTATTGAGGCAATTATTCATGAGCACTCATGCCTCTGCAGTCTGAACAAGATGAGTTCCCTGGCAGCTGGAATTTGACCAGAAGTGGATACACCTAATGGTCTGTGAACAGCTCTTGAATTTGTACAATGTCAAAGGTGATAAAATGGTGCTACCAACAACAAATGTGATGAAACATAATTGTGTAGTTTCAGCTCACATCAGCGTGAAGTGACAACAAATGGCTTTCCAACTACCCAAGTAATGCAAAATTCAGCTGTCCACAGTAAAGAGCATGGAAACTGTATTCTGGGACAGAAAAAGAGTGGACTTCCTGGAGAGAAAGGTCATAATTAACACACTGTAATACTGCACATTTTTTGCCATACAAAAGTCCAATTGCAAGAAAAGACCAGGGATATTTTTTCAAGAAATGCCTTCTGCATGTCAAGGCCGACAACTCCACAGCCAATCTGACAACTACAACTCTGGCCAAAATACACTGGGAGGATTTTCTGAAACCCCATAATAGTCATAATTTAGACCCCAATTATTTTCATTTGTTTAGACTCCTTAGACAGCAACTGAGAAGGAATAAATTTGTAAGAGATGAAGTATATAGAATGATGTCTTCCATTGGCTATGACAGCAACTCAATTCTTCCTTATGCAAAAATAATGAAGGAGCTGTCACAACTATGGTAATGGTGTGCAGATGCAAACGGAGAACATTCTCAAAAACTGATATAGTTTAGTGCTGTTGTAGTGACCACTTTCTCTGTAGAAATAAACATTTGAATTAATCTTGAACTACACTTGCATTTCTTCTTCTTTCTTCATAATCCCCTGAACTCTGGTTGAAGCATAAAGCACTCATAATAGTTCACCCAATCCGGTCTGAAGCAAGCATGTACAACTCTCGCCAGGACCTGCCAGCCTCTTTCATTTCATCATCTACGGATTGTCGCCATAAACAACTGTACAGATAGTAAGTTGTGCAAGGGCATGATCACCTATGCCAGTAGGCATGGTATTTGATAATGACATTTATTTATTTGTCTCAAATTGTCCATCACTCATTAGGACATGTCCATTATAGCTATATACCTGAACTTTTTTCCAGATTCTAGCCATCTACTTGAAACTTATTAGTAGGCTTTTGTATTATTTCTGTTTATTATCATAATTTTAGTCTTTTTAATATTTATATTTCATCAATATTCAGAAATGTGTCAGGTTTATTTCTTTCAACTATGAAATACACATATCCCTAGTGTCAGCTTCCAACTATGAAATACACATATCCCTAGTGTGTCAGCTTTCAACTATGAAATACACATATCCCTAGTGTCAGTTTTCAACTATGAAATACACATATCCCTAGTGTCAGCTTCCAACTATGAAAAACACATATCCCTAGTGTCAGCTTCCAACTATGAAATACACATATCCCTAGTGTGTCAGCTTTCAACTATGAAATACACATATCCCTAGTGTCAGCTTCCAACTATGAAATACACATATCCCTAGTGTGTCAGCTTTCAACTATGAAATACACATATCCCTAGTGTGTCAGCTTTCAACTATGAAATACACATATTTCTAGTGTGTCAGCTTCCAACTATAAAATACACATATCCCTAGTGTGTCAACTTTCAACTATGAAATACACATATCCCTAGTGTCAGCTTCCAACTATGAAATACACATATCCCTAGTGTGTCAGCTTTCAACTATGAAATACACATATCCCTAGTGTCAGTTTCCAACTATGAAATACACATATCCCTAGTGTCAGCTTCCAACTATGAAATACACATATCCCTAGTGTCAGCTTCCAACTATGAAATACACATATCCCTAGTGTGTCAGCTTTCAACTATGAAATACACATATCCCTAGTGTCAGCTTTCAACTATGAAATACACATATCCCTAGTGTCAGCTTCCAACTATGAAATACACATATCCCTAGTGTGTCAGCTTTCAACTATGAAATACACATATCCCTAGTGTGTCAGCTTTCAACTATGAAATACACATATTTCTAGTGTGTCAGCTTCCAACTATAAAATACACATATCCCTAGTGTGTCAACTTTCAACTATGAAATACACATATCCCTAGTGTCAGCTTTCAACTATGAAATACACATATCCCTAGTGTCAGCTTCCAACTATGAAATACACATATCCCTAGTGTGTCAGCTTTCAACTATGAAATACACATATCCCTAGTGTGTCAGCTTTCAACTATGAAATACACATATTTCTAGTGTGTCAGCTTCCAACTATAAAATTCACATATCCCTAGTGTGTCAACTTTCAACTATGAAATACACATATCCCTAGTGTCAGCTTCCAACTATGAAATACACATATCCCTAGTGTGTCAGCTTTCAACAAACTCACCCCATCTGTGTTGGTAAGGTTCAGCAAGTTCCTGTGTGTGGCCAGCAGGGTTCTCATACAGTCTACTCTGCCCTGACTAGCCGCCAAATGTAATGGGGTGTTGTTTCTATTGTCTCTGAGAAAAAAAATCACACGTTGTCATAACCTCGGGGTAGTTTGTGTGTGTTAGTTGACACTGGTGTGAACACAGGTAATTGACTGGTAGACTTTATACGATGCAAGTATACACTATGAGACTTTATATGGCGCAAGTATAAACTATGAGACATATGATGCAAGTATAAACTATGAGACTTTATATGATGCAAGTATAAACTATGAGACATATGATGCAGGTATAAACTATGAGACTTTATATGACGCAAGTATAAACTATGAGACATATGATGCAAGTATAAACTATGAGACATATGATGCAAGTATAAACTATGAGACATGATGCAAGTATAAACTATGAGACTTATATGACGCAAGAATAAACTATGAGACTTTATATGACACAAGTATAAACTATGAGACTTTATATGATGCACGTATAAACTATGAGACTTTATATGATGCACGTATAAACTATTAAACTTGATATGATGCAAGCATAAACTATTAAAC
Source organism: Megaustenia siamemsis (assembly GCA_032433765.1). NCBI lineage: Eukaryota > Metazoa > Mollusca > Gastropoda > Stylommatophora > Ariophantidae > Megaustenia > Megaustenia siamemsis. The sequence continues at coordinate 16,302,864 of JAVIAB010000047.1, read as the reverse complement.
TTTATATGATGCATGTATAAACTATTAAACTTTATATGACACAATTATAAACTATGAGACTTTATATGATGCACGTATAAACTATAAGACTTTATATGATGCACGTATAAACTATGAGACTTTATATGACACAAGTATAAACTATAAGACTTTATATGATGCACGTATAAACTATGAGACTTTATATGATGCAAGTATAAACTATGAGACATATGATGCAAGTATAAACTATGAGACATATGATGCAAGTATAAACTATGAGACATATGATGCAAGTATAAACTATGAGACATATGATGCAAGTGTAAACTATGAGACTTTGTATGATGTAAGTATAAACTATGAGACTTTATATGATGCAAAATTAAACTATGAGACTCTATATGATGCAAGAATAAACTATGAGATTTTATATGGCGCAAGTATAAACTATGAGACTTTATATGATGCACGTATAAACTATGAGACTATATGATGCAAGATTAAGCTATTAGACTTTATATGACACAAGAATAAAATATGAGAATTTCTATGACATAAGTATAAACTATGAGACTTTGTCGCTGTTATAAACAAAGAGACTTTATTTGACACCAGTGCAAACAATGAGACTTTAACTGACACAAGTATAAACAAAGAGACTATCTGACACAAAAATAAACAATGAGACTTTATCTGACACAAGTATAAACAATGACACTTTATCTGACACAAGTATAAACAATCAGACTTTATCTGACACAAGTATAAACAAAGAGACTTTATCTGACACAAATATAAACAAAGAGACTTTATCTGACACAAGTATAAACAAAGAGACTTTATCTGACACAAATATAAACAAAGAGACTTTATCTGACACAAGTATAAACAAAGGGACTTTATCTGACACAAATATAAACAAAGAGACTTTATCTGACACAAGTATAAACAAAGAGACTTTATCTGACACAAGTATAAACAAAGAGACTTTATCTGACACAAGTATAAACAATGAAACTTTGACACAAGTATAAGCAATGAGACTTTATCTGACACAAGTATAAACAAAGAGACTTTATCTGACACATGTATAAACAAAGAGACTTTATCTGACACAAGTATAAACAATGAAACTTTGACACAAGTATAAGCAATGAGACTTTATCTGACACAAGTATAAACAAAGAGACTTTATCTGACACATGTATAAACAAAGAGACTTTATCTGACACAAGTATAAACAATGAGACTTTATCTGACACAAGTATAAACAATGAAACTTTATCTGACACAAGTATAAACAATGAAACTTTATCTGACACAATTATAAACAAAGGGACTTTATCTGACACAAGTATAAACAAAGAGACTTTATCTGACACAAGTATAAACAATGAAACTTTATCTGACACAAACATAAACAATGAGACTTTATCTGACACAAGTATAAACAATGAAACTTTACCTGACACCAGTATAAACAATGAGACTATCTGACACAAGTATAAACAATGAGACTTTATATGACATAAGTATAAACAATGAGACTTTATCTGACACAAGTATAAATATAACTGTTTCTATTTGTTCTTCGTATAAGACACGACACCACACATTCAAGAATGAACAAACTTGGTGTGTTACAAATCAGTCCTCATTTATTATATTACACACATATATATAGATACTATCAGGCTGTCCTTCCTAGCGTTTCTATAGATCTGTTAACAGTCTTGGCCGCTAAAGTATTTCGACTACCGTCGGTGTTGTACCTCAGCTATTCCTATAGTGGATATTCTAGATTTCTCTCTATCTAGCTCTCTTTTGTCTGTGTCTTCTTTTTGTAACATTCACCAATGGCTATCTCGATGTCTATCTCTAGTTCTCCGTCTCTCGTTCTAGTTCTCGTCCTCTAGTTCGGGTGTGTGACTTCTAATTCTGATCTGTAATTCTAATTCTGCTCTCCTGTAGTTCTGCTTCTCTATTTCTAGTCTCTTCTCTACTCTAGTTGAAGTTCTTCAGTGACTATTTCAATTCCTATCGGTCGCTAGTGAGTGGCTATCTCTGTGTGTTCCTAAGTTCTCTGTCTCTAAGTGTGGAAGTCCCCTAACTTTTATACTACTGTCTTTTTACCGACAGCATTGACACTGTTCCACTCCTCTTTGCACTCAAGTGACTCTCTCTAATCATCTGACCCCGCGTGGCTAGCCCTTTATTTGTTTATGAGTTCTACGTTCCCGACTAACAGCTAAGGTCATTCCCCAGCCATGTGGCAATTTTAGTTTATGAGTTCTACATTCCTTACCAAAGGCTACGATAAGTTTTCCAACAGTGGTCAGTCAGTGCGGTTTGTCATCCCTATGCTAATTTTGTCTAATCCTGTTTTGTCCTCACTTAATTATGATTTAAATATGTATGTTTCATCATTCATGGTTACATAAACAATGAGACTTTATCAGACACAAGTATAAACAATGAGACTTTATCTGACACAAGTATAAACAAAGAGACTTTATCTGACACAAGTATAAACAAAGAGACTTTATCTGACACAAGTATAAACAAAGAGACTTTATCTGACACAAGTATAAACAAAGAGACTTTATCTGACACAAGTATAAACAAAGAGACTTTATCTGACACAAGTATAAACAAAGGGACTTTATCTGACACAAGTATAAACAATGACACTTTATCTGACACAAGTATAAACAAAGAGACTTTATCTGACACAAGTATAAACAAAGAGACTTTATCTGACACAAGTATAAACAAAGAGACTTTATCTGTTACAAGTATAAACAAAGAGACTTTATCTGACACAAGTATAAACAATGAGACTTTATCTAACACAAGTATAAACAATGAGACTTTAGCTGACACGAGTATAAACAATGAGACTTTATCTGACACAAGTATAAACAATGAAACTTATCTGACACCAGTATAAACAATGAGACTTTATCTGAAACCAGTATAGACAATGAGACTTTATCTAACACAAGTATAAACAACGAGACTTTATCTTCGTTACGTTCGTCCGATGACTAAAGTATTCTAGAGTATTCGTAGGCTGTAGAATTCCTCTTCGTCATCCGCCCTTAAAAGGACGTTAAGTGAACGTATCTGCATTGTGTTGTGGTTTGCAGTATAACTGTTATATTTGCGCCTTGGATGGTTTTGGTTCACCGATCCTGGTGCAAGCCATCAGCTGTGGGTCGCTGACAACTTCCAGCTCTGGTGCTGGGAGGCGCGCCTTCGCCTCTAGACTTTATCTGTAACTAGTATTAACAATGAGATCTGTAACAAGCATAAACAATGAGACTTTATCTGACACCAGTACAAACAATTAAAATGAAATTCTGACTCTATTTGTCACAAGTACAGAGTGACAAATAGATTAATTACGTAAACATTTACAAATGGACTCAATCTGTCACAGAAATGATGAAAAAGCCCACTGACTTGCTGGCAAACACTCCTTTGTTCAGAAGCAAGTCAACGATCTTAAGCTGACCATAAAAAGCTGCCAGGTGCAGTGGAGTCATGCCAAGCTCATCTGGATCATTCTGAAGGTTTCCTCGCCTGCTCAACACTATCTCACATGTCTTGTAGCGTCCATACCTAAAACATAGACCAACATTTCACTCAATGGACAGACTACAAACTTGCACTTAATCTGCTAAATAAACAGAGACCTTAAACTTTCACTGAAGTCTTTCAGTACATTTCAACGCACCCTGTGTCATGTTCATGTCAGTCAAGCCCATTTCAATGCACCCTGCACCAGTCTCAATTTAACTTGTACAAACATATTCCAACTTTTACATTTATAATTTCTTGTAAACATTCTTTACTGGAACTGGGGTTAAACAAGGACGTATTTTATCGCCCTTGTTATTTGGAATTGTTATGGACTTCATAATGAAGAAATGCTGCACTGGTAATAAAGGCATCGAATGGATACAAGGAGACCATTTGGAGAACCTCGACTTTGCTGATGACATGGTCCTCATCAGCAGTCAGATAAAAATGATGCAGGAAAACACAAATGAACTATCATCAAAAGCCAGCAAAATTGAGCTTGAGATCAATCATGAAAAGACTAAAGTCATGAAAAGCTTAATTCCAACAGACGACAAAATATACATGGAAAACAAACCAGTGGAAGAGATCGATCACTTTATCTATCTTGGAAGTCACATTGATCGAGAAGGAGATACAAGCAAAGAAATTAGAATCAGAATAGCTAAAGCAGCAATGTCTTTCAGAAGCCTTGAAAAGTTGTGGAAATCAAAACTCATCAGCACAAACACAAAACTTAGACTATTCAAATAAAATGTACTATCAACCCTTACATATGCGTGTGAAAGCTGGAAAACAACAAGAGATATAGAAACAAAGTTGAACGCATTCGAAAATAAATGTCTAAGGAAAATACTTGGTATAGCATGGAACGAATTCAAAACAAACGAGGAAATTAGAGAAATCGCTAATCAACCACTAATATCTTCAGTAATAAAGAAAAGACGATGGTCATATGTTGGACATGTGATGAGAAGAGATAATAACCGAATAGCAAAGCAAGCCCTCATGTGGGAAACAACAGGTAAGAGAAAAAGAGGAAGACCCAGAGAGACACTGAGAAGAACATTGATGAGAGAGGCAAGAGCAGCAAGAATTGGCTCCCTCAATGAGTTAGAGCTGCTTGCACAGGACAGAGACAAATGGCGAGATATGATAAAATATCTTTAAAAGAATTGAAAACTGCTAGAACAGAAATTCAGATAAGAGAAGGAGTATCTTGGTCTACGCCCTATGGGCCGGCTACGGCTCGAAAGGTCAATAGATTCTTTACTGGAGAGTTCCCTCCTCCTTCTACATGTGGTGCTCACAAAGAAATGTAAAAGAGTGTGATTTTTTTTTTGCTTGACTTAGCAGTGTTTAGGTCAAAGCAAAAGGAGAGCTAATTTCCAATATTATGAAGAAACAATCATCATTTCTTGGCCATGTAATGAGAAGAGAACAACTGGAATATATTGTAACAACTGGAAAAATTGAAGGACGAATAGATAGAGGGAAGCAAAGAGAAAAAATACAAGACAGCTTAAGAGAATGGCTTGGCAGAAGGTCAACAACAAAAATGATAAGTAACTGTTGAGATCGAAAGTTGTGGAGAGACATGATCAGCTACGCCAGCAGGCCCGGTACTTGATGACGATGATAGCAGTGTTTGTCGCCGACAAATATCAACTGATTAAAATGGCATTGATTATTATTGATTTTAATGCTAGAATTTAATTGATGACAGCTGAACATGCCAGTAATTAACTTTTTAAAAATGTTTTGAATAATGATATTATCCAAGCAACAACGGGAGCAGTTATTTATAGCAGTTTCAATTTGAATTTAGAAAAAAAAAAGTTTCATATTGGATGCTTGTAATCAATAAATCAATAAGATTACAAAGAAGAGGAAATCAATACATTGTGATTGTTGATGAGAAAAGATAAGTTATTTTTAACTCTTTCTGTACGTTTCGCCACAATGTGTGCCATGCCGATTTTGGTTGCATACATTTCGCTGCATAGTGTGCCACTCTCAATTTGATTAGTGCAACTGTCATCAAACAATATTCTTTTTACATCTCTTGTATCATCTTGGTATTAGTGAGATCTAATAGTAAAAAAAGTAAAGTACCCCGGTCACGCCAAGTGGCGTATAGGGAATATGGTTTTAATGACCATAAATTTTACAGACCCTCGGCACATGATTTTTGGGGTAATTTGGTCAGTATTACGCCCTTGCCACTTTACTTTCCCAGAAAAAAAATCTGGTACCCATTAAAGGCTAGGTGAATCTGGAAGCCGTCGGTTGGGATCGAACCCTACCTCTTGTCCTTTGTAGTCCAGTTCACTAACTACTGAGCTATCGCGGCCCCCGAAATCTAATGCCTTGTTCAATTATCTAAAAATTCGTATATAATATGTTATATGTAACATAAATATAAATATGTAGATTGATTCTTAAAACCTTGATAAATTTTGTCCCTGAAATCTCTTCCGTTGCATTGACACAAAGCTTCCATATGGAAAGTGTTAAGCTACATCAATAAAACTTTCAAGGCTGCTGAAAACATACTGCTAATTGTATTTTTTTCACAAAATAATTCATTTTGGATTACTTTGTCTCAGTATTTATGATCGTAATTTGACCATTATGGTCTCAATTGTATGTTTTCATTTTTTTGTTTTGGTTATTTATCCCATATTTTTTGTTCTACATATCTTGGAGCATGCTTTTATCAGTGTGCTCTAATTCCTTGTTCAATTTATCTAAAAACTTATATAGAACATGTTACGTGTGGATGAATGTAAATTGATATTTAAAACAATAAGATCCAAGAACAATTTTATCTCTGAAATTTCTTCTGTTGCATTGATAAAAACCTTATGTACTGAAAGAGTTAATCTGCTCATTAAACTGATAGATCATAAACTTTCACTTAATCTGCTAAATAAACAGACTATAAACTTTCACTTAATCTGCTAAATAAACTATAAACTTTCACTTAATCTGCTAAATAAACAGACTATAAACTTTCACTTAATCTGCTAAATAAACTATAAACTTTCACTTAATCTGCTAAATAAACAGACTATAAACTTTCACTTAACCTGCTAAATAAACTATAAACTTTCACTTAATCTGCTAAATAAACAGACTATAAACGTTCACTTAATCTGCTAAATAAACAGACTATAAACTTTCACATAATCTTCTAAATAAACAGACTATAAACTTTAATTGGATCTGCTAAATAAACTATAAACTTTCACTTAATCTGCTAAATAAACAGACTATAAACTTTCATTTAACCCTAGAATACAACACTTTCATAGAATTCACAAACTCAAAATACAATTTTTTTTTAAATTTTTTAATTTCATCTTCATCCCAACGTTGTGCTACCAATGCCAGTCCTGGACCCTAGATGCAAGAACAATAAGAAAACTAACCTCTACTGAGATTAAATGTGTCAGACGAATGACAAGAAACAGTCTCAGAGATAAGATCAGAAATGAAAAACTGAGAAAAAAGCTAGGAATCGTCACCGCCATAGAATACATAAAGAAACAACAGATAAGATGGTTTGGCCACATGACATGGCACAAAGATCAAAACACAACACAAGCCCTCAATAAACGTTGCGACAATACCAGACCCAAGGGTCAACCACGAAAAAGATGGATCGACGGAATATTAGAAGCACTAGGAAACATAACAGCTGCAGAGGCGAACAGAAGAGTAAAAGACCGCAAATTATATCTCCCCTCGACGCTGAAAGGCAGATGAGGAAGGAAAGAAGAAGAAGAAGATCAGTTGGTTACAAGCAAACATTTCCCCACTCCTTATATCTTCCTAATTATTGCTTCTGGTAACCCCTAAGTGGTTGATTTTATTCCTTTGATGTTGGAATATTTTTTTTTTTTAAACACAATGTGCTTTTCGTAAAATCTACAAAGGTGTTGTAAGAATGCGGCTGTTTTTTCAATAAATTTTGTCAATATTAAAGAAATTATTTTTTTTCTCATGGGACGGGGGAAATCTCTTCAGTTATTGTCAATACATCAAACAAACCTTTATAACATGGGATAGACAGTGAATGTCGCTAAGAGGAAACCGAACATATGACATGAATGATGGATTGATAGCTGATGTGTGAACGGACAGCATAACACCTCCTGTAGCCACTGTGCCATGCATTCGAACTTCAGGACATAATAAATAAATGTAAGCTAAGAAATGATTACCACATCAGATTTCCATGTCTCTTCTAGGGTAAACACACAGCTGTGTAGCAAAAGTTCAAACAAAATACTATTTTTGGAATTCTGAATATATCATTTCTCTCTCTCTCTGTCTGCGATCAGGACTCAATCAGAGTAGGATTCCAGACTCTCACATGAAGTCACCTGTCAGGTTAAGTGTGTTGATCGCCCCCACAGACAGAACATCACAATTAGAGTCTGCCAGATCCACTCTGATTGAATACCCGTTAAAACGTTCTGCGCCAGTGGCCCAGTGCATCCGATTTCAGCCAGCATTTTATTCAGGTTTGCTTTCCTGAGCCTTTGATTGTCCCCAATCTTCCTGCAAGGCAGCAGATTGTCTTTTCTGTAGGGGGATTCTGCCCTTAGATGGTCGGCCCTCACAGGTTTACGAGCACCATCTGCCCGAGTCACTAGAGGTGACTAACACAGACATGCACACACAAAGATATGAGATGTGACTAACACAGTCATGCACACAGCGATACAAGGCATGACTAACACTGACACACATCAAGATATGAGATATGACTAACATAGACATACACGCAAAGATATGACACATGACTAACATAGACATGCATACAAAGATATGAGATATGACTGACATAGATATGCACACACAAAGATATGACACATGACTAACATAGACATGCACACAAAGATATGAGATATGACTGACATAGACAAGCACTCACAAAGATATCACACATGCCTAACATAGACATGCACATAAAGATATAAGATATGACTGACATAGACAAGCACACACAAAGATATGACACATGCCTAACATAGACATGCACACAAAGATATGATATATGATTAACATAGACATGCACACACAAAGATATGAGCTGTGACTAACATAGCCATGCACACACAAGGATATGAGATGTGACAAACACTGACATGCACACACAAAGATATAAGATATGACTAACATAAAAATGCACACAAAGATATGAGATATCACTAACCCAGACATGCACACACAAAGATATGACACATGACTAACACAGATACACACTAAGATATGAGATATGACTAAACACAGACACACATAAAGATATGAGACATGATTAACACAGACACACCAAGATATGAGATATGACTAACATGACACACACCAAGATATGAGCCATGGCTAGCACACACACACACACACAAGCTAAGATATGAGCCATGGCTAGCATAGAAACACACTAAGATATGAGTCATGGCTAGCACAGAAACACATTAAGATATGAGCCATGGCTTCACGGAAACACACCAAGATATGAACCATGCCTAGCACAGAAAAACGTTAAGATATGAGCCATGGCTAGACGGAAATACACTAAGATATGAACCATGGCCAGCACAGACACACTAAGATATGAATCATGGCTAGCCCAGACACACACTAAGATATGAACCATGCCTAGCACAGAAACACATTAAGATATGAGCCATGGCTAGCACAGACACACACTAAGATATGAATCATGGCCAGCCCAGACACACACTAAGATATGAGCCATGGCCAACACATACACCCACTAAGATATCAGCCATGGCTATCGCAGACACCCACTAAGATATGAGCTATGACTAGCACGGATATACACTGAGAATTGAGCCATGGCTCAATTCAAGAGAAGCAGAAGAGGAAGTAGAAGAGCAGGGATCGCGAAAGGTATCCATATGCTTGGGTTTGTTGTAGTCGGCAGACTCTTCTTAACGTGGGAATCATCGACATACGGCCCCGGCTAACTGTTCACAGGTTCCGTTAAAATAGTTGTCCAGAAATTTGAGAGTGCAGTCTGACCTGTAGAACGTTCCCTTGCATGTACAGTTCCCGGTTGACTGATCGCAGGTGTCGTTGAAAGTTGTCCGGACATTTGAGAGTGCAGTCTGACCCATAGTACATTTCCTAGCACGTACAGTCTGCACTTTCCGGGTCACATATGATGTCACAGCCATCAAAACACGTCTGTTCGCAAAGTAGCCCAAAATTACCATTGGGACAAGTGTCATTACAGGTATAGCCAGGATGTTTACACTGTAGGCATTTTCCAGATTTTTTCTACATAAAGGACAGACACTGAGACAAGACCTGCAGCAGTCGTGTCCATAGATCCCATATGAACAGTTGCCGTGACACGTACCAATTATGACGTTGAAGCCTTTCCTACACCCACTACACAGTTCACAAAAAGACCCAGATTGCCCGTCCAGACAATAGGTGTTTGTAAATGTTTGCACCTCACACACCGTCAGTGCACTGTCGGCCTGCGAAATGGTCAGTGAGAACTCAATCTTAATGTGTGCCATTGGCATTTGTGAGGTGACTACAATAGTGTTCACAGAAACATTAAAAAAATATATATAAAGTACCCCGTCACGCCAAGTGGTGTATAGGGAATATGGTGTTAGTGACCATCAATTTTACAGACCTTCGGCACATGATTTTTGGGGTAATGTGGTCGGTATTACACCCGTGCCGCTTTACTTTCCCAGAAAAAAATCCGGTACCCATTAAAGGCTGGGTAAACCTGGAAGCCATCGGTTGGGATCGAACCCTACCTCTTTTTAGTCCTTTGTAGTCCAGTTCACCAAAAGGAACAGAAACATTAGGGTATGATATATCATTATACTGGAACACAACACCGCCACTGTCAGAGAAAGCCTTTAGAGTGGCATTCTTTACCCGAATCATAGTGCTAGCTCGATGATAGATTTGAATGGTATGAATCTTCTGGGGCGTGGCAAAGTTCAGATACCAGCAATGGTTCGTAAATTTTAAGGTGTCATAAAAGCATGATTCATTGATAAGTAACGTAATGTAGGGTTAATCTGTTAAATAAACAAAGACTATAAACTTTCAATTATTTGTTAAATAAACAGAGAGACTAAACTTTCAATTAACCTGCTTTAACACATCTTTGTGTGTGCATGTCTGTGTTAGTCACCTCTAGTGACTCGGGCAGGTGGTGCTCGTAAACCTGGGAGGGCCGACCATCTAAGGGCAGAATCCCCCTACAGAAAAGACAATCTGTTGCCTTGCAGGAAGATTGGGGACAATCAAAGGCTAGGGAAAGCAAACCCGAATAAAATGCTGGCTGAAATCGGATGCACTGGGCCACTGGCGCAGAACACAGTGCAACGTATTAACGGGTGTTCAATCAGAGTGGATCTGGCGAACTCTATTTGTGATGTTCTGTCATTGTGTGCTATCAACACACTTAGCTTGACAGCTGACTTCATGTGGGAGTCTGGAATCCTACTCTGATTGAGTCCTGATCGCAGAGAGAGAGAGAGAGAGAATTAACCTGCTAAATAAACAGAGACTATAAACTTTCATTTATCTTGCTAAATAAACAGAGAGACTAAACTTTCACTTAATCTGCTAAATAAACAGAGAGGTTATAATCATAAACTTAACTTACTGAGCAGCTAAATGTAAAATTGTCTGTTTATTGTTGCTCTTGACGGCCAAGGATGTTCCAAGCTTGACAAGATCATTAAACATGGTCAGATTTCCACACTTGGTGGCGTAGTGCAGCGGACTGAAGCCATGGTCATCCTTGGCTTTAACCAGTTTATGATATTGTTTAACATGCTGAGTAGAACACAGAAGAGAAATGCACTAATTAAAAAATATATTAAATATTATGCCGGGCCATGGGTAGAGCTGAACGGAACATGTAAAATAAAACATGAAAATGTACATTAGAAAAGAGATGAGACAAACTATGTTTCGGCAGAAGCCTTCATTAGGTACAAAAGAAAAAAAAATATACAAAGATCAACACTATAGGCAAATAATATTCTAAAGTAAACAAAGAAATATAAACATGATAGCCAAACACATATGTGAAAAATGGGCATATTAAAGACATCTTTAACAATAAAAATAGGGATAAAGGCATACAAATGCATTAAAAATATGAAGCTGCTGTAAAGCTGATGATAAAGATGAAAGGAAGAATATTACAGAATACTGAAAAAAAAAAGAATACAGTACAATGATACTCTCAAGTGATGTATCAAAACAACTATCTATCTCTCTAGCAACTTGCATACAAATGTCAGAATTTACCATTTACAGAAATCCTAAGTAAACATGACCGAATAAACGTACCTTAGACTGCTAGAGGACGGGAACTCATCCTTGGCGTTAATAACCAGTTTATGATATTGTTTAATGTGTTTAGTAGAATACAGTAACCTCAGATCGTAGATGTACAACAGAGGTGAGATGCAGAATGACTCAAGCAAAAGCAGCTTTCCAAAAATTTAGGAAGATACTGTGCAATCCATCTTTGACAACAGAAACAAGCAGAGTTCTTAAATGTTATGTAGATCCAGCCTTAACATATGGATGTGAATCACGTACAATAGAACAACAGACAAGAAATTCACTGGAGGCTGTAGAAATGTGGTTTTGCAGAAGAATGTTGAGAATACCATGGACAGCTAAGAAGAGTAATGAAAACGTTCTGAAAGAGGCCAAAGCAAATAGAGCTAATATCCAATATTAGGAAGAAACAAACATAATTTTTTAGCCATGTTATGAGAAGGGAACAGCTGAAATATATTGTAACAACTGGGAAAATTTAGGGACGAAGAGATAGAGGGAAGCAAAGAGAAAAGATACCAGACAGCTTAAGAGAATGGCTTGGCAGAAGGTCAACAACAGAAATGATAAATGACTGTCGAGATCAAAAGTTATGGAGAGACAAGATCACCTATTACGTCACATTTAATGCCATGTAAGTTCTATAACATCACATTTAATGCCATGTAATTTCTATAACGCCCTGGTGGCTGAGTGGTTTGTGTGCTCGCTTCCTAACCAGAAGGGTCAGGGTTCAATCTGCCAGTGGCAGATTCTTTTTCGGACTGACAAAGCTCCAGTCTCACCCAGCCTCTAAAAATGGGTACCGGAGATTTTTCTTGGAAGTAAAGGTGGCCTGGTGTGATACCGACCACATCACCCAATAATATGCCGTAGTCATAGAAATGCTGTAATCCTTCCTGACGACACATCGAGGCAAGAGGAGATGGATAAAAAAAAGAAATACTTTACTCTGGTAATATATGCTGAGGTCTCTTTAACAAGTTGTAGGCACAGACAGACCACTCAGTCAAGGAGAGAAGAAGAATAAGAGTGAGAAAAGATTGAACAAATAAGAGAGAATAATTAAATATGAGTGAGAAATAATGAACGAATAATAGTGAGAAATAATGAAATATGAGTAAGGAACAATGAACAAATAAGTGTGAGAATTAATAAAATATGAGTGAGAAATAATGAACAAATAAGAGTGAGAAGTAATGAAATATGAGTGAGAAATAATGAACAAATAAGAGTGAGAATTAATGAATGAATAAAATCTTAACAGTGAGAAATCATGAAAGTAGGTGAGGAGAAGAAAGAGAAAAAAAAGTGTAAGATCAAATTAATACATCAGTATGTGCTAGATTTAAATAATCAACTTTCCACAAGAAATGATAGCAGATCAAAAAGCAGATCATAACTCTATCATAACCCAATTTGATTAACCCACCTTCAGAATGTCTTGCAGGTCCGGCACAGTTTCCATGGACAACACCAAAAGGTGGAGGAAGTTTTGTTTCTTTCTGTCTCTCAGGTATGGATCGGCTCCTGCAACAAGAAGAGCTTTTAGCGTGTTGATGTATCCCTTACTTGCCGCTATTAGGAGTGGAGCATTTCCATCCACATCAATGCTGTTGATTTTTGCACCCTGTTAGATATAGATCATAAACTATCTTTCCTCATTCAGCATTGCTATATGAATGATAAATATGAATTATAGATCACTAAACACCTGTTAGATATAGACCATAAACTATCTTTCCTCATTCAGAATTGCTATATGAATGATAAATACCACTTATTATCATTCCTTGTTTTAACTCAACATTTTATGTGAGTGAAAAACATCACAGACTATCATTCTCTGTTTAACACACTCTGTACCATGCGAGAAACCAGGAGCCACATTTTCTGGTTTTTAATTTTTTTACGTTTCCACAATTATATCCGCTAAAACCTTATAAAAAGTAAAGTACCCCCGTCACGCCAAGTGGCGTATAGGGAAATATGGTGTTAGTGACCCTATATTTTACAGACCTTCAGCACATGATTTTTGGAGTAATGTGGTCAGTATTACGCCCGTGCTGCTTTACTTTCCCAAAAAAAAATCTGGTACCCATTTAAGGCTGGGTGAACCCGGAAGCCGTCGGTTGGGATCGAACCCTACCCCTTGTCCGTGGTAGTCCAGTTCACTAACCACTGAGCTATCGCGGCTCCGCTAAAACCTTATAATTCTCTTATTTAAACATCTTTCTGTGTTCCTGAGCAAATTGTCTGAACAAACTTTATGTTTTAGATCAATTATCGTTTATTTTCTCGCTGTCGTTTCAAATTTTTTTTTTATTTCTGTTACAGTGCGTTAACTTTTTCCCCTCCTGATTATTTTGCTGGTTAGACCTGAATTATGATCAATTTTTATATCTGATAAATTAATTTGATAAAATTATTATCCAACTTAGATTAGTGAAAACCTGATGTTATCAATGTAAAAATGCTGTATTTAAATAAAGCATATTATGACATGTATCAAATTAAAGAAGGAATACTGCAGAACATCGGTTGGCTTACCACGGCAACAGCCGGGGTTCGTAATCCTGGCGAGGACACCTGGGTTTTACTAATTCCCTAAAAATTAGTAGGAGCCGCGATAGCTCAGTGGTTAGTGAACTGGACTACTACGGACAAGGGGTAGGGTTCGATCCCAACCGACGGCTCCGGGTTCACCCAGCCTTAAAATGGGTACCGGATTTTTTCTGGGAAAGTAAAAGCAGCACGGGCGTAATACCGACCACATTACCCCAAAAATCATGTGCTGAAGGTCTGTAAAATATAGGGTCACTAACACCATATTTCCCTATACGCCACTTGGCGTGACGGGGGGTACTTTACTCTTTACTTTTACTGCAGAACATGAAAATAATATTTGTATGACATCAAAATCATTGAGGTAGGTATTTAAAATGTGAAGAAAATGGAAAATGAAAGTTGAAAAATTGAAAATGGTTATCACAATTCAACAAAATATAATAATATAAACATACTATTTCTTATGGAAAAATAGCATACTTACTTTTTACGGCTATTGTAGTCTTTTAAATAATCAATAGGGAACTAGAATTTCACCCATTTTCCATTGGAAGTCATAATAACATGACATGAAAAACACAAAAACAAGCATAATCCAAGACAAAATTTATAAATCAAATGTATTCATAATACGTGGTAAATCAAAGCTTTTGGAAGTGACTATGGAGCAGAGTAAACCACTCTTCTATACAATGAGATACTGTAAGACTTAGAAAAAGAGAAACAGAAGAATTGTTGAGACATTTTGCAAGAACAAGAGCGAGCGTTATAGAGAAGCAAAAGGAAAAGGAACTAAGCCGATGTGAGCGTTACTGGGAAAGCAAAGAGTTAAACCCCTTGGTTGCGAATGTGTTGGTGTAATACCGACCACATTACCCCAAAAATCATGTGCCAAAGGTATGTAAAATTTATGGTTGCTAACACCATATTCCCTATACACCACTTGGTGTGACGGGGGCTCTACTTTTTTTTTACAGCCAACAATCATCATGTGCCGAGAAGTGAGGTGCAATCTACACTAACCTGTTCCAAGAGGTATGACACCATCGAAATATGGTTAAAAACTGTTGCCCAATGCAGAGGAGTTCTCTTCAGAAGATCCAATGAATTGATAGCCTTCTGGAATTCATCTGGTTTCATTTCATTCATCACTTTAACCATTTCCAGAAGTCCCTGAGCTGCTACCAAGTGAAGAGGTGTTGAATTATCTGCCTGCAACAACAAATGCTCAGTATAATCATTTATTATTCTTCTTCTGTTGTATACACCTTGAGATATAAATATTAATAAGTTTGAAGAAAGCATTCATCAGTTCAAGGCTGGTGACATCTCTATACAGCTTTTCCCGGTATGATAACAGTGATGGCCACAACGGTGGCTGTTTATTATATGCTGGGCACGATTGCAGCAGATGTTTCACAGACACTTTGCCTGTGCCACAGTCAAATTCATCAGAGGTTTCTATCACTAGGGTGTTGAAAAGGTGGTACTTCAATCTAATGCAGCCTATTTGGAGTCTAAAAATTGTTACTTGTTCTTTTCTGTTGAGCTGGTAGTAGGCATCATTTTTCTGAAGGCCCTGATGTTCTGGATTTCATTTGTCCATGCATTTGTTCCTGACAAACCACTTTAATCCTTCATAGTTGTACATGGGCTGATGTAATTTACCACCTTCCTTTCCCAGCTTGTCGCTGCCATCATTTCCAGGAATATTGCAATAAGATAGAATCCATTGAGTTACAGTTCTGCATCTGTGGCAGAGCCTGTGAGGTATTTCTATTAGATCATTCAAGTTTTCATTTCCATGTCTCTCGGTTCTATAGCTACTGACAGACTATCTGTCAGGGATACAATGTTTTTTTTTAAAATACAATGTTTTCTTCGTTAATCTTCTCCCTCGAGAGAGTTTCAGCTTCAGTTCTGAAAACATATAATCAATAATTGATTCTACCACTCTCAACATAGACATTGCTTTTTTTTGCACATATACGATTAAATTTTCTCTCAACATATACATTATTGAATTTTTTTTTATGTCAACTCATAAGTTTCTTGGCGTTTTTTTTGCTATCATAACAGTAACTGGTATTCAAAATTTTTTTAGCCCATTTTAATAATTTACATCTGTAAGTCCTTTTCTTTATCTTCACTAATGTAAATTTAAAAAGTAACTACTTTTTCTACCTAAGTTCATTGTGTTCTTGTATGTCTGTGTTCACCCGATGACTAAAGGAATAGTTATACATCATTGTCATTCAACCTTAAAAGGATGTTAAGTGGATGTAAATACATTGTGTTCTTGTATGCCTGTGTTCACCCGATGACTAAAGGAATAGTTATACATCATTGTCATTCAACCTTAAAAGGATGTTAAGTGGATGTAAATACATTGTGTTGTTGTTTGCAGTAGAACAGTGATATTTGCACCTTTTGGTCAAACACATCCACTACAGGATTTTTGAGTATCAGGTTTCCTTCCCTCTCAATCTCTACTCACTTGGTCAGATTAGACTGGTTAGTCTGTTATGTCCCCATATCAGCTCTGCAACCCATTCTTGAAACCACTCAATTGTTCGTCTACTGATTATTCCTGTCCTGCATTGGTTGAGCATGTTCCATTATTTTCTATTAAGGAAGCTTTTCCTGATTTCGCCCTTTGGGGCGACGTGTTCCACCATTCCTTTAACGTGTGGATTATCCTCTGCCTCATTGTCTCCTTCCACCATTCCTTTAACGTGTGGATTATCTTCTACTTCATTGTCTCCTTCCACCATTCCTTTAGCATGAGGCTTATCTTCTACTTCATTGTCTCCTTCCACCATTCCTTTAGCATGAGGCTTATCTTCTACTTCATTGTCTCCTTCCACCATTCCTTTAGCATGAGGATTATCTTCTACTTCATTGTCTCCTTCCACCATTCCTTTAGCATGAGGGTTATCTTCTGCTTCATTGTCTCCTTTCACCATTCCTTTAGCATGAGGATTATCTTCTGCTTCATTGTCTCCTTTCACCATTCCTTTAGCATGAGGATTATCTTCTACTTCATTGTCTCCTTCCACCATTCCTTTAACGTGTGGATTATCTTCTGCTTCATTGTCTCCTTTCACCATTCCTTTAGCATGAGGATTATCTTCTGCTTCATTGTCTCCTTTCACCATTCCTTTAGCATGAGGATTATCTTCTGCTTCATTGTCTCCTTCCACCATTCCTTTAGCGTGTGGATTATCTTCTGCTTCATTGTCTCCTTTCACCATTCCTTTAGCATGAGGCTTATCTTCTACTTCATTGTCTCCTTCCACCATTCCTTTAGCATGAGGGTTATCTTCTACTTCATTGTCTCCTTCCACCATTCCTTTAACGTGTGGATTATCTTCTACTGCATTGTCTCCTTCCACCATTCCTTTAGCATGAGGATTACCTTCTACTTCATTGTCTCCTTTCACCATTCATTTAGCATGAGGATTATCTTCTACTTCATTGTCTCCTTCCACCATTCCTTTAGCATGAGGATTATCTTCTACTTCATTGTCTCCTTTCACCATTCCTTTAGCATGAGGGTTATCTTCTACTTCATTGTCTCCTTCCACCATTCCTTTAGCATGAGGATTATCTTCTACTTCATTGTCTCCTTCCACCATTCCTTTAGCATGAGGGTTATCTTCTGCATCATTGTTGCCTTCCTGTGAAAGGTGGTCTCTAAAAGTCCTTACAATGCCATTTAGGTCCTTTTTAAGGTCCCTTGCACAGTGGCAGACCATGTCAATCTCATTGCCACAATCTTGTGCATGCCTGGGGAAATATATTAAAGTTAGGCTATTAACATGAGGCATATTGAGTAGGTGCACCAATTCTCTGCAAAGCATATTCTTGTGAATTTGGGATAGCATATTCTTGTGAATCTGGGTAGCATATTCTTGTGAATTTGGGATAGCATATTCTTGTGAATTTGGGATAGCATATTCTTGTGAATCTGGGTAGCATATTCTTGTGAATTTGGGATAGCATATTCTTGTGAATTTGGGATAGCATATTCTTGTGAATCTGGGGTAGCATATTCTTGTTAATTTGGGATAGCATATTCTTGTGAATCTGGGTAGCATATTCTTGTGAATTTGGGATAGCATATTCTTGTGAATCTGGGTAGCATATTCTTGTGAATTTGGGATAGCATATTCTTGTGAATTTGGGATAGCATATTCTTGTGAATCTGGGGTAGCATATTCTTGTTAATTTGGGATAGCATATTCTTGTGAATCTGGGGTAGCATATTCTTGTCAATCTGGGATAGCATTTTCTTGTGAGTCTGGGATAGAATATTCTTGTCAATCTGGGATAGCATATTCTTATCAATCTGGTAGCATATTCTTGTCAATCTGGGATAGCATATTCTTGTCAATCTGGGATAACATATTCTTGTCAATCTGGGATAGCATATTCTTGTGAATCTGGGATAGCATATTCTTGTCAATCTGGGATAACATATTCTTGTCAATCTGGGATAACATATTCTTGTCAATCTGGAATAGCATATTCTTGTGAATCTGGGATAGCATATTGTCAATCTGGGATAACATATTCTTGTCAATCTGGGATAGCATATTCTTGTGAATCTGGGATAGCATATTGTCAATCTGGGATAGCATATTCTTGTCAATCTTGGATAGCATATTCTTGCCAATCTGGGATAGCAT
Source organism: Megaustenia siamemsis (assembly GCA_032433765.1). Classification (NCBI taxonomy): domain Eukaryota; kingdom Metazoa; phylum Mollusca; class Gastropoda; order Stylommatophora; family Ariophantidae; genus Megaustenia; species Megaustenia siamemsis. The sequence goes on along the minus strand of JAVIAB010000047.1, from coordinate 16,283,668 downwards.
ATTCTTGTCAACCCAGTGAAGCATGCTTCTGAGTCAGTCAATATGACTGCATGTGCTGTCTATCTTTTAACCAGCCCTGTGATAGCCTCAATCTCTATGTGTGCTTGAAGTAGTAACCCTGTAAGCTCCTGCATCTTTATTAACCTATCAACTAGCACTACTACCAATATACATTGAGTATACCATAAAGATATTCTTACCATAAAGCTCTCGATAAACTTGCCTTTTTATCTCTGTGAAATTACACCAGCCACTTTCTCTGCGAAATTACACTGATTACTAGCTACACAATTACACTGACTATTACCTGTGAAATTACACTATTACCTGTGAAATTACACTATTACCTGTGAAATTACACTATTACCTGTGAAATTACACTGACCATTACCTGTGAAATTACACTATTACCTGTGAAATTACACTATTACCAGTGAAATTACACTATCTATCTATCTATCTATTGACCTTTCGAGCCGTAACCGGCCCATAGGGCGTAGACCAAGATACACCTTCTCCTATATGAATTTTTGTTCTAGCAGTTTCTTTTAAAGATATTTTATCAAATCTCGCCATCTGTCTCTGTTCTGTGCAAGCAGTTCTATCTCATTGAGGGAGCCGATTCCTGCTGCTCTTGCCTCTCTCATCAATGTTCTTCTCAGTGTCTCCCTGGGTCTTCCTCTTTTTCTTTTACCTGTTGTTTCCCATATGAGGGCTTGCTTTGCTATTCGATTATTATCTCTTCTCATCACATGTCCAACGTATGACCATCGTCTTTTCTTTATTACTGAAGATATTAGTGGTTGATTGGCGATTTCTCTAATTTCCTCGTTTGTTTTGAATTCGTTCCATTCTATACCAAGTATTTTCCTTAGACATTTATTTTCGAATGCGTTCAACTTTGTTTCTATATCTCTTGTTGTTTTCCAGCTTTCACACGCATACGTAAGGGTTGATAGTACATTTGATTTGAATAGCCTAAGTTTTGTGTTTGTGCTAATGAGTTTTGATTTCCACAACTTTTCAAGGCTTCTGAAAGACATTGCTGCTTTAGCCAGTCTGATTCTAATTTCTTTGCTCGTATCCCCTTCTCGATCAATGTGACTTCCAAGATAGATGAAGTGATCGATCTCTTCTACTGGTTTGTTTTCCATGTATATTTTGTCACTTGTTGGAATTAAACTTTTCATGACTTTAGTCTTTTCATGATTGACCTCAAGCCCAATTTTGCTGGCTATTGATGATAGTTCATTTGTGTTTTCCTGCATCGTTTTTATCTGATTGCTGATGAGAACTATGTCATCAGCAAAGTCCAGGTCCTCCAAATGGTCTCCTTGTATCCATTCGATGCCTTTATTACCAGTGCAGCATTTCTTCATTATGAAGTCCATAACAATTCCAAATAACAAGGGCGATAAAATACATCCTTGTTTAACCCCAGTTTCTATTGGGAAACATTCGCTCAGTCCTTCCTCTGTTCGAACTGCACATGTGTAACCATCATACATGTCTTTGATAATATTTATGATTTTTGATGGTAAGCCATATTGCTTCAGAATTTTCCACAAAGAATCTCTATGAATACTATCAAATGCTTTTTTGAAGTCCATGAAGTTAAGTACAAAAGGTTTTTGCTTTTCAATGTGTTCCTCCAATATAAGTCGTAGAGTGAAAATGTGGTCAAGACAGCTTCTCCCTTTTCTAAACCCAGCCTGTTCTTCACGCATTACTGTATCTATTGAATCCTTTATTCTATTTAGGATGATTTTACAGAATAATTTTGAGGCAACTGACAAAAGTGTCACGCCTCACCAATTGTTACAATCTCTAAGATTGCCCTTTTTTGGGATCTTAACAATGATTCCTTTTTTCCATTTATGAGGCGTCTTCTCTGTTTTCCAAATGATGTTGAACATTTTTTGTAGATGTATTAAATTATGGCTATCAATTGCCTTGAGGATCTCAGCTGTTAACTTATCCTCTCCAGCAGCCTTGTTATTGGTCATTAGCTTTAAGGTGGTTTCTATTTCACTCAAGGTGAAGTCATCTAAATTTACATCTAATTCTGCTGCTGGTGTTTCAGCTTCAAAATCTATTAAACTGTGAGGTAGTGGACGGTTAAGAATTTCTTTGAAGTGTTCCGCCCGACGGGCTTTTATGTCTGCGCTTGTTGTTAGCATTAATCCAGATTTGTCTAGAATTGGTGTTCCACTGGATGTATAGGTGTTTGTCAGCATCTTTTGTACAGTATAAAGAGTTCTGCTGTCTCCTGTAATTGCAGCTGTCTCTGCTTTCTCTGCCAAGTTGTCTATATAAGCTCTTGTATCTCTTCTTGCCGAACTTTTCACTTTGTTGTCTAATTCTTTGTATGTTGCTTTTGCCAGAACCTTTCCAAGATCTGTCTTTACATTAGTCATGGCTCTCTTCGCTTCTCTTCTTTCTTTGATGTATTTCCATGTGGTGTCTGAGATCCAAGCTCGTTTTTCCATTTTCTTCAGTCCAGCACTTGCTTCTGCTGCTGTCATTAGTATTTTGCTCTGTGAGTCCCACATTTCATTGATATCTAAGTCTATTTCACCAAGTGCTGAATAACAATTACTTAGCTCTATGTTAAACTTTTCCTTTATTGCTTCATCTTTCAGTTTATGACTATCAATTTTATGTGTAATTGACCTCTTCTGTTGGTTTCTAAATTTTAATCTTATTTTCCCAATGCACAGGTTGTGGTCACTATTAACATCAGCACCTCTGTATGCTCTTACATCTATTAATGATGATCTGAATTGTTGTTTAATACATAGGTGGTCAATTTGATTTGATGTTCTATCTTCTTCTTCTACCTTTTTAGCTCCCAGTGGAGCATAGGTCTTCAACAAACACTTTCCAAGTCGTTCTGTTTTTTGCAATTCTTTTAAGATCATTCCATGTCTTCCCCATCATCTTCATCTCTGCTTCAATCTGTCTTCTCCAAGAATTCCTTGGTCTTCCTCTTTGTCTTTTCCCCTGGGGATTCCAAAAAAGGGCCTGTTGTGTAATACTCTCAGTTGGTTTCCGTAGTGTGTGTCCTATCCATCGCCATCGTCTTCGCTGTATTTCTTTATCCACTGGTATTTGACCAGTACATTTCCATAATTCCACGTTAGTGACTTTGTCCTGCCATTTCCATCCCTTTATTCTGCGCAAGCATCCATTAATGAAAGTCTGTACCTTCGTGATTGTCAATTTTGTTATTCTCCATGTTTCACAGCCATATAATAGAACCGACTTAACATTGGAGTTGAAAATTTGTATTTTTGTATTTAGCCTAATTTCTTTGGATTTCCATATGTTTCCCAGTGCAATGAAAGCTCCTCTTGCTTTTGATATCCTTATTTTGGTATCGTTTTCTGTTCCTCCCTCTTTATCTATATTACTGCCCAGATATATATAAGATTGTACGTCTAGTAGAGGTATTTCTCCTAGTTTTATTTGGTTATTGCCAACTGCATTAATTCTCATAATGTTGGTCTTATCTCTATTAATCTTTAGTCCTAGCTGTTGTGATCTCTCATCTAATATACTCATTTTATCTTGCATCTGTTGGTGGCTGTGTGATAGGAGAGCTATGTCATCAGCAAAGTCTAAATCATCAAGTTGTTTGGTCAGTGACCACTGGATCCCATTTCTGTTGTTTTGAGTTATTTTCATAATCCAATCTATGGCCAGTAGAAAGAGAAATGGAGACAGAAGGCATCCTTGCCTTACTCCTGTTCTTATTTCAAATGCTTCTGTAAGCTGTCCTTCATGCACCACACTACATTTTGTTCCTTCATACATTGTTTTTATCAGGTTAATAAACTTTATGGGGATTCCATAATGACTCAGCAACTTCCAAAGCATTCTTCTGTCTAAACTATCAAATGCCTTTTCGTAATCTATGAATCCAATATAAAGTGGGGATTTTAGTTCTAAACTTTGTTCAACTATTATACGTAGAGTAGTTATTTGATCAGCACATGATCTGTTCTTCCTAAAACCTGCTTGTTCATCTCTCAAGTGTTTCTCTATAGCCTCTTTTAGTCTCTCCAGAATGATTCTGCCTAATATTTTTCCTGGCACTGATAGTAGCATAATTCCCCTATAATTTGTGCACTCCTGTAAACTTCCTTTCTTTGGTAGTTTGATCATATAACCTTCTCTCCAGTCTTTAGGTATTTCTTCCCTCTCCCAAATTTTATCCAATAGATTATGTAACATCTTGGTAGAGGTGATAATATCTGCTTTGATGGCTTCCGAAGGAATTTCATCTGGTCCTGTGGCTTTACCATCTTTTAATAGTTTGATGGCTTTCATTATTTCTTCTTTGCTTGGTTTTCCGCAGTTAACGTGTAATTCTTCTTCTGCTGGTAGTATATCTGGAGGATTATTTGAGCCGGGTCTGTTCAAAAGTTCTTCAAAGTGCTCCTTCCATCTCTCCATTTGTTCCCTTATATTACTAAGCAGATTTCCTTTCTTATCTTTGATAAAGGTGTTGATCTGTTTGTATTTTCCACCTAATTTCTTTGTGCTGTTGTACAGTTCTTTCATATTCCCTTTATTTGCTGCTTCTTCTGCCTCTTTAGCTAATTCATCTATATATTTCCTCTTATCCCTTTTAATGCATCTTCTCACTTCTTTGTTCACCTCTGTGTAAGCTTCCTGTGTCTTGGCTTTATTACTTCTTGTTTTGCTTTTATTTATGTCTGCTTTCTTGTTCTTTCTTTCTTTAATTTTATCCAGGGTCTCTGCTGTCATCCATGCCTTATTCTGGCGTTCTCTTTTCCCCAGTGTTTCTTCGCATGTCTCTTTCCATATATTTTTTACCTGTTTCCAATGATCTTCTATATTTATTGTATTTTCTAGTTGTTGGAGGACTTGGTATTTGTTTGATATTGTGACTGCGAATTTATCTTTAATTCCTTGTTCTTTAAGAAACCCTACATTGAAATACTTTCTGCCCTTATTCGTTGTAGTATACCTTTTTAATTTAATTTTAAGTTTGGCTAACAGAAGATGATGATCAGAAGCTATATCTGCCCCTCTATATACTTTTACATCCTGTAAGGATGACTTAAACTTATTATTAATACATATGTGATCAATTTGGTTTTCCGTTCTATGATCTGGTGACATCCATGTAGCTTTGTGTATTCTTTTATGTTGGAATATTGTTCCTCCTAGGCTCATTTGATTAAGGGCGCAGAAATTCACAAATATCTCTCCATTCTCGTTTATATCTCCAAGTCCATGTTTTCCCATAATCTCTTCGAAGCCTCTGTTGTCTGATCCTACCTTAGCATTTAGGTCTCCCATCAAGATTATAATATCCTTGGCTCGTCTTGCATCCATCTGGCATTGTAGCTGTTTATAAAAATCATCTTTAACTGAGTCATCTTTATCGTTGGTTGGTGCATAGCATTGTATAATGTGTAATTTTATTTTGTTTTTGGTTGTTCTAAATGTTGCTCTCACCAGTCTTGGTCCCACTGCCTCCCATTCTATTAGTGTCTTCTGTGCATTCTTTGATAGCATTATAGCTACCCCTTCGCTATGTTGTGCTCCTGGTTCCTGGTGTCCTGATGATAAAATCATCTCCCCTGTATTCAATTTTATTCTCTCCGCTCCCAGCCATCTTGTTTCACACATTCCCAGAATATCTATCTTGTAGTTGGTCATCTCTGCTGCCACTTGTGCCGCTTTTCCCTGTTCGTTAAGGGTACGAACATTCCAGGTGCCAATTCTGGATGATTTCCTGGTAGACAAAGGGTGAGTCGGCAACCCGGACTCCCTATGGCTTTCGCCTGTGCGCTGCCGGGGCCCGAAAGGGAAGTAAAGAATAGCGGCGCTGTACCCTACCAGGCATGTTCGTAAGAGGCGAGAAAGGAGGGTTAGGCATGGGACTGGCTATCCCATACTGTAAAAAAATAAGCCGAAAAAACTTCACAAACATGAACAAGTCAAAGAAAGATGTTCTATCATCAGGAGATATCCATGTTGTTTTGTGGATATTTTTATGTGGAAATAATGTCCCACCTATAACTAAATTTTCTATTAAACATAATTCTATTAATCTTTCTCCATTCTGACTTGTTGTATTACAGCCTTCTCTCCCCATCACATGTTCCACTCCTGCGTTATCTTGTCCTACTTTGGCGTTGAAGTCTCCCATTACAATTAAAAGATCGTGTTTTGGTATTTTGTTTATAAGTTGTTGCAGTTGGTTATAAAAATCATCCTTAACTTCATCATCAGCTTCGTTAGTAGGCGCATAACATTGAATAATTGAAAGTCTTCCATGTTTTGTTTTGTATCGTGTTCGTATCAGACGGCTATTTACCGGTTCCCATTCTAATAAACTTCTTGCAGCTTTGTCTGTCATCATTATGCCTACTCCTTCACGGTGTTTTCCATCTTCCCTTCCAGAAAAAACTACTATTTTATTATCAATAGATCTCCTACCTGTTCCAGGCCAGCGCATTTCGCTTAATCCTAAAATATCTAGATCGTATCTGTCCATCTCGCTCGCGACCTGTGCATGTTTCGTCGGAGCGGCCATTGTTCGCACATTCCAGAATCCTATTTTTGTTGTTGTTTTAGGGCCGAAAAAACTATCACTACTATCTACTGCTAATTTACACATTCTGTATCAGGTCTACGTTTCATTAACAACATCGTTTTTACGATAGCGGCTTGTTAAACCTCTGATCAACGGTTCTATACCAAGCCGGAGAAAAATAATTACACTATTGCCTGTGAAATTACACTATTACCTGTGAAATAACACTATTACCGGTGAAATTACACTGACTATTACCTGTGAAATTACACTATTACCTGTGAAATTACACTGACTATTACCTGTGAAATTACACTATTACCTGTGAAATTACACTATTACCTGTGAAATTACACTATTACCTGTGAAATTACACTATTACCTGTGAAATTACACTATTACCTGTGAAATTACACTATTACCTGTGAAATTACACTATTACCTGTGAAATTACACTGACTATTACCTGTGAAATTACACTATTACCTGTGAAATTACACTATTGCCTGTGAAATTACACTATTGCCTGTGAAATTACACTATTACCTGTGAAATTACACTATTACCTGTGAAATTACACTGACTATTACTTGTGAAATTGCACTATTACCTGTGAAATTACACTATTACCTGTGAAATTACACTATTACCTGTGAAATTACACTGACTATTACCTGTGAAATTACACTATTACCTGTGAAATTACACTGACTATTACCTGTGAAATTACACTATTACCTGTGAAATTACACTGACTATTACCTCTGAGAAAGTACAACTGTTTTAAGAGACGCAAGCATGCATTCACACACACACAGAGATATATATTTATATATTTACCAGTTGGGAGATGAGAGATGAGCCCGCCTTCAGGCAGATTTTCACAGTCTGCAGAGAGAGAAACATATTAGTCAGGGGAAAGATAACTCATACAGGTTCTCACTACAAAGGGACATTGGACATTTGAATCAAGGGATAGCTAGTGAAATACAGGTTCTCATTACAGAAAGATAAGAGGCGCTTGAGTTAGGGAAATAGCCAACTCATACAAGTTCTCGTTACTGAGACACATGAGTCCAGAACTTTCAACCTTCTTTTTATCTACCTTCACTTTTTCTTCCTCTTGTACCCGTTCAAGTGTCGAGGGAGATACAAAGTTCTGGTTCTCTTCCTTTTGGCGGCATCACTCATAGTTAATTGATGTTGTTATAGCACTTCTTTGATGTTATCTGTCCATCTTACGCTATGTCTGCCTTTTACTCTTCTCCCTTCTCCTCTTTTAATATATGCTTTGTATGGTAAGGAATCACATGGCCTTTTTTCTAGATGGACAAACAAGTTTATTTGTTGTTTCGGTTTGTAGCCTATGATTGATTTAATGCCTACACTTTCTCTTATAATAACATTTAATAACATTTCTGATTGTGTTTTCTGGTTACCTCAAGCACTTATCTCAGACATTTCATCTCTGTGGTGACGATGTTAGTGAGGGGCTAATTAGATAAGTATGTAATATAATGTGTGGCAAGAGAGTGTGAGAGCAAAAAATTTACTATAGGCTGTGACCGGTAGATAATAGGTTGTGACTGGTAGATGATAGGTTGTGACTGGTAGATGATAGGCTGTGACTGGTAGATGATAGGCTGTGGCTGGTAGATGATAGGTTGTGACTGGTAGATGATAGGCTGTGACTGGTAGATGATAGGTTGTGGCTGGTAGATGATAGGTTGTGACTGGTAGATGATAGGCTGTGGCTGGTAGATGATAGGCTGTGGCTGGTAGATGATAGGTTGTGACTGGTAGATGATAGGCTGTGACTGGTAGATGATAGGTTGTGGCTGGTAGATGATAGGTTGTGACTGGTAGATGATAGGTTGTGACTGGTAGATGATAGGTTGTGGCTGGTAGATATGTTGTGGCTGGTAGATGATAGGTTGTGACTGGTAGATGATAGGTTGTGGCTGGTAGATGATAGGTTGTGACTGGTAGATGATAGGTTGTGGCTGGTAGATGATAGGTTGTGGCTGGTAGATGATAGGCTGTGACTGGTAGATGATAGGTTGTGACTGGTAGATGATAGGTTGTGGCTGGTAGATGATAGGTTGTGGCTGGTAGATGATAGGTTGTGGCTGGTAGATGATAGGCTGTGACTGGTAGATGATAGGTTGTGACTGGTAGATGATAGGTTGTGACTGGTAGATGATAGGTTGTGACTGGTAGATGATAGGTTGTGACTGGTAGATGATAGGCTGTGACTGGTAGATGATAGGTTGTGACTGGTAGATGATAGGCTGTGACTGGTAGATGATAGGTTGTGCCTGGTAGATGATAGGTTGTGACTGGTAGATGATAGGCTGTGGCTGGTAGATGATAGGTTGTGACTGGTAGATGATAGGCTGTGACTGGTAGATGATAGGTTGTGGCTGGTAGATGATAGGTTGTGACTGGTAGATGATAGGTTGTGGCTGGTAGATAATAGGTTGTGACTGGTAGATGATAGGTTGTGGCTGGTAGATGATATGTTGTGGCTGGTAGATGATAGGTTGTGACTGGTAGATGATAGGTTGTGGCTGGTAGATGATAGGTTGTGACTGGTAGATGATAGGTTGTGACTGGTAGATGATAGGTTGTGGCTGGTAGATGATAGTTTGTGACTGGTAGATGATAGGCTGTGACTGGTAGATGATAGGTTGTGGCTGGTAGATGATAGGTTGTGGCTGGTAGATGATAGGTTGTGGCTGGTAGATGATAGGCTGTGACTGGTAGATGATAGGTTGTGACTGGTAGATGATAGGTTGTGACTGGTAGATGATAGGTTGTGACTGGTAGATGATAGGCTGTGACTGGTAGATGATAGGCTGTGACTGGTAGATGATAGGTTGTGACTGGTAGATGATAGGCTGTGGCTGGTAGATGATAGGTTGTGACTGGTAGATGATAGGTTGTGACTGGTAGATGATAGGTTGTGGCTGGTAGATGATAGGTTGTGACTGGTAGATGATAGGTTGTGACTGGTAGATGATAGGCTGTGACTAGTAGATGATAGGTTGTGACTGGTAGATGATAGGCTGTGACTGGTAGAAAATAGGTTGTGACTGGTAGATGATAGGTTGTGACTGGTAGATGATAGGTTGTGACTGGTAGATGATAGGCTGTGACTAGTAGATGATAGGCTGTGACTGGTAGATGATAGGTTGTGACTGGTAGATGATAGGCTGTGGCTGGTAGAGGACAAGTTGTGATTGGTAGATGACAGGCTGTGGTTGGTAAAAGATAGGCTGTGGTTGGTAAATGATAGGCTGTGGTTGGTAAATGATAGGCTTTGGTTGTTAAATGATAGGCTGTGGTTGGTAAATGATAGGCTGTGGTTGGTAAAAGATAGGCTATGGTTGGTAAATGATAGGCTGTGGTTGGTAAATGATAGGCTGTGGTTTGTAGATGATAGGCTTTGGTTGTTAAATGATAGGCTGTGGTTGGTAAATGATAGGCTGTGGTTGGTAAATGATAGGCTGTGGTTTGTAGATGATAGGCTTTGGTTGTTAAATGATAGGCTGTGGTTGGTAAAAGATAGGCTATGGTTGGTAAATGATAGGCTGTGGTTGGTAAATGATAGGCTGTGGTTGGCAAATGATAGGCTGTGGTTGGTAAATAAGCTGTGGTTGGCAAATGATAGGCTGTGGTTGGTAAATGATAGGCTGTGATTTGTAGATGATAGGCTGTGGTTGGTAAATGATAAGCTGTGGTTGGTAAATGATAGGCTGTGGTTGGCAAATGATAGGCTGTGGTTGGTAAATGATAGGCTGTGGTTGGTAAATGATAGGCTGTGGTTGGTAAATGATAAGCTGTGGTTGGCAAATGATAGGCTGTGGTTGGTAAATGATAGGCTGTGATTTGTAGATGATAGGCTGTGGTTGGTAGATGATAGGCTGTGGTTGGTAAATGATAGGCTGTGGTTGGTAAATGATAGGCTGTGGTTGGTAAATGATAGGCTGTGGTTGGTAAATGATAGGCCGTGGCTGGTAAATGATAGGCCGTGGTTGATAAATGATAGGCTGTGGTTGGTAAATGATAGGCTGTAGTTGGTAAATGATAGGCTGTGGTTGGTAAATGATAGGCTGTGGCTGGTAAATGATAGGATGTGATTGGTAAATGATAGGCCGTGGCTGGTAAATGATAGGCTGTGGTTGGTAGATGATAGTCTGTGGTTGGTAAATGATAAGCTGTGGTTGGTAAATGATAGGCTGTGACTGGTAGATGATAGACTGTGACTGGTAGATGAGAGGCCATGGTTGGTAAATGATAGGCTGTGACCAGTAGATGATAGGCTGTGACTGGTAGATGATAGACTGTGACTGGTAGATGATAGACTGTGACTGGTAGATGATAGGCTGTGGTTGGTAAATGATAGGCTGTGACTAGTAGATGATAGGCTGTGATTGATAGATGATAGGCTGTGACTGGTAGATGATGGGCTGTGACTGGTAGATGATAGACTGTGGCTGGTATATGATAGACTGTGGTTGGTAGATGATAGACTGTGGTTGGTAGAAGATAGACTGTGGTTGGTATATGACAAGTTGTGATTGATAGATGATAGGCTGTGACTGGTAGATGACAAGCTGTGGTCGGTAGATGACAAGTTGTGGTTGGTAGAAGGCAGGCTGTGACAGATAGATGACAGGCTGTGGCTGGTAGATGACAAGTTGTGGTTGGTAGATGGCAGGCTGTGACTGATAGATGACAAAACTGTAAGAAAAACCTACCCGCACTGATGGATTCCAGGCCGTGATACAAAGTTTGTGCATGTCACTCAGGGTTCTCATAGGAGTTTCTCAATAATTGTAATGAAAAAACAACAGAGCACCTATGGATTTGTGGACAATGCAGTGATAATGATCCTAACAAAGTCAAACACAACTAAGGAAATTAAAAACAATATTATTACCGGAATGTTTCCAGAGATGACAGCACAGTGAATGGGCATGTTTCTGTCTCGATCACGGAGTGACATCAACAGTGATTTGTTTATGCCCATATAAACAGCTGTAAACATTTAAAAAGAAGATATCCTGAAAACATTCAAACAGAGCAGATCTGATGTGACTATACATGCATCTTCATCTACAACAATCCTAACAGAACAGATCTGATATGATTGTGTCTATCTTCATCTGCAACTACAACAGATCTGATATGGTCACATCCATCTTCATCTATAACAATCCAGACTCAACAGATCTGATCTGGTCACATCCATCTTCATCTACAACAATCTAAACAGAACAGATTTGATGTGGTTACATCCATCTTCATCTACAACAATCTAAACAGAATAGATCTGATGTGGTCCCATCCATCTTCATCTTCAACAATCTAAACAGAATAGATCTGATGTGGTCACATCCATCTTCATCTACAACAATCTAAACAGAACAGATTTGATGTGGTTACATCCATCTTCACCTACAACAATCTAAACAGAACAGATTTGATGTGGTTACATCCATCTTCATCTACAACAATCTAAACAGAATAGATCTGATGTGGTCACATCCATCTTCATCTACAACAATCCAAACACAACAGATCTGATGTGGTCACATCCATCTTCATCTACAACAATCTAAACAGAACAGATGTGATGTGGTTACATCCATCTTCATCTTCATCTACATCAATCCAAACAGAACAGATTTGATGTGGTTACATCCATCTTCATCTACAACAATCCAAACATAACAGATCTTATGTTGTTGCATATTTCGCTGTTGGTAGAGATGGTGAGTAATGGAAACAGAGAGGCATGGTCTTCTATACTGATCAGAAAAGTGGTTGTAGAAAGAGATAGTGAGTAGTAGCGTTCTCCCAAGCTTTGAAATCATTTAATAATTAATGTTGATGCTACTGTTTCACCTCATATTCATTCTCCTTGTCCTCTCTGAGATACTCTTCTTCTTCTCAATTGTCACCTGCTAAGTGAGTATATGTGCATTATGTCACTAGTTAATGGCAGAGCTGAGATATCTGTGCCGACATATCCATACCAACTACCCAGTCCAGAGGAAGGGAAAGCCATGAAGAAATGGCAGATTCAAAGTAAAATATTACAGAGAATGAACTACAAGAAATGATAAACATAATAGTAAAATAAAGCAACAAGAAAGATCTGTCTACATAGTAAGAAAACAGAAGCAATGGTCATATCGAATAAACAATCATTACCACCATGGAACATACAAATAAACAGGACAAATCTGAAACAAGTGCAAAGATTCAAATACTTAAGCACATTAATAAGGGAGACAAATCTTCTTCTACTTCTTCTTCCCTTCCTCATCTGCCTTTCAGCATCAAGGGAAGATATAATTTGCGGTCTTTTGCTCTTCTGTTCGCCTCTGCTACTGTTATGTTTCCTAGTGCTTCTAATATTCCATCGACCCATCTTTTTCGTGGTCGACCCTTGGGTCTGGTGTTCTCACAACGTTTGTTGAAGGCTCGTTGTGTTGTGTTTTGTTCTTTATGCCTTTTCAAGTGGCCAAACCATTTTATCTGTTGTTTCCTTATATATTCTATGGCGGGGGCTATTCCTAGCTTTTTTCTCAGTTCTTCATTTCTGATCTTATCTCTCAGACTAGAAACACAGCTAGAAACCTTATAAACAACTCACTTTACATACAGCTAGAAACCTTATAAACAACTCACTTTATATACAGCTAGAAACCTTACAAACAACTCACTTTGCATACAGCAAGAAACCTTATAAACAACTCACTTTACATACAGCTGGAAACCTTATAAACAGTTCACTTTACATACAGCTAGAAACCTTATAAACAACTCACTTTACATACAGCTGGAAACCTTATAAACAACTCACTTTACATAAAGCTGGAAACCTTATAAACAACTCACTTTACATACAGCTAGAAACCTTATAAACAACTCACTTTATATACAGCTAGAAACCTTATAAACAGCTCACTTTATAATAAGCTAGAAACCTTATAAACAGCTCACTTTATAATAAGCTAGAAACCTTATAAACAACTCACTTTATATACAGCTGGAAACCTTATAAACAACTCACTTTATATATAGCTGGAAACCTTATAAACAACTCACTTTATATACAGCTGGAAACCTTATAAACAACTCACTTTATATACAGCTAGAAACCTTATAAACATCACTTTATATATAGCTGGAAACCTTATAAACAACTCACTTTATATATAGCTGGAAACCTTATAAACAACTCACTTTATATACAGCTGGAAACCTTATAAACAACTCACTTTATATATAGCTGGAAACCTTATAAACAACTCACTTTATATACAGCTGGAAACCTTATAAACAACTCACTTTATATATAGCTGGAAACCTTATAAACAACTCACTTTATATACAGCTGGAAACCTTATAAACAACTCACTTTATATACAGCTAGAAACCTTATAAACATCACTTTATATATAGCTGGAAACCTTATAAACAACTCACTTTATATATAGCTGGAAACCTTATAAACAACTCACTTTATATACAGCTGGAAACCTTATAAACAACTCACTTTATATATAGCTGGAAACCTTATAAACAACTCACTTTATATACAGATGGAAACCTTATAAACAACTCACTTTATATACAGCTAGAAACCTTATAAACAACTCACTTTATATACAGGTGGAAATCTTATAAACAACTCACTTTATATACAGGTGGAAACCTTATAAACAACTCACTTTATATACAGCTAGAAACCTTATAAACAACTCACTTTACATACAGCTGGAAACCTTATAAACAACTCACTTTACATACAGCTAGAAACCTTATAAACAGCTCACTTTACATACAGCTAGAAACCTTATAAACAACTCACTTTATATACAGCTAGAAACCTTATAAACATCACTTTATATACAGCTAGAAACCTTATAAACATCACTTTATATACAGCTAGAAACCTTATAAACAACTCACTTTTATACAGCTAGAAACCTTATAAACAACTCACTTTATATACAGCTGGAATCCTTATAAACAACTCACTTTATAATAAGCTAGAAACTTTATAAACAGCTCACTTTACATACAGCTAGAAACCTTATAAACAGCACACTTTATAATAAGCTAGAAACCTTATAAACAGCTCACTTTACATACAGCTAGAAACCTTATAAACAGCTCACTTTACATACAGCTAGAAACCTTATAAACAGCTCACTTTACATACAGCTAGAAACCTTATAAACAACTCACTTTATAATAAGCTAGAAACCTTATAAACAGTTCACTTTACATACTGCTAGAAACCTTATAAAAAGCTCACTTTACATACAGCTAGAAACCTTATAAACAGCTCACTTTACATACAGCTAGAAACCTTATAAAGAGCTCACTTTACATACAGCTGGAAACCTTATAAACAGCTCACTTTACATACAGCTAGAAACCTTATAAACAGCTCACTTTACATACAGCTAGAAACCTTATAAACAATTCACTTTACATACAGCTGGAAACCTTATAAACAACTCACTTTAAATACAGCTGGAAACTTTATAAACAACTCACTTTACATACAGCTAGAAACCTTATAAACAACTCACTTTACATAAAGCTGGAAACCTTATAAACAGCTCACTTTACATACAGCTAGAAACCTTATAAACAGCTCACTTTATATACAGCTGGAAACCTTATAAACAACTCACTTTATAATAAGCTGGAAACCTTATAAACAACTCACTTTATATACAGCTAGAAACCTTATAAACAGCTCACTTTATATACAGCTAGAAACCTTATAAACAACTCACTTTACATACAGCTAGAAACCTTATAAACAGCTCACTATACATACAGATAGAAACCTTATAAACAGCTCACTTTATATACAGCTAGAAACCTTATAAACAGCTCACTTTATATACAGCTGGAAACCTTATAAACAGCTCACTTTACATACAGCTAGAAACCTTATAAACAGCTCACTTTACATACAGCTAGAAACCTTATAAACAGCTCACTTTATATACAGCTGGAAACCTTATAAACAACTCACTTTATATACAACTAGAAACCTTATAAACAGCTCACTTTATATACAGCTAGAAACCTGATAAACAGCCCACTTTACATACAGCTAGAAACCTTATAAACAGCTCACTTTACATACAGCTAGAAACCTTATAAACAGCTCACTTTACATACAGCTAGAAACCTTATAAACAGCTCACTTTACATACAACTAGAAACCTTATAAACAATTCACTTTACATACAGCTGGAAACCTTATAAACAACTCACTTTAAATACAGCTGGAAACCTTATAAACAACTCACTTTACAATAAGCTGGAAACCTTATTACACTGTACACACATAAGGCTACCAGAGACAACTACCAGAAATACATGTACACTGTACACACATAAGGCTACCAGAGACGATTACCAGAAAGACATGTACTTTGTACACACATGGCTACCAGAGATGATTACCAGAAAGTCATGTACACTGTACACACATATGGCTACCTGAGATGACTACCAGAAAGATATGTACATAACACATAGGGCTATCACACAAGCAGACACACTGTACACACATATGGCTATCTCAAAAAAAAGGTACAAACAACACATATACATAATATTACCATACATGCTGCACGCATGACATATATATTACTACAAATACACAAACACTGGGCATTTTACATTTGACTACCACACAAATAGGCGCAGTATACACACATAAACTACTACATAATCTGTGAATAGGACACACATGGCTACAAAAACATCCAACACAGGAGACATTTTACTACCACATAAACAGTATACACACTACTACATAATCTGTGAATAGGACACACATGGCTACAAAAACATCCAACACAGGAGACATTTTACTACCACATAAACAGTATACACACTACTACATAATATGTGAATAGGACACACATGGCTACAAAAACATCCAACGCAGGAGACATTTTACTACCACATAAACAGGCATACTGTACACAAATAAGACTTTTATACAAAAAGACATTCTATATACACTTATGGGTACCACATAAATAGAACACCTGACACTTCAAACCCATAAACTGTACCTCCTTCTACTAGAGCTTCTATGGCATTATTGGCAGTACTCTTGGTCGCACTATGGATTGGGTAATTGCCATGGTCATCTTTATTCAATGGAGAGGCTCCGCTACGTAACTGAAAAATTCAGCAACCAATACGAACACACACAAAAATATGCATATGTTGGAAGTCTGAACAACATAAAATTGTAATTTGGGTAGATCTTAAGCGTTCAAGTCCCTTGACCATGCGAACTTGACTCTTTGTCCTGTACCATGATGGAGAGCTAGAAACAACACCATGAATAAGATGAGCTGGTTGCATGGTTGGTACTCATATGTGCATGTATTTTCTAATTTTTTTTCCCCCTGCACTGTGGCTGACACACTCCATTTTCAACATGCTGGATGGATAGATAAACACATCAAGGAAAGAAAAATAGCAAAACATATGCTTAATGTCCAGAAAAAAAAAAAAACTAGACGTGCAGTGGACACCAGCCAACTGCAGCATCCCTGGAAATGAAAGGGCAGTTAAATCTGCAAAGGCAGCAGAAAAACTTAAACTGCACAACTCATCCAAGGTTGTCAAAGAAGTAAGCCCCTTCTGAAGCAAACCATGACAATAGAATCAAGAAACTTGAACAGAAAGTACAAACCAGGGAAAAAAACAACAATAAGCAAGCTCAGAAGAAACCTTAGACTTGGAACAGGTCAGGCAACGTTTACAAGAAATATAAAATTGTATGCAGCAGCTAAACTAATAGAAAGACAAGACAAACTACAACATTTCGGCAAAATCCTTCATCAGGTATAACAAACTACAAATTAAACAAATAAATCCAAGCCAGAAAACACAACACAGCACTAAAAAAAAATGACGGAAAGAGAGGTAGAAAAAGACGGTGGTCAGGATTTATGTAAAGTTTTTTTCTGTTTAAAAGATTAGTAGACAATAGGCCAGGTAGGATTTAAGTAGACCAAAAGGAACCAAACAGTGAAAAATAAAAGGTGGTGACTCATAGGGTATGAGGGAAACAAGAAGAAAAGGAAAAGAGAGAGAGGATAAGGGTGGCATGGTGGAAGATGAGCAAGAGAGAAAATGGAAAGAAATAGAGAGGAGGCCAGTGATTAAAGAAAATAGTGAAAATAATTTAATCCTCACAGTTGGAGAGTGCCAAAACATACTATGAATGCGCTCTCCAACGTGAACCAACCGTGGGTATTAGAGGAACAAGAGATGACACCAATAACCCAGAAGTCATCAGAGGTATAATGGCCTGATGATCTAAATCGGGAGGAGACAGGAATGCCAGAATCACATTTGAGATTATATAAGTGTTCACAGATTCTGTCTCCTAAGTGTCGGCCTGTTTGGCCAATATATGTTTTGAGACAATGATGGCAGATGATGGTGTATATCAGATTCAGGGAAATGCACGTAAAGCCTTCCTTGATATCAAAAGGGCCATTCGGAAATAAGACTTTGTGAGTCCGTAGTACAAAAGGGAACGTACGACATGATCTGTTACAGTGGGTTGTACAGGTCATGCACTGTAGACTTCAAGGCACGCCTTAACAAAATAAATCTTAGAGACTCTGCCATATGCAGCTGTGGAGCACCCAAACATAACTTACAAATTGCACCACTGTAAACTGTTTTGGAAATTAGCTCTCTTTTTGCTTTGTTCTGAAAGAGGTCAAAGCAAAAAGAGAGCTAATTTCCAATATTAGGAAAAAAAATCATCATTTTTTTTGCCATGTAATGAGAAGAGAACAACTGGAATATATTGTAACAACTGGAAAAATTGAGGGACGAAGAGATAGAGGGAAGCAAAGAGAAAAAATACCAGACAGCTTAAGTGAATGGCTTGGCAGATGGTCAACAACAGAAATGATAAATAACTGTCGAGATCAAAAGTTGTGGATAGACATGATCACCTATGCCAGCAGGCCCGGTACTTGATGGTGATGATGGTGTAAACTGTCAAAGAATGAAAAAACGGCACACAGACATAATCCAGCAGGAACCTGTGAAGTGTACTATTTATTTCATAACAACAGCTGATTTAGACGTAATGCAAAAGTTGATCGCTGAAGAAGAAGCGTGTGTGGTGAATTGTTTAACCCTAGATTACAATACTGTCGTAAAAATTACCAGATCAAGATAAAAATTCTTCAAAATCTGACAGTTTGGCGTGGTCAAATATTGCAAATAGCTTTGTTGAATTAAACATTGAATCCACTGTGAGTTCCTTTACTAATTAGCATATCCAGCCTCAGATGGTTGAATGGTTAGTGTGTACGCTTCCTAATCAGACAGGTCTGGATTTGATCCCCAGAAGCGATAGATTTTTTTTTCAGACCGACAAGGCTCCAGGGTTCACCCAGCCTCTAGAATTGGGAACCAGGATTTTTCTGTAAAGTGAAGGCGACCCAGTGTGATACCAACCACATCACCAAAAAATGTGCTCACGGTTACAGAAAAATATGGTTACTAACACCATATTCCCAATTCACCTAGCAAGGCAGAGGAGAGAGTTTTTACTTTTACATACAGTTAACTCTGCCATAGAAATATGCGCACATGTTCCGGAGTTGTGAAAATATAATAACAACGTGGGAGAGAACTGCCTTTCCTTAACCTACAAATGTAGCATATTAGTGAAGATAGTACTATGTAATAGTGTTGCTGAAGAGTATTTTAATATCACAGTGCTTTGGAATCACAGCTCTAAGCAATACAACACTACATGGTGAGAAAGGGTCAGTACTTTTTCTTACTAATACTATCTTCACCAAAACTGCAAGCCAGGAGATTATATTTTTAACAGTGTTCTCTTCTCTTAGCGTTCACCCATTATGTGGGCATGCATGTGTTGTGTCACTAGTTTACAGACAAGCCACAATATCCGTACCTTTAGGCCTGACACATCTGTCATCGGCATGTGTAGATTTGCTTAACAATTTTTGCCTAGGCAGCGGCCATTTTGGGCCTACTCTTTTTGACTTTTTACTGCCGAGGGCTCTCTAACGAGTGCAAGTGCATATGGGACCTCAAATTTTTTTTCCATTATCCGAGAGGGCTAGACATTGAATCTCACTACTCATAGATCAGGGGAGAGTAAAGCCACGAAGAAACCACGTACTCAAAGTGAAAATTTCCCACCGCCTGTGGAAGGTTTCAAACCCTGGACCTTCCTGTCCAGAGGCCGACATCTTACCCCTAGACCACCCAGTCCCCAATCAGTGAGTTGACTTCAGTGTGTCCAGCAAAAAACAAAAAAAGTAAACCATCAGCACTTTAGCGGTAAATTATATTTGCTGAATCATACTATAACAGCTTGGCCATTATTAGTGCATGGGTAAGGAATAGAGATTAAAAAAATATTAATATTTTCTGTTTTTATTCAATATGTTTATTTAAATTAGATTTTTGGGGCAAGTTAAAAGACACAGCAGCCTACGAAAAATAATCTTGGAAGGGATAATACAAGGTAAAAGAGGCAGACCAAGACTAACATGGATGAGTAATTTCAAAAGATGGACAAATCAGTCTATGACAACCTGCACTATTAAAGCAAGAGAATGGCGCTCCATGGTAGCCAACCTTCGATGCGGAGATGGCACTCAATGATGATGATTTATTTAAGTGACAGAGACCACAGATTGTCAAACTGTTTTTGTTCCACACTTTTATTTAAGTCTTATTGTTTTCAAAAATGTTCTTTATAGTAAACCAGTGGTAACAAAACGGAAATGACTGAGTGATAGTAAATTGGATTTAGAGATATTCTTGAAAACAAATTAGTGGCAGGGAAGAGAATGACATTCTAAATGGAATTCAAAGATATTCTTTATAGTAGATTGGTAGGAGGGAAGACAATGATTAGATATGATTACAAATGTTCAAAAGTGTTGTATATATTTAAAGGTAAAAGTAAAGGTAAAAGTAAAGGTCAAGTACAAGACCTGAATCGGCATGTTAGCACACAAGTTTTCACCCATATGTGCTCGGCCGCCTATACAGAAGTGTTCTGAGACTTCGGATAATGTTGCTTCAAGCATCGAAACTCACAATGCGAGGCAGCATTCCTCACCTTCCCAGACTACTACCCTGGTACCTATTTTCTGCCAGCAGCTGGGTTGACCACAGCGGCATTTTTTTTTTCAACCATGAGTACAATTCACCCTACTTCCAGTAGGAATTGAACATAGGTTGTCCGAACATCTGTAGCCCAGTCTGGTGGTTTTCCCAACTAGGCTACCGAGGCCCCCAGTTATATATAGCTGTCTAGATGAAGTGAAGAAAGTGATAAGGTGATTGTTACTGGGGTTCAGAAATGCTCTCTATAGCTAACCATTCAAAAGGATGTGACAATGCAATCACTGCTCAGGCTCAAAAACATCTCAAACTGATACATAAATGATCTTGTCATAAAATTTGGAAGATAAGCTCTAACAATACTAGTTTGAGATGTACACTGTAGCACTATCTTAAGATTGGTGTAGAAATGTTTGTAATACAATCAAAAGGGAAACAAATTAGTAGAGCAAAACAGTATTCAGATTACAACTAATGAAATTTATATAGACACAAACAATACTGTCTTCTTCTTCGTCTTTATTTCTATGTCCACATTTAAAGGGACATTAGTTTAGTTTTGATCTCTTCTGAAGAATATCCATCAAACGTGTAGTGACTAACGACACCAGCATTGTGTTGGTTCGTAAGTTTTCTTTGAATTCCTGAATAGCATGCTTGTCTGGCATCTCCCATCTAGACATGATATTTGTGATGTCTGATAATTTCTGTGGATTCAAGGTCATTTTTGGAGTCATTTTTTCTTCCAGCTACCCAGAGGACATTCACACTGTCACAGCTGTCCACTGCCCTTCCGCACTCAACATCAGTCTAACTGGCAAGTCTAATAGCACGTTCATTGCTTCTTACACCCACGTGCCCCACAAAAATAAAGCAGAAGTGAAATTAAGTGGATATATGTGAGTTACATTGTCGTTACTAAATATGTGCCTTTT
Source organism: Megaustenia siamemsis (assembly GCA_032433765.1). Classification (NCBI taxonomy): domain Eukaryota; kingdom Metazoa; phylum Mollusca; class Gastropoda; order Stylommatophora; family Ariophantidae; genus Megaustenia; species Megaustenia siamemsis. The sequence continues at coordinate 16,261,951 of JAVIAB010000047.1, read as the reverse complement.
GCCCAACACATCCAACCTCTACATGACATTTTTGGATACAAGGCTTGCTTTCCCTCTTCAATCCCTACTCACTTGGCAGACTTGTTTGTTACCAGAGTCAATGTGGTGAGGTAAAGTAGGTTCTTTTGCCAATGTGGGAAGGTGTAGGAGGATTTTGAGTCAATGTGTGGAGAAGAAGGAAGATAGATTTTGAGTCAATGTGTGGAGATGAAGGAAGATCTTGAGCCAATGTGGGAAGGTGTAGGAGGATTTTGAGTTAATGTGGGGAGATGAAGGATGATTTTTGAGCCAAAGTGGGGAGGTGAAGGATGATCTTGAGCCAATGTGGGGAGATGAAGGAGGATCTAGAGCCAAAGCAGGGAGGTGAAGGAGGATCTTGAGCCAATGCTGGGAGGTAAAGGAGGATTTTGAGCCAAAGTGGGGAGGTGAAGGAAGATCTTCAGCCAATGTGGGGAGGTGAAGGAGGATCTTGAGCCAATGTGGGAAGGTGAAGGAGGATCTTCAGCCAATGTGGGGAGGTGAAGGAGGATCTTGAGCCAATGTGGGAAGGTGAAGGAGGATCTTCAGCCAATGTGGGGAGGTGAAGGAGGATCTTCAGCCAATGTGGGGAGGTGAAAGCAAATCTGGAGTCAATGCGGGGAGGTGTAGGAGGATCTTAAGCCAATGTGGGGAGGTGAAAGCAAATCTGGAGTCAATGCGGGGAGGTGTAGGAGGATCTTAAGCCAATGTGGGGAGATGAAGGAGAATCTGGAACCAATGTGGAGATGTAAAGGACAATGATAAAATGTGGGGAGGTGATGAAGGATCTTAATCACATGTTAAGCGTTGATCCTAACATAAGCAGTAAACTATAAGTCAATGACCACATTCAGCCCAGGCACTGTCAGGTATCCCTCATATAATATGCTATGACGACAAAAATCACTGCCACCACATGCATGTACAACTCTGAACTACATCACACAGCTGGATAATCTGCCTCATTCTCTCAACCAGTCTGCAGTAAATGAAAGAACTAACTCTCAGCATCATAAAATAACACATCTACTGGCATAGGTGATCATGTCTATCCACAACCATCTGTCTAACCATTTTTTACTAGTCTACTTACCAGAAGTATAATAACACTTCCTTGATTATTGATGGCTGCCACATGTAAAGGTGAGAGGCCCCCTTTTGCTTTCAGACTTAGATTTTGATACGAAGGGAGAATAATCTGTAACAGAAAAAAAGCAGAATTAATCATTAAGGTTGACATCACAGCAATCAGGAGAAAACTATAGTAGTTAAGTCACTTTCAGTAGATGATGAAATGTGTACACACTGGTGTTTCCAGCAACGTGTTGGTTGTAACATACACTAAGCTTACCCACTCAGATTGTCACTTCTATTTGTTCAAGAGTGAATTCTAAACTTTTACAGTTTCAAGATTGTATCCTTGATGAGTGTTCTATTATTTTCCAAAATACAATCATCAAGGGTCTTCAAATTGTCACGCTGGAAAACATCTATTGCACCAGTGATAGACACACTTGAGGCCAATCAATCAGTGTTTTCATTGTCATGATAGTCACCTCCTCTCCATGATCTGTACAGTATATCATAGGTTTGTGACCTGAACTGTGTTTCATAGGTTTGTGATCTGAACAGTATATCATAGGTTTGTGACCTGAACAGTATGTACAAAAGTTTGTGACTGGAATAGTATATACAAAAGTTTGTGACCGGAATAGTATATACAAAAGTTTGTGACAAATAAGTATATTAAGCAGTTGTGGATCAATGTCTACTTCTACTTTTGTCAGCAACTACCATTCTCCCTTGCCAGGAGACCCCCAGTTTCCACAGAGGCATTTGGGATTATAAAGTCAACTTCTCTCTCTAATTCATATTCACTGGGACAGACGGATTAGTCTGCTTTCAGAGGCACCACCGGGAGATGGAGTAGGTTCTTGATCAGTTCTTGCCATTGAACCTGCCTCAAACAGTCATCTATGAGCTATGACCACTTTCAGCCCAGATATTGTCTGGCATCTTGGCTCCTATGGCTAGATGTGCAGTTGCTGCATTCAAACATGGTGATAAATAATAATAAATTAATATTATTATGGAGATAAACTTTTGAGTTGACAGATCAGTGAATCACTTCAGGGGAAACGGCCTCAAGACAGAGAGGTTGTGGGTTAAAACCCCAGCTAGTTGGGATTTTTATTTATGATTTCTCTCTGCGGCAACCGCCCCTGGTCTCAGCAGCAAGGCCCAGCTTGAAACATCAATTACTCATGGACGGAAAAATATGAGTACCTCCGAAGTTGGAGTTATCTACCTGTGCAGCGAGGGACCACTGTGCACACGGCTGCCAGGGAAAAACAGATTAACATGCAAAATTCAGTTACTTGTCTCTAGGGACTCTCTCTCAGAGGTAAAAGCTGACAAACGCGGGGAAAAAAAAAAAAAAAAAAAAAAAAAATTCAGGAGAAGAGGTATGTTTACAACTGAAAAAAAAATCACAAATAATCAACAACAAAAAAAAACAAAGAACAATAGACAGCCCGAGGCACGATTGAACTCGTACTCCTCGACACAGCGTCTTGCCATGAGAAACAATTGCTAGATCGCACAGCCAACTAAGCTACCTAGATTCGATCATGAAGTTTTGCCAAGGGCAGTGGCCACTTTGGCCAGCTCTTGTCAACTGTTAACTGCCAAGGGTTCTTTAACATGTGCAGAGTACACAAAGTTTTCAGTCGTTATTTGAGAGGGTTAGAGATATTGGAAAGGGGGGGGGGGAAGACACAAAGAAACCAGTGATTCAAGTGAAAAACTCCCAATGCCTGTTGTGGGATTCAAACCTGGGACATTCTTGTCCAGAGGCAAACACCTTACCTCTAGACCACCCAGTCTTCCATGTAAAATTGTAAGTATGATAATTTGCTTGCTAACAACAACAACCTTATTAGATATTTCTTTGGTTACATCTTGGCACACTAGTACACAGCATGTTCTTTCATAAGTGTTTTCATATATACACAATGCTACGGAATGATTAACCAACACAATTAATGGAGAATATGCAATGTCAATGGGAGCTGCAATAGCTCAGTGGTTAGTGAACTCGACTACAAAGAACAAGAGGTTGGATTCGATCCTGACCAACGCCTTCTGGGTTCACCCAGCCTTAATGGGTACTGGATTTTTTTCTGGAAAAGTAAAGCAGCACGGGTGTAATACCGACCGCATTACCTCAAAAATCATGTGCCGAAGGTCTATCAAAATTATAGTCACAAACACCATATTCCCTATTTGCCACTTGGCATGATGGGGTTCTTTACTTTACTTATTTTTAAGTAATGTCGTTCACCTTCTCTCCCCTTTCCTTGATCACAAAATAGTCAACTGACAATCTGCTCTGCCACATCGTGTAGGCAACAACAAAGCCCAACCGCTATGTGTGAACCCCAGCCATTTTTTGCAGGGCGTCCTAGAGCTAATTCAAATGAGGTGACTCACTCGCTATAGAGCCAGACATTTCCAGGTAGCTCACATATCTTAAAAATGCTACCCGGTGTGAGCTCACAGGAACTGTGCACTAACACTCACAAACAACAACTGTATTGTGTAGGCACCCTTAGCCAAATAACAGAGATCAGAAGAAAAGCGTGTCAGGCTGACATGTCACAACAATTAGGCTCCATACACTCACACACACACACATATACACATATACAACCAACATGTTTCTAACATAATAAATAGACTCCCATTCAAATTTCATTGCAACATCATCAATGGCCTTAGAATTATTGAAGAAATGCTGCAGTTATGTTGCCACTGAGACACCCTGTATTAATCTTTGCTGACACTGTTATATGCCAGATTTTCTTTGGCCTCTCAACAGCCTCCAAACTTCACTAAATGGCATCTTGAGACTGATAACATTGTAGTTTTGTGTGTGTGAGAAAGAGAAATACTATGTGTGTGTGTGTGTGTGAGAGAGAGAGAGAGAGAAATACTATGTGTGTGAGAGAGAGAGAGAGAAATACTCTTTGTGTGTATGTGTGTGAGAGTGAGAATTAAATACTATGTATGTGTGTGAGAGAGATATACTCTATGTGTGTGTGAGAGAGAGAGAGAAATACTCTGTGTGTGTGAGAGAGAAATACTCTCTCTCTCTCTCTGTGTGTGTGTGTGTGTGTGTGTGTGTGTGTGTGTGTGTGTGTGTGTGTGTGTGTGTGTGTGTGTGTGTGTGTGTGTGTGTGTGTGTGTGTGTGTGTGTGTGTGTGTGTGTGTGTGTGTGTGTGTGTGTGTGTGTGTGTGTGTGTGTGTGTGTGTGTGTGTGTGTGTGTGTGTGTGTGTGTGTGTGTGTGTGTGTGTGTGAGAGAGAGAGAGAGAGAGAGAGAGAGAGAGAGAGAGAGAGAGAGAGAGAGAGAGAGAAATACTCTATGTCCGCGCAGACAGGGTTAGAGAGAAGAAAGGGAGAGCTAAAGAAAGGTTAGTTAGAAAAAAAAACAGTTGAAAAAGACATACCGCCATGATCCTCACAGAACCAATCTCCGCAGCTGTATGTAGAGGCATCATGCCAGCGTTATCAGCAATCGTCAGAGAGACTTCCTTAGACACAAGAGTTGAGACCAAATCTGCAAACTCCCCTATGATTGCATGGTGTAGGGCTGTCTTTCCTTCATGGTCCACAACATTCAAGTCTGCCATCAAACAGACGCAACAGTGAGCAACTCTCAGTTTTGTTTGCTACTTTCTACAATTAACTTGAAACAGCACTTACAATAACACTTGCAACAAAACACAAACTGAAGATGCGATGCACTGGATCTGAGGTGCATAACACAATGCAACACATTCCCACAAATAAAAACAAATACATTAACATTTGATTACAATCATCATCATGTGCCATACCGGTTGGCGTAGGCAATCATGTCCTTCCACAATCTCCTGTCTACAGTGCATCATACCAGTTCTGTTGTTGACTGTTTTCCATGCCATGATACCAACCTATCCAGTATTTTCTCTCTTTGTCGTCTGCGATCTCTCTTTCCTTTTATTTTGCCAGTTGTAACCAAGTATTCCAACTTTCCTCTTCTCATGATGTGCCTGAAAAATGTTGATTCTTTCTTTCTGATGTTTTTTAGGAGCTGTCTTTTTGTGTTGGCCTCTTTGAGAACTTCCTCATTGGTCTTTTTAACTGTCCAGGGAACTTTCAACATTCTTCTGAGAAATCCCATCTCTGTGGCCTCTAATCGTCTTTTCATTTGTTTGTCTACTGTCCTTGATTCGCTTCCATAGGTCAGAACTGGTTCTATATAGCACCGATGAACTCTCTTTCTCTTTTCTATTGATTTGGATTTTTGGCATAAGATATTTTTCATTTTCTGAAATGCTATTTTGGCCTGAGCTATTCTGCATTTTATTTCCGTGGTACATCTTCCATCCGATGTTATTATTGTGCCCAAGTATTTGACACGTTGCACTTGTTTCAAATTTGTCCTGTTTATTTTTATGCTGCATGCTGGTAATGATTGCTTCTTCGATATGACCATTACTTCTGTTTTCTTACTATTCAGACTGAGACCTTTCTTGTTGCTTTCTTTTACTATTATGTCTATCATTTCTTGTAGCTCATTCTCTGTCTCTGTTACTAAGACTGTGTCATCTGCATATCGAAAATTATTTATGTTGTGACCATTAACTTCAATTCCTGTTTTGTCTACTATTGATCTCATAATATGTTCGCTGTAAAGTGAAAACAAATCCGGCAACAGAACACAGCCTTGTCTGACTCCTTGTTTTATAAATTGAAATTGTCCTGTTTGGTTGTTAATTCGTATAGCTACTGTTTGTTGCCAGTACATGTTTTTTATGATTCGCAGATCCTTGCCATCAATGTTTACTTTCTCCAGCATATTGATTATTTCCACATGCTTTACTTTGTCAAATGCTTTTGTGTAGTCTATAAATATAAAGCACATATATAGATCTTTCTTTACCTCTATAGATCTTTCTATCAATGTTCTTAAGATGTATATTGCATTATTGGTGCCCTTTCCTTCCACAAATCCACATTGTTCCTCACTTTTTTCTGGTTTTATTTTGTTTCTTACATGTCTCATGATGATTCTTAGTAATATTTTCGTCATATGGCTCATGAGACTAATAGTGCGATGGTCTTCACAATCAGTGGCACCTGACTTCTTCGGTATGGCTACAAAGATAGATTTTAGTACATCTTCGGGTATGTGTCCAGTGTTATATATGTCACTGAGTAGTTTTGTTATGACTTGTACTCCCAGCTCTCCCAATGCATTTATCTATTCGATTGTTATATTGTCGGAACCTGGAGCTTTGCCTCTTTTCATGTGTTGAATTGTGTCCTCCACTTCACTCTGCCTAATTGGTGGTCCTGTGTCTTTGTTTGAATTGTTTAGCTCTGGTCTTTCATTATCATAGAGTTGACTGATATATTTTGTCCATCTTTCTATTGTTTTCTCCTGTCCCATTATTATATTTCCTTCCTTTGATTTCACACATCCTGAAACTTTGACTTCTTTTCTTCCTATTAATTCATTTAATTGAATGTGCATAAATTTTGAGTCTTTCTTTTGTTGTTTTTCAATTTGTGTTCTTCACATTTCTATTTTAACCATTCTTCCTTTGCTTCTCTGCATTTGTTTTGGATCTCTTTGTGCAGTATTTTGTATGTCCGTTCCACTTTCTTATGTTTTCCTCTTTCATCCATTAGTTGTAATATTTCTTCTGTCATCCATTTCTTTTTGTTGATTCTTTTGGTCACTGGTATTACCTCTTTTGATGTTTGTTGAATCGATTGTTTGAGCATTTTCCACTGCTCCTCGATGTACTGTATTTTCTCAATAGCATTATATCTATTTTGTACTATTGTGCTATACTTATCACTCATCTGTTTATCTACTCTAAGCATATCTAGTTCTAATTTTATATTTCTTGGGATTTCTGTGTGATTTTATTCTAATCTTTCCAACTACTGGTACATGGTCACTATTGCAATCTGCCCCTGGCCTTGTTTTAACAGATGTTAGCCGATTCCTGAATCTTCTCTGTACCAGTATAAAATCAATTTGATTGTGTACTTTTTTGTCTGGGCTTTGCCATGTCCATAGTCGCCTAGGGTGTTGTTTGAACCAGGTGTTACCTATTATCATTTCATGTGTCTTTGCCCAATCTAGCCCCTCTGTCATTCGTCTCTCCAAGGCCATGCCCCCCCCCCCAGGTCACATTTTTGCACTTTAGCTGTTCCTACCTTTGCATTAAAATCCCCTAATATAATAGTTATTTCTTGGGATTTACACTGTTCCATGGTCATCTCTAGCTCATTGTAAAAAGTGTCAATGTTTTCTTCTTCACTTTTACTTGTTGGTGCATAAGTTGAATTATGTTGACATCCAATGGTCTACCTCTCAATTTTACTAGCAGAATTCTATCTGATACTGGCCAAAATCCTTTCACTGTTTTGCTTCTTTCTCTATCTAACATGATGCCTACTCCTCTTTCGTGTGTGGTTCCCCCAGAGTAAATTACATTTCCACTGTCGCGTTGTAATAATCCTGCTCCGGTCCATCTCATTTCACATAGTCCCAAGATGTTCAACTTCATTCTCTTCATTTCTTGGCTGATGTTTTCTAGTTTTCCAACCTGGAATGCTGATCTAATGTTCCAAGTTCCTATTGCTAGTGTCTCTTTATTTTTTATCTTGCATACAGTAGCTTGATGACGATCGAGTGTCACCTGTAGCACATGACGCTCCCTACAGGACGAGGTGGCTGTGGAGTCCCCATTAACGTCGTTAGCTGCAGATATTAAGTTGTGATTTGTCATGATTAGTCTAGGCAATATAAGAAGGTAGTTTGCCATTCCTTTCCTTCTTGGCAGTGACTGTACTAGTCGGAGATCGCAGCAATTGTCTCTATACATGAGATCCTCTGCCTGCCATCGTGGTGTGAGGACCATAACCGGCACAACTTGTCGGCTGCTCCCACAACACCATCCACCACCTGCTCCAATGGCTTCACATAACCCTGATAGGGGGACTAAACGGGAGCTCCACCTTGCCCAAGGGTGTCTCGAAGACTAGCGGAGGAAAGGAGATGCCTTACTCCTCCTTTGGTAGGGCAGAACTCTACCCCGCTAACCGAAGATTACAATACCTTTGTAAAATTTACAAACTCAGAATATGTTTTATTGGAATTCAATAGCTTGCCACAACATTTCCACCCTCCTTATACCGTCCTAATTATTGTTTCTGATTACCTCCGAGTGTTTGACTTGTTTCCTCTGATGTTGGGAGTTTTTTTTTTACAGAAAACATGATTTTGTCATATTTACAAAGATGTTCTAAGGCCTGTGTGTTTTTTTAATATACATTTCACAATTTAAAACAAATTTTTTTTTTCCTCATTCTTCTTCTTCTGCCTTTCGATTCCCTGTGGAGCATAGGTCTTCAACAAACACCTTCCAAAACCGTTCTTGCCAATCTTTTAAGATCATTCCATGCCTTTATCATCATTTTGATCTCTACTTCCATCTTTCTTCTCCAAGAATACCTTGGTCTTCCTCTTTGTCTTTTTCTCTGAGGATTCCAAAAAAGGGCCTGTTGTGTAATATTCTCAGTTGGCTTCTGCAGTGTGTGTCCTATCCAGCACCATCGTCTTCACTGTGTCTCTTTATCCACTGGTATTTGAAAGAGGCCAAAGCAAAAAAGAGAGCTAATTTCCAATATTAGGAAGAAACAATCATCATTTTTTGGCCATGTAATGAGAAGAGAACAGCTGGAATATATTGTAACAACTGGGAAAATTGAGGGACGAAGAGATAGAGGGAAGCAAAGAGACAGCATAAGAGATACCAGACAGCTTAAGAGAATGGCTTGGCAGAAGGTCAATGACAGAAATGATAAATAACTGTCGTGATCAAAAGTTGTGGAGAGACATGATCACCTAAGCCAGCAGGCCCGGTACTTGATGATGATGATATATAAAGATTGTACGTCTAGCAGAGGTATTTGTCCTATTTGTAATTGGTTATTATCAACTGCATTAATTCTCATAATTTTGGTCTTCTTCTTCTACCTTTCAGCTCCCAGTGGAGCATAGGTCTTCAACAAACACTTTCCAAGTCGTTCTGTTTCTTGCCATTCTTTTAAGGTCATTCCATGTCTTCCCCATCATCTTCATCTCTGCTTCTGTCTGTCTTCTCCAAGAATTTCTTGGTCTTCCTCTTTGTCTTTTCACCTGGGGATTCCAAAAAAGGGCCTGTTGTGTAATACTCTCAGTTGGCTTCCGGAGTGTGTCCTATCCAAAGCCATCATCTTCACTGTATCTCTTTATCCACTGGTGTTTGACTGGTACATTTCCATAATTCTATGTTAGTGATTTTGTCCTGCCATTTCCATCCTTTTATCCTGTGTAAGCATCCATTAATGAAAGTCTGTACCTTCATGATTGTCAATTTTGTTGTTCTCCATGTTTCACAGCCATATAAAAGGACTGACTTAACATTGAAGATGAAAATTTTTATTTTTGTATTTAACCTAATTTCTTTGGACTTCCATAAGTTTCCCAGTGTAACAAAAGCTCCTCTTGCTTTTGATATCCTTATTTTGGTATCATTTTCTGTTCCTCCCTCTTTATCTATATTACAGCCAAGATATATGTAAGATTGTACGTCCAGTAGAGGTATTTTTTAGTAATTGATTTGGTTATTGCTAATTGTATTAATTCTCATAATGTTGGTCTTATTTCTATTAATTTTTAGTACTAGTTGTTGTGATCTCTCATCAAGTATGCTCATTTTATCCTGCATCTGTTGATGGCTGTGTGATAGGAGAGCTATGTCATCAGCAAAGTCTAAATCATTAAGTTGCTTGGCCAATGACCACTGAATTCCATTTCTGTTGTTTTGAGTTATTCTCATAATCCAATCAATGGCTAGCAGAAAGAGAAATGGAGACAGAAGGCATCCCTGCCTTACTCCTGTTCTTATTTCAAATGCTTCTGTAAGCTGCCCTTCATACACCACACTACATTTCATTCCTTCATACATTATTATTATCAGGTTAATAAACTTTATGGGGATTCCATAATGACTCAGCAACTTCCAAAGCATTCCTCTGTCTAAACTATCAAATGCCTTTTCGTAATCTATGAATCCAATATAAAGTGGGGACTGTAGTTCTAAACTTTGTTCAACTATTATACGTACAGTAGTTGTTTGATCATATAACCTTCTTTCTAGTCCTTAGGTATTTCTTCCCTCTCCCAAATTTTTTCTAATAGATTATATAACATCTTGGTAGAGGCGTTAATATCTGCTTTGTTGGCTTCCAAAGGAATTTCATCTGGTCCTGTGGCTTTACCATTTTTTTATAGTTTGATGGCTTTCATTATTTCTTCTTTGCTTGGTTTTCCACAGTTAACGTGTTACTCTTCTTCTGCTGGTGGTATATCTGGATGATTATTTGAGCTGGGTCTGTTCAAAAGTTTTTCAAAGTGCTCTTCCCAACTCTCCATTTGCTCCCTTATATTACTAAGCAGATTTCCTTTCTTATTTTTAATAAAAGCATTGATCTGTTTGTATTTTCCACTTAATTTCTTTGTGCTGTTGTACAGTTCTTTCTTGACTTGACTTGACTTAATCCCCTTGTTAGCCGTGAGCTATGAGCTCTTTACAGCTTAATGCCTCTCGCATGAAGAGTCCTGAGGTCCTTCTCAGTTGTACAGCTGCAGAGTACAGTGTGCTATTGATGGATGGAAGTAGTGGGAGTAATATGCTCCGTCGGTTTTGTAAATGGGGACAGTGTAGTAGCAGGTGATCTACTGTCACAGATTGTTGACGGCAGTGTTTGCAGATTGGATCATGTGTTTTTATTCTGCTCATGTGTTGATTGGTAGGAGCATGGCCTGTTCTCAGCTGGAATATCAGGCTTTGATCCCTTCGTCTGAGCTCCCCCACAGGGTCGAGGGGGTCTGGTTTTGTTTTATATCTGTAGAGTAGGCGACCAGTCTTAGCTGAAGCCCACATAATTAACCATTCCTCGTGGTAGTTGTTTCTCAAAATTTACTTGCATGTTTTGAGGCTAACTTAAACAGGAAGCTGTGGTAGAGATGCTCCCAGTTTAGCCAACCTATCCGCTCTCTCATTTCCTGCCATGCCGATGTGACCAGGGATTCATTGTAGGGCTACAGTCACGCCATAGGTAGTGGAGAGTTGGTTGGATAAAGATCTTATATTGGAAACCCCGGATGTTAGTCCGCTTTCATTTGCTTTGAGTGCTGATTTTTAATCTGAGAAAATATATATATCTTCCGGTGTGATGGTGTCACATTCAAAGTCTACAAATATCCTTCTGAGTGCTCTCTCTATAGCTATAATTTCTGCAGAGTAATTGGAGCAGTACTCTCCGCATGGACCGTAAATTTGGGGGTAGTGGTCTGGGTGAGAGTAGGGATACTTGACAACAGCACCATAGCCAGCATTTAGAGTGGCCTTGAATGCAGATCCATCAGTATAAACGTGGACGGCATTGCGTGGATACTGGTCAATGGTTTCCAGTGCTATGGCTTTGAGTATGGGAGGTAGAGGTTTTCTTTCTGCTATGGGGTCGGAGAGCTCAGTCCTGACATCGGGGACAACTATTTGGCGGCAACGTGCTTCAGAGTGGATGGGCATATTTTGGAGTCTGTCAGCTGGAAGGTGATGTTTGGAGCTGTAGTTAGTTGCATGGTCTAAAAAGGATGATTTCTTGATTCGGGTTTTCTTCCGCCACTTTTCTACCATAATGCGATTTACCCCTGTTGGTTCCATCTGCAAATATCTCTCGTAGGTTTCCACTACAGCACGTTCTCTTCGAATGCCAAGATGTTTGATGTTATTGTGTATTTCGCAAGCATTATTAGGAGTTGATTTCATGGCACCGCTAATAAATCTCAGGGCTTGATTTTGAAATTTATCTAAGCTTTGGAGTAGAATCTTGCTAGCAATAGATTGCAGAGGTAGTGAATAGTCTATTACCGATCGCACATAACCAATATAGAGTTGACGCAGTGTTTGTTGGTCTGCCCCCCATTCACAAGTGGCGAGGTGCTTGATGATCCTGAGTCTAGTTGTGGTTTTCTCTATCAGCTTGTTTATGTGTTGTTACAGAGATAGCCTTCGGTCTAAGTCAACTCCCAGGTATCTCGGATATTTGTCGTAGTTTAGTTTCTCTCCGTTCATCCGGACATCTATTTCTTCCCCTTTGACTTTGTTGCTTAGGGTAAATATATTGTAGACTGTCTTCTCAGTGCTAGGCTCTAACTTCCAGAACTGGCAGTAAGCAGCAATGGTAGTGAGGTTCGTATTTATGTTATGGGAAAGGGCTTGAATATTCTTGCCTCTTACCCAGATGGCGAGGTCATCCGCAAAAAGTGCCTTACGACATGTGATATTTTCTGACATGTCATTTATAAACATAAGGAACAATGTGCAACTTAGGGCTGATCCTTGAGGTAGGCCTTCCTCCAGAGTTCTTTGTTTGGAAGTTGTTCCCGTGTATGTTGTTTGTATTGTTCGATTACAAAAGAAGCCCTTTATCCACTTGTACATTCATCCTGATATTCCCACTTTTTGCAGTTTAAATAGAAGACCTTTTCTCCAGACTCTGTCATACGCTTGTTTCAGGTCAATGAATGTGGCCATTACATGTTTTTGCTCCTGGAATGAGTCACTGCATCTCTTGAGTGAGTCTTATCAGCTGGTCCATGGTAGGCTTGTTCTTTCTTATTGTACAGTTCTTTCATATTCCCTTTATTTGCTGCTTCCTCTGCCTCTTTAGCTAGTTCATCTATATATTTCCTCTTATCCCTTTTAATGCATCTTCTCACTTCTCTGTTCACCTCTGTGTAAGCTTCCTGTGTCTTGGCTTTATTACTTCTCGTTTTGCTTTTATTTATGTCTGCTTTCTTGTTCTTTCTTTCTTTAATTTTATCCAGGGTCTCTGCTGTCATCCATGCCTTATTCTGGCACTCTCTTTTCCCCAGCGTTTCTTCGCGTGTCTTTTTCCATATATCCTTTACCTGTTTCCAATGATCTTCTATATTTATTGTATTTTCTAGTTGTTGGAGGACTTAGTATTTGTTTGATATTGTTGACTGCGAATTTATCTTTAATTCCTTGTTCTTTAAGAAATCCTACATTGAAATACTTTCTACCCTTATTCATTGTAGTATATCTTTTTAGTTTAAGTTTGGCTATCAGAAGATGATGATCTGAAGCCACATCTGCTCCTCGATAAAATTTTACATCTTGTAAGGATGATTTAAACTTATTATTAATACACATGTGGTCAATTTGATTCTCCGTTCTATAATCTGGTGACACCTATGTAGCTTTATGTATTCTTTTATCTTGGAATATTGTTCTTCCTATGCTCATCTGATTAAGAGCACAGAAGTTCTTGAATATCTCTCCATTCTCATTTATTTCTCCAAGTCCATGTTTTCCTATGGGCACAAACACAAAACTTAGACTACTCAAATCAAATGTACTATCAACCCTTACGTATGCATGTGAGAGCTGGAAAACAACAAGAGACATAGAAACAAAGTTGAAAGCATTTGAAAATAAATGTCTAAGGAAAATACTTGGTATAGCATGGAACGAATTCAAAACAAATGAGGAAATTAGAGAAATCACCAATCAACCACTAATATCTTCAGTAATCAAGAAAAGATGATGGTCATATGTTGGACATGTGATGAGGAGAGATAATAACCGAATAGCAAAGCAAGCCCTCATGTGGGAAACAACAGGTAAGAGGAAAAGATGGCTGACCCAGAGAGACACTGAGAAAAACATTGATCAGAGAGGCAAGAGCAGCAGGAAACGGCTCCCTCAACGAGATTGAGTTGCTTGCACAGAACAGAGACAAATGGTGAGATTTGATAAAAGATCTTTACAAGGATTGAAAACTTCTAGAATAAAAATTTAGATAAGAGAAAGAGTATCTGGGTCTACGCCCTATGGGCCGGCAATGGCTCGAAAGGTCAATGAATGAATGGATGGATGGATGGATGGATGGATGGATGGATGGATGGATGGATGGATGGATGGATGGATGGACGGACGGACGGACGGACAGACAGACGGACGGATGGATAGAAGAATAAATTAACAATCACATAATAAAGCAGTCCTAGAAGGATAAATTAACAATCACACATAATAAAGTAGCTCTTGGGTGAATAAATGAACATGACATTATAAAGCAGCTTTAGAATGATAAATTAACAATGACACAATAGAGTAGTTCTAGAATGATACATTAACAACAAGCATGTATAGTAAATTTGCAATGGATTGACTGCTCACCAACGTTCATTTTCAATAGTTCTTGTAAGATGCCAGCTTGGTTGTGCATGATTGCTAAATGGATCAGATAGTAGCCTTCGTGATTGGGAGCATTTAAATATTGGGGGTTGAAGGTCAGATAATTCACAACTTCTCGTGTTTTACCATCAACCACAAGCTGTGGAAAAGTACAAGAAACTGAGGCAGAAACAAATTCCGCAAGCTCAGATCACCAGTACACACTTATTTGTATGTTGGGGGGCCTCAGTGGCCTAGTTGGGAAAAACACTCAACTAGGCTACCGGAGCTTTCGTTGCACTAGGAAACATATGGAAATCCAAAGAAATTAGGTTAAATACAAAAATAAAAAATTGTCAACTCCAATGTTAAGTCGGTCCTTTTATATGGCTGTAAAACATGAAGAACAACAAAATTGACAATCACGAAGATACAGACTTTCATTAATGGATGCTTATGCAGAATAAAAGGATGGAAATGGCAAGACAAAATCACTAACATAGAATTATGGAAATGTACCAGTCAAATACCAGTGGATAAAGAGATACAGCGAAGATGATGGCTCTGGATAGGACACACACTACGGAAGCCAACTGTGAGTATTACACAATGGGCCCTTTTTTGGAATCCCCAAAGGAAAAGACAAAGAGGAAGACCAAGGAATTCTTGGAGAAGACAGATAGAAGCAGAGATGAAGATGATGGGGAAGACATGAAGGATCCTAAAAGAATGACAAAAATCAGAACGACTTGGAAAGTGTCTGTTGAAGACCTAAGTTCCACTGGGAGCTAAAAAGGTAGAAGAAGAAGAAGGCTACCGATGTTCGGGCGACTCATGTTCGATTCCCACTGGAAGCAGTGTGAGTTGTACTCTGATTGGAAGAAATAACACCCCCGAGGTCGACCCAGCCACTGGCATAAATGGGTACCAGGGTAGTACTTTGGGAAGGTGAGGAATGCCACCTCGCATCATGAGTTTCGATGCTTGAAGTGACACTGTCCAGAAGTCTTTGAACACTTCTGGATAGGTGACAGAGCGCATATGGGTGAAAACTTGCATGCTAAGATGCCGATTCAAGTCTCGTACTTTACCTTACTTTACCTTTCTATGTTCACTTGACAACTACTAGCAATCATTCATCATCATTAAGTGCCGGGCCTGCTGGCATAGGTGATCATGTCTCTCCACAACTTTCGATCTCGACAGTTTTTTATCATTTCTGTTGTTGACCTTCTGTCAAGCCATTCTCTTAAGCTGTCTGGTATCATTTCTCTTTGCTTCCCTCTATCTCTTAGACCCTCAATTTTCCCAGTTGTCACAATATATTCCAGCTATTCCCTTCTCATTACATGGCCAAAAAATGATGACTGTTTCTTCCTAATATTGGAAATTAGCTCTCTTTTTGCTTTGACCTCTCTCAGAACATCTTCATTACTCTTCTTAGCTGTCCATGGTACTCTCAACATTCTTCTGTAAAACCACATTTCTACAGCCTCCAGTGATTTTCTTGTCTGTTGTCCTATTGCCCATGATTCACATCCATATGTTAAGACTGGCTATACATAACATTTAAGAACTCTTTTTCTTATTTCTACTGTCAAAAAAGGATTGCATAGTATCTTCCTCATTTTTTTGGAAAGCTGCTTTTGCCTGAGCCATTCTGCATCTCACCTCTGTTGTACATCTTCCATCTGAGGTTAATGAAGTTCACAAATATTTAAATTCATTTACCTGTTTTAATATTGTTCCACTTGTCTTTATTTTGACATTATGACATACATGTCATAATACCAACATCAGGGGACTTGGTGGCCTAGAGGTAAGACGTTGGCTTCAGGACAAGAAATTCCCGGGATCGAATTCCACCACAGCTTGTGGGGATTTTTCACTTTGAATCCATGGTTTGCTCTTGAATCTACCCTCTCCCATTCTATAGTTAGTAAGATCAAATGTTTAGCCCTTGCAGAAAACGATGAAAAACAAAAGGTCCAGTGTGCACTCATGCACAATCAAGAGCCTTTAGCAGTTAAAAATCTGAAAAAGTTGGCCAAAAGGGGGTGTGCTGCCTGGCAAAAATTGTTAGAAAAATCTACCCATGGATAAGATGGATGTAAAGGTAAGGTAAAGTACGAGACTTGAACCTGCATCTTAGCACGCGAGTTTACACCCATAAGTGCTCAGCCGCCTATCCAGAAATGTTCGGATATTTCTGTACAGTGTCGCCTCAAGCATCGAAACTCAGATGCGAAGTGACATTCCTCACCTTCCCAGGGTAATACCCTGGTATCCATTTCTGCCAACGGCTGGGTCGACCGTGGGGGTATTTTTTTTTTCCAACCATGAGTACAACTCACACTGCTCCCAGCGGGAATCGAACACGGGTTGTCCAAACGTCGGTAGTCCAGTCGGGTGGTTTTCCCAACTAGGCTACCGAGGCCCCCATCCGAGATGGATGTGTTAGGCCTAAAGGTGCAGATTGCATCTTTGCTTTAAACTGGTTTTACTAACTGGTTTTTTGCTTTAAAAATGGCTTTGCTGTAAACTGGTGATACAACGCATACACACCACTCATTGGGTGATCACTAAGAAGAAGAGATAATACCATCACAATATCTCACCATGCAGACTTCAAATTTGCTGATGCTGTTATGGTCATAGGTTATGGTGCTGTTAGGGCCCAGTACATCATGGACAGCTAAGAAGAGAAATGAAAGAGGCCAAAGCAAAAAGACAACTAATTTCCAATATTAGGAAGAAAACTCATTATTTTTGGCCATGTAATGAGAAGGGAACAACTGGAGTATATTGTAACAAATGGAGAAATTGAGGAATGAAGAGATAGAGGGAAGCAAAGAGAAAAGATACCAGACAGCTTAAGAGAATGGCTTGGCAGAAGGTCAACAACAGAAATGATAAATAATTGCCGAGATCGAAAGTTGTAGAGAGACATGATCACCTACACCAGCAGGCATGGTACTTGATGATGATGATGATGATGATGATGATTATGGACACAGCTGGTCTGGCCAGGATTTCAGGTTCAAGCTGATGCAAGTGATCCTGCCCCCATGCAGTATCAATTAGTTGTTATTGCAACATCTTAAATAACTCTAATTTCTGTCAATGGCTTTTAAGACATCAATATTATTATATAATCATAGGCTAGTAATTACTTGTCAATTTTATGCTAACTGCACCCTTGGAAATGTCAAGGGCATCTATCACAATTAAGTCATTAATGTAGGGAGGCAAGACATCTGATAGCAACAGAGATGGAAGCTGCTAGCAACTCATAACTGATGGCTTGCATCAGGATCAGAGAACCAGAATCATCCAGACCCTACTCTACCTCTTCATGGTGCCTCTGGAAACAGATTAACTAGTCTAGTCTGGCCAAGCGAGTAGGAATCAAAGAAGAAAGGAAACCAGGTATTCAAAAATACCTTGCTGAAGTCAGATGTGTGGGGTCGAAAGGTGGAAATATCACAGTTCAACTCTATACCCACTTAAGATCCTTTTAAGGACAAAAGACAAAGAGGTTAATCAATTCCTTTAGTAGTCACCAGGTGAATGTCAGAAAGGAAGAGTCATTGTAAAGTGTTTGTGATAACAGATATCCCTGTTTATCTCTCACAGTTGGATAGAACACACAGCATAACAATAAAATATCATCATCAGGTGAATGTCAGAAAGGAAGAGTCATTGTAAAGTGTTTGTGATAACAGATATCCCTGTTTATCTCTCATAGTTGGATAGAACACACAGCACAATAAAATATCATCATCAGGTGCCATGTCAGAAAGAAAGAGTCATTGTAAAGTGTTTGTGATAACAGACATCCCTGTTTATCTCTCAGAGTTGGATAGAGCACACAGCATAACAATAAAATATCATCATCAGGTGCCATGTCGATTGGCATAGATGATCATCTCTCTTTGCATCACACGGTCCTTCGTGCATGTCATAATTTCAGTTGGTGATCTTTTTATTGTGCCATTTGGATAAGCTGTTCAATTTTTTTTTCTTTTGTTTTCCCTGTGCACCTCTTTCCATTCATTCTGCCTGTTGTTATAGTATTCTCAATGCCTTCTTTTTGCATAACCTATCCAAAGAATGTACATTGTCTTTTCCTTATGATTTTGATATTTCTGATTTCTCCAGCTCATTTTATACCTTCTTCGTTAGTCATTTTTGCTATCCATGGAATTTGTAGCATTTTTTTCTGATAAACCTCAGCTGCCTCTAATATTCTTTGCGTTGTCTTACGTATCATCCATGGCTCAACTCATATGGTACAACAGATTCGATGTAGCATTCTAGAACATGTTTTCTAACATTAATTGAGAATGATTTGTTACATAGGATGTTTTTCATTCAATGGAATTCTGTCTTTGCTTGTCTTATTCTAGGGAGCCGCGATAGCTCGGTGGTTAGTGAACTGGACTACAAAGGACAAGAAGTAGGGTTTGATTCCAACCGACGGCTTCCGGGTTCACCCAGCCTTTAAGGGTACTGATTTGTTTCTGGGAATGTAAAGCAGCATGGGAGTAATACCGACCACATTACCCCAAAAATGTGTCAAAGGTCTGTAAAATATATGGTCACTAACACCATATTCCCTATATGCCACTTGTCGTGACGGGGGCACTTTACATTTTTTTTTTGTGTGTGTCTTATTCTGCATCTAATTTCTGCAATGCATCTGCCATCAGATGCTGTTATTGATCCCAATATTTGATTCTATGCACTTGTAAACATACTTACTATGTGGTAAGTATTAGTACAAACAGTTATGAGAAGAATACAGCACAAACATACAAAGATTAAAAATGAACAATACAAGTGAAAAAAAAGCAACAACAAAAATACTGAAAACAGCACAAGAAGATAAGCTGATTCATAAACTCACCTGAAAAATATCTATGTCCATGTCTAAAGATCTAGACTTCATTGAGTATTGGTCTACAAGGTCGGAGTCTCTTGCATATGACAATCGCATTTTCATTTTTTTTTGTTTTTCAGGATCACTTTCTCTTTTGATTTCATTATAACTATCAGTATCATTAAAACTTTTTGCTTTCATGACATTTTCACTGTTGTTAGGTTCAAGGAATTTCAAACGTACTGATTCTTTCTTCCCGTCTTGTGCATCTTCATTCTCTGCATTGCGGTTGTAATTGTGGCCATCAAACCGTTCATTGACAAGATCCTTATATTCAGTCTTGATCCCATCCTCACAAATATCAATGATAACATCACTCATTCTCCCATCCCTCTGCCATTTCCTCCTTGAGATCATTCTTGTTATCTGTGATGACCACTTGTTATCATGATCTAGTACACATATTATAGCTATGAGATTGCTATAGCCCCATTGTCAATCTGAACTTACACTGTGAAAAAAGCACAATAAAATATATATTTTTTAAGAATATATAATGAATCCCTTCATGCTTTAAATTATATGAGGAATATGGTATTAATGTCAATATTTTTCAAAACCAATTTCATATTTTACGGGTGATATGATTAGTATGATTCCAATTGCCTTACCTTACCACAGGTTTAAAAAAACAACATAATAACTAGATACAATTACAGATGAAACAGCAGATAAAAGAGAAATATCAATAAGAACATGAAACAACATACGTGAATATTAACTGTAGGTACTCACATATATATTTACAAACAAGCATCACTAGGGTGAGAAGTAAACAAACAAAAACTAACACAGCTCACCACAGACATAGATAACCTCATTAATACACACAACATAAGGTTAGTGATGCAACAGATCCCTCGGATATTCCAAAACACCAGAAATTTAAATGATAAGACAGAAACATTAGCTAAGAGAGGATCCAGACGACTATCTCAATAAACACAGCCAAACATATCATAAAATGTAACGGTAAAGAAGATTGGCTGAATGGATGGATCATGGGGAAAATAGGGAGAGTTTTTCAATACATGTCAAGGCCAAACACCCATGACAACATTAACAACCATATAAGAAGAGACCAAACCACCATCTTCAGCTGAGAACTGGTCATGTTCAAAGCTCACTATTATCAAAGCAACTTTACTTCCTCAAAGACCTGATAAATAGAATACCTTGTTTGAAGCTACAAGGGAGCTCAGAAATATCTGCAAATGTCATTACAAGGCATTTGAGTTGAAGGATATCAGATCACAGGCCTCTGGATCCATAACAATAATAGACTAGTGTTACCTAGTCTTCACTATGGGATTTAGACTAGCATTACCTATTCTTCACTATGAGATTTAGACTAGCAGGTAACTCTTCACTATGAGATTTAGACTAGCGTTACCTATTCTTCACTATGGAATTTAGACTAGTGTCACCTATTCTTCACTATGGGATTTAGACTAGCATTAACTACGCTATACTATGGGATTTAGATTAGCATTACCTATGCTACACTGTGGGATTTAGACCAGCGTTACCTACGCTTTACTATGGGATGAAGACTAGTGTTACCTATTCTTCACTATGGGATTTAGACTAGCTTTACCTATTCTTCACTATGGGATTTAGACTAGCTTTACCTATTCTTCAATATGTGATTTAGACTAGCGTTACCTATTCTTTACTATGGGATTTAGATTAGCATTACCTATGCTACACTGTGGGATTTAGACCAGCGTTACCTAGCTTTAATATGGGATTAAGACTAGTCTTCACTATAGGATTTAGACTAGCGTTACCTACACTTTACAAAGGGATTTAGACTAGCATTACCTACACTTCACTATGGGATTTAGACTAGCGTTACCTAAGCTTTACGATGGGATTTAGACTAGCATTTCCTACACTTCCCTATGGGATTTAAATGTTTAAAATATAGTAAAAATAATGTTGATCAATCTTAGTATTTTTTAACCTTGTTCTTGGCAGGACTCCACCTGTTTGACCTCAGCAGTAGTTTACATTTCTCTGAATTTTGTTTTTCTATTTTAAGTGATTTAGGGAGCATGCTGATGAGTACCTACATTAGTTAGTTTTTAAGTCAGCACAAATCATGTAATTCCAAAGCCAAAACTGTGCCCTGAATTAGCACCAGTTACTGCTGCACATTTTGTTTATCACCCACGTTGCTTAAGTTAGGGGTTTATTACAAGAAAATAAAGAACCATGTTTGTTTACTATAGTGCTTGGTTTTTTTCTGGAGCTGACAGCTTTTCTCTATATAAAATATATAGCAAACACATGGTATATATTTTCATCCCCTTAAAGTTTAAATTACAAAGATCCCCTCTTATTGGGTGCCCATGACATGTAAGGAATATATTCTCCAAATTTCATCTTCATATGTTCTTGCAGTTTGGAAGGGGCATTTAAGAGTATCTAAATCAGTCATGATAAATGTCTTTATACTATTATTTTTTACCATCAGTTGGTCCTGACAATAAATTAGTTAACCTGATTCACTGATCACTGGGTAAAATCAATTGCCTCATCTTATTGGAGAAGGACGATAAAGTGCGGGTCCCTTGTTGAAGCTGATTACTAAAAGTGCCCTGACAAAAATGTTACCATCACTGAAATAATATGAATTGCTTATCTTAAAATTATTAAATTACAGCAATAGACATCATAATTGATTCAAAGTTTGTGGCTGAGATCTTTCAGCGTTAATAGGAAACAGATCAGATTTAACAGAGTGCTTTAAGCCCTCAAAAGTGAATCTCCAAAAGAAATAATGATCCTCTATATACAAGTACTTCAATATATGGAGCTAATAACATAAAATAATGCGATTAAGGTGAAGGCATGTCTATCGTTGTCAGGATGGTTTAGCAAGATGACATGCATAGTGGTGATGTCTTGAGTCTTGAAAGCCAGATAGATTTACTGTACGTTGCAAACTGATAACATGACTGTACTGACTGTCAGTGAGGGTGCAGCAATTTGGAATGCATTAGTGTTGGAAAGTATATAAATGAGTTCTGAATGAGAATGATATTTAAATTACTCATTACTTCGTGAATGAACTTGGAACGTACACAGTGACATTGACAGACAGTGACACAGCATAAGATTTTTGCAAACTACTCACAGTCTCACAGGAACCTTCACCCAGCTTTAAACTTTAATTCAAGATAATACACACTCTTCGTCTTTTTGCTGGAAGTGAAAGAGAATGTCTGAATTAGAATCTATCATAATCTAACTAATTATGGACTATGAATGTGGGTTGTCCAAAATATTAGACTAGTATGTCTATCTATCTATCTATTGACTTTTTGAGCTGTAGCCGGCCCTTAGGGCATAGACCCAAATACTCTTTCTCTTATCTAAATTTTTATTCTAGCAGTTCTCAATCCTTGTAAAGATCTTTTATCAAATCTAGCCATTTGTCTCTGTTCTGTGCAAGCAGCTCTATCATCTCATTGAGGGAGCTGATTCCTGCTGCTCTTGCTTGCTGCCTAGATTAGTAGATAGGTAAAATTTGTAATTACAATAATAATAATAACATAAAATATATTTTGAATATATAATATAATATATGATTTCAACATAATTAAAACATTTATAATTATAATATTATTATAACTGAATAAATAACACGATAAATCACGATTTAAAATAATTGAAAAGATTTTAAATTTAATCATTCAATGAATGAATGTTTTGTTTATTGTTTAATATAATAATAATATAATAATGTTGTCATATATCGTACCAGCTTACTTTGTACTGTCGAGTCAGTACGTTTCACAAAATAAAACAGTAGAATGGCCAGAAAATATGTACAAAATATCCGACAGCGAATATCAAAATGAAACAAAGGTGAACTGGTGAAAATAGTAAGTATTTCTCAAAATGACGACTAGGCTGTCCGTGTCCAGCAGGTGACCACTGTCCTCCATTTAACCAATATCTAGGTCAAGCTCATCAAAAAACATTTCAAACTTTCAGCGGCTCAAAACTTGTTTGACGACGACGTTTGCATGCCATTTGTTCTAAGCTCTTCAACTTCAGATCAACGATCCGCATTGTGAAGTAGTATGGCCAAATACTTGTACTAGTATGCCCCATTGATACTATTTCCATTTTCTACAACAACACATAATATCTTGCATTTGAATTATACGTATCCCAAGTTATAATCAGGAACAAATTGATACAGAAATTGGAACTTCGTGATATGAAGTAGAGGGTCAAGGACAAAGAAATGCACATAAACATATCAAAATGCGAAGCTGCAGTGAAGTTAATAGGAAGGATAAATTATATAGTTATATATTTAATTTTATATATACTGTATCAAGCCCTCATGTGGGAAACAAAAGGTAAGAGGAAGATCCAGAGAGACACTGAGAAGAACATTGCTGAGAGAGGCAGAAGCAGCAGGAATTTGCTCCCTCAATGAGATAGAGCTGCTTGAACAGAACAGAGACAAATGGCGAGATTTGATAAAATATCTTTAAAAGAATTGAAAACTGTTAGAACAAAAATGCAGATAAGAGAGGGAGTATCTTGGTCTACGCCCTATGGGCCAGCTACAGCTTGACAGGTCTATATATATATATATATATATATATATATATATATATATATATATATAGAGAGAGAGAGAGAGAGAGAGAGAAAATAGAAAAAAGGTATGGTTATAGCTTCACGTAACAAGTGGATAATACAAATCATAATAACGTTCGAATCGAAACATTGGCCCAGCTGGACTTGATACATATCAGACGCCCTTTCCTCAAATCTGTCACACCACAGTGCAGACTGCGACTCGGATCGTTCACTAGTCTGCTGCAAAATCAAACTACTGTCCAGGAGATTCCACTACGCCAAGCAGGAAAAGAATTTGGATCTACGTGGTCGTCAGTAGAAACTTTATCAAGAACCTCAGACAAATTTTAGTAGACGTTATCAAGTGTATATGTTAGTCGTGGCTTATTTCTTGGTGGTTGTCTGTACTAACCATGGCTCATATCTTTGTGTGTGTATGTGACAGCCATGGTTCCTATCTTGGTGGGTGTCTGTGATAGCCATGACTTAATTCTCGGTGTATATCCGTGCTAGTCGTAGCTCATATCTTAGTGGGAGTCTGTGATAGCCATGGCTTATATCTTGGTGGGTGTATGTGCTGGCCATGGCTCATATCTGTGTGTGTCTGTGTTTAGTCATATCTTAGTGTGTATCTGTGTTAGTCATGTGTCATATCTTTGTATGTGCATGTCTGTGTTAGTCATATCTCATATCTTTGTGTGCATGTCTATGTTAGTCATATCTCATATCTTCGTGTGCATGTCTATGTTAGTCACATCTCATATTCTTGTGTGCATGTCTATGTTAGTCACAACTCATACCGTTGTGTGTGCATGTGTGTGTTAGTCACCTCTAGTGACTCGGGCAGATGGTGCTCGTAAACCTGGGAGGGCCTACCATCTAAGGGCAGAATCTCCCTACAGAAAAGACAATCTGCTGCCTTACAGGAAGATTGGGGACAATCAAAGGCTAAGGATAGCAAACCTGAATAAAACGCTGGCTGAAATCGGATGCACTGGGCCACTGGCGCAGGACACAGTGCAACGTTTTAACGGGTGTTCAATCACAGTGGATCTGGCAGACTCTAACTGTGATGTTCTGTCTGTGGGGGGCGATCAACACACTTAACCTGACAGCTGACTTCATGTGAGAGTCTGGAATCCTACTCTGATTGAGTCCTGATCGCAGATATATATATATATATATATATATATATATATATATATATATATATATATATATATATGGTCACTATCACCATATTCCCCATAAGCCTAGCAAAGCAAAACCTATATCTAAACATACAGAAATCTAAGATAATGTCCATTGACAAAACGAAAAGCCAACCCAAAATAATTATCAACAGTGAAGAACTTGAAATTGTGAATATCTGGGATCTGTAGTGACTAACAATGGAAAGAGATCAACGAAGATTAGCAATAGCAGCACACAAATTAAACGACACCTAGACACATGAGGCGGATGAACGTGCGGTTGAGCAATTATGGATTTTAAATCTGTTTGCAGTGATACCGGGGCCTTCGACTAACAATAACCATAAGAACATGTGGCGCGATACCAGCAAGGCAGTACAATTACAATTATTGAGGACATGTATCTTCCCGATTGCAACATGTGGGTGAGTCACTGACAATCTCACAAACAACAAGGAAGAAAATCGATTAATTCGAACAAAATAAAATGCTACCGAAAAAATGTATATATATATATATATATATATATATATATACATATATATAAAGCATATATGTATGTATATAAGGGCGGTGCATCCCTTCCTCATTAGATGGATCGCCGCGGCACTGTCTCAGAGGAAGGTGATACTCAGATGTGGAAGTTGGTCTTCCGAGCCAACATCCATTTGCCCAGGGCTGCCACAAGGCTCACCATTGTCACCAGTTCTATTTAACGTGTACACAATAACGATCACGGAGCAACAGCTGGATGGGAGGGGAAGAACTATGACTTTTGCTGATGATGTTCTGGTATATCGACAGGGAAGAGACAGACGTGGGAATCGCTTCCACAATGCAAGACGAACTCGATCGCATTTCTTCCTGGTGTGGGGTATCAGGTGCCTTGGTTAATCGTAATAAAGCGTCAGTTTCATGGTTCTCCCTTAACAATCATATCGTTCATACGACCACACCGGTAGTACGAATGGGAGCTGATGAGGTGACCAGGGTCATGTTGATGACATACCTCGGAGTTAAGTTTGATCGCAGCCTGTGTTTTCGGGACCACGTCGACCATGTGATAACAAAATCCAGCAATAGGATTAGCCGCCTTGAAGGTCATGGCAGCTGCCAACATCGAGCAGAGGCTACTTACTCTTCTGTTCCAGGGATTAGTCCTCGCAAAAATCGAATATGCCCTGGCAATTTTTACTATCAGTACGACTCAAATTGATAGGCTGGAGAATATACAGAATAAAATGAAGCCATGCGCATTATCCTGGGATGTATGAGGGACACTCCCTGTGTAGCAATGAGGTATCTTCTTGACTTTCCAACCATGGATGACAGAATCAAGATCTGGAGAGCACGAGCATACCTGAAGATAAGTACAGATACAGAGCATCCATTGCACCACGTGCTCAACACAGAGAAAGGTGACAGGCTAAAAAGAGGCAAATTATGGGTGGGCCGAGCAGAAGATGTCATCAAACAGGTCTGTGGGCTTACCAATAGCAGCGTTGGTGAGGAGTGGATACCGGTGTCTACGTCATTCAAGGGGACTTTCTCGTGTATTGTCACACTCGACAGGAAAAGTAGGGAACAGAACCCGGTCGTGGTTAATGCTGAGGTCAACGGTCTCATCTGCGATAACACCGATGAGAAAGATGCAGTCATCTATACAGGCGGATCTGTAAGACGACACCAAAGAAGTGCATGGGCATTTACAGCACGCTCGGCAGGCAGAATAGTCTACAAAGACAGTGGTGCATACGTCGTGACCACGAGTAGCATGACAATGGAGGCGATGGCAGTGACCAAGGCATTCAAATGGTTAGAGCCACAATACTACACCCACGCATATATACTGAGTGATTCGATGAGCATGATAAAAAAAGTGAAGGCGGGCTCTGTACGCATGCAATGGGTAGAGTCGTTGCAGAAATCCAAAATACGTAAGGTCACCTTTGTCTATGTCCCTGGACATGCGGGAGTACGGGGAAATGAAAGAGCGGATAGGTTGGCTAGCTGCGCTGTCGTTGAGGACGGGCAACCAATGGATCGGGCTGACATCATCAATGCCCTCCGAGATGTGGGAAGAGCACATGACTTCGACACGACAAACGCAGATCCACATCACTTCTTCGGATGATGGAAATGGGAGTTAAGTTGGGCACAGCCAGAAATGAGACACTTAGTGGCCGTGTAAGAAGACTTATCAACCAACATAGAACTGGAGTCGTCAGTCGCTGGACACAGCGGGAATTGCTGAGGAAGGGATCTGAGCACCTATGGACATGTTTGGAGTGCAATGATGATGATCCGCAAATAACTCAATAACTCAATATATATATATATATATATATATATATATATATATATATATATATATATATATATATATATATATATATATATATATACAGTAAAGTCTCGATTATCCGGAATGCTCGGGAAGAACCCATTCTGGATAATTGAATTTTTCTGGATAATCGAGAGTAAGAAAACCAAACTCAAAATTTATGAAAAAACATGATTGAAAAATTGCAATGCTCAGAAATATTTAAATTCGTGTGACATTCACTAGCTTTCTCTATCAACATGGGTCCTGATATTGGCATTCCTTTTCTTCTTCTTTCTAAAAACCACACATAAAGGACGTCGTCGAGTTTTTCAAATTTTGGCCGTTTCATACTTCGTCTCTGGTGTATATTGTTGCTGCTTTCAGACTCCGACGCAAACTTAAACAACTCATCTTTTTGATTTCGTATGTCATATAATGTTGAAGAGGCTATGCCAAATTCAGTCATCAAAACGTTGCGATTAACGCCTTTTTCAAGTCTACTAGCGATTTCAATCTTCTGGTTCAGTGTCAATACAGTTCGCTTGCGTTTACCTTTGCGGGAAATTGAGGTGTGGTTTGCACTCGCAGAGGCCATTATTTAACACAAAAATGTATTCCGTTAAAAAGTATGCACACATGCGTTTATAGCATATCATGTATAATTTATACTGATGGAACGAATTTCAGCTTGCACAAATGTCTGAGACAAACTAACGTCAAACTCTGTATCTTACTCTTTTTGAATTTCCAGTCGGTAATTTTTGAACCCCTCCCCCTTTCTTCTCACCATCTCTGTCACTGCACGCCGGCTGCTCAACCTTTGATTTATAATCATCAAAGTTATGGGCTCTTCAATTTTCACAAACAATACGTCTGCTTCTAATGTTCGGTCAGACTGTCAAACGCCATATTTTTGACAAATTCATGACCAACTTTAGATCTAAAGCAGGCTATGAGAAAATTAAGCAAATTTGTAAAATCATGTAGATAAGTGTTTTTGGCACGACTAAGATTTCCCGACAAAAACATTTAGTCGGGGGAAAAAGTGAAGATATAGACTGTCTGTCGCTTTTACTTGGAATATTTGGAGACACAATGTCTGGATTGAATAAAATATGTTCGCTCCTATTTGAAGTATATTACTGTAAATACACTATTGTAAACGCAATATTGTGTAATGATAGAGCCTGTAGAAGTAAGCGCAGCGCACAAACCGTGTTGTAGCGTTTTCGATTTCCGGATAAAGGCATTTAATTTAACTGAACAAAACATGATTCAAGCTTTCTCCCTATAATAATTAAAAAAATAAAAAAGTCCGTTAAATTGAGAATTCCGGATTATTGAGTACCGCATAATCGAGACTTTACTGTATATATATATATATATATATATATATATATATATATATATATATATATATATATATATATATATATCACATTGAAAAATGGGAGCCGCGATAGCTCAGTGATTAGTGAACTGGACTACAAAGGACAAGGGGTAGGGTTCGATCCCAACCGACGGCTTCCGGGTTCACCCAGCCTTAAATGGGTACCGGATTTTTTAATGGGAAAGTAAAGCAGCATGGGCGTAATACCGACCACATTACCCCAAAAATCATGTGCTGAAGGTCTGTAAAATATAGGGTCACTAACACCATATTTCCCTATACGCCACTTGGCGTGACGGGGGTACTTTACTTTTTTTTACATTGAAAAATATAAAATAGCAATGAAGACATATAAAACATACATTAAAAAGAAATGGATTATAAACGCCATTCTATAGAGGAAATTGAAATACTATTGCCTTGGTCATAAGACATAGCGGACTGGAAAGAATAATAATGGAAGGCATAATTCCTGGACGGCGCATCAGGGCAGACCATGAAGAAGGTGGTTTCAAGACATCAATGAGACCTTGATCATGATGGTATCAGAAGTGGGAGATCTGGCTAGAGACATAGTTTATTTCAGACGGGCTGTGGTTAGAGCAACTTTCTGTGGGCGATCTGGCTACAGGCATAGATTCTTTCAGACAGGCCATGGTGAAAGCAACGTTCTGCAAAGAACATGCGACCTGGTGATTTTTTCTGTCTCTAACTCTGTTGCACTCTGATATCTATCAACGATGAGGTATGTGAGGTGCAAACATTTACAGACACCTATTGTCTGGACGAGCATTCTTGTCGTTTTGTGCAGTGTGTAGTGGGTGTAGTAAAGGCTGCAATGTCATCATATGTACTCTCAAATGTCCGGACAACTGTTTCAACGACACCTGTCAACAGTCGATCGGGAATCTGTACATGCAAGAGAACGTTCTATGGGTCAGACTGCACTCTCAAATCTCCGGACAACTGTTTAACGAAACCTGTGATTCCCACGTTCAGAAGAGTCTGCCGACTACAACAAGCCCAAGCATATAGGCACTTTAATGTGTTTCTGTGCTAGACATGGTTCATTTTTTGGTGTTTTTTAGTGAAGCCATGGCTCATATCTTGTTGTGTTTCTGTCCTAGCCATGGCTCATATCTTAGCTTGTGTGTGCTTGCCATGGCTCACATCTTGGTGTGTGTCATGTTAGTCATATCTCATATCTCGGTGTGTCCGTGTTAATCATGTCTCATATCTTTATGTGTGTCTGTGTTTAGTCATATCTCATATCTTAGTGTGTACCAGTGTTAGTCATATGTCATATCTTTGTGTGTGTGCATGTCTGGGTTAGTGATGTCCCATATCTTTGTTTGCATGTTTATGTTAGTCATATCTCATATCTTTGTATGTGCATGTCTGTGTTTGTCACATCTCATATCCTTGTGTGTGCATGGCTATGTTAGTCCCATCTCATATCTTTGTGTGTGCATATCTATGTTAGTCATATCTCTTATCTTTGTGCGCATGTCTATGTTAGGCATGTGTCATATCTTTGTGTCTGCATGTCAATGTCAGTTATATCTCATATCTTTATGTGCATGTTTATGTTAGTCATGTGTCATATATCTTGATGTGTGTCAGTGTTAGTCATGCCTCGTATCGATGTGTGCATGTCTGTATTAGTCACATCTCATATCTTTGTGTGTGCATGTCTGTGTTAGTCACATCTCACATCTTTGTGTGTGTATGTCTGTGTTAGTCACATCTCACATCTTTGTGTGTCCGTGTCTGTGTTAGTCACCTCTAGTGACTCGGGCAGATGGTGCTCGTAAACCTGGGAGGGCCTACCATCTAAGGGCAGAATCCCCCTACAGAAAAGCTCATCTGCTGTCTTGCAGGAAGATTGGGGACAATCAAAGGCTAGGGAAAGCAAACCCGAATAAAATGCTGGCTGAAATCGGATGCACTGGGCCATTGGCGCAGAACACAGTGCAACGTATTAACGGGTGTTCAGTCAGAGTGGATCTGACAGACTCTAATTGTGATGTTCTGTCTTTGGGGGGCGATCAACACACTTAGCCTGACTTCATATGAGAGTCTGGAATCCTTACTCTGATTGAGTCCTGAACGCAGAGAGAGAGAGAGAGAGAGAGAGAGAGAGAGAGAGAGAGAGAGAGAGAGAGAGAGAGAGAGATCACAAAACTCACGATCAGGGCAAAACCTAAAAAAAACCTGCCAACAATAGGAATAAGTAATGTCGCAAATTTTCCATGGAAAGATAACTCTCAGCAGCTGTTCCCGAATCTGAACCAGAAGTCACAATATCTCAGGTTAAACTTCAATTTAATCAACGTTCATTTATGTTTTTATTATATATTGTACAAATTTATAATATATAATAGAAAGTCAACGGGAAAACAAAAATCGACAACCCTCGTTTATGGTAAATTATTATCATTGTGAATGATTGTGTTGCCATATTATTTTGATTCTTGTGTATGTGTTTGATTGTGACTGTGAGTGTGACTCAAGTGACTAAGTGCTTGAGAAGTTAAGACAGGCTTAACAGTAGTAAAAGAAAAAATGATTTCTTCATAATTGATAAAGTCTACTCGTCTACTATAGTACTAAAAGGTAGCTATACTACTTCTTGGCTATCAAGTACAAGTACTTGCTGGCGTAGGTGATCGTGTCTCTCGACAACTTTCTCTGGACAGTTATTTATCATTTCTCATTTATTCTGTTGTTGACCTTCTGCCAAGCCATTCTCTTAAGCTGTCTGGTATGTTTTCTCTTTGCTTCCCTCTATCTCTTCATCCCTCAATTTTCCAGTTGTTACAATATATTGCATCTGTTCCCTTCTTATTACATGGCCAAAATAATGATTTTAAAAAGATTTTTTGGGCTAAAAAACGATGATTTTTTCTTCCTAATATTGAAAATTCGCTCTCTATTTTTTTGCTTTGCCCTCTTTCATAATGTTTTCTTTGCTCTATTTAGCTGTAAGGACTGAGCGAATGTTTCCCAATAGAAACTGGGGTTAAACAAGGATGTATTTTATCGCCCTTGTTATTTGGAATTGTTATGGACTTCATAATGAAGAAATGCTGCACTGGTAATAAAGGCATCGAATGGATACAAGGAGACCATTTGGAGGACCTGGACTTTGCTGATGACATAGTTCTCATCAGCAATCAGATAAAAACGATGCAGGAAAACACAAATGAACTATCATCAATAGCCAGCAAAATTGGGCTTGAGGTCAATCATGAAAAGACTAAAGTCATGAAAAGTTTAATTCCAACAAGTGACAAAATATACATGGAAAACAAACCAGTAGAAGAGATCGATCACTTCATCTATCTTGGAAGTCACATTGATCGAGAAGGGGATACGAGCAAAGAAATTAGAATCAGACTGGCTAAGGCAGCAATGTCTTTCAGAAGCCTTGAAAAGTTGTGGAAATCAAAACTCATTAGCACAAACACAAAACTTAGGCTATTCAAATCAAATGTACTATCAACCCTTACGTATGCGTGTGAAAGCTGGAAAACAACAAGAGATATAGAAACAAAGTTGAACGCATTCGAAAATAAATGTCTAAGGAAAATACTTGGTATAGAATGGAACGAATTCAAAACAAACGAGGAAATTAGAGAAATCGCCAATCAACCACTAATATCTTCAGTAATAAAGAAAAGACGATGGTCATACGTTGGACATGTGATGAGAAGAGATAATAATCGAATAGCAAAGCAAGCCCTCATATGGGAAACAACAGGTAAAAGAAAAAGAGGAAGACCCAGGGAGACACTGAGAAGAACATTGATGAGAGAGGCAAGAGCAGCAGGAATAGGCTCCCTCAATGAGATAGAACTGCTTGCACAGAACAGAGACAGATGGCGAGATTTGATAAAATATCTTTAAAAGAAAACTGCTAGAACAAAAATTCATATAGGAGAAGGTGTATCTTGGTCTACGCCCTATGGGCCGGTTACGGCTCGAAAGGTCAATAGATAGATTTAGCTGTCCATGATATTCTCAACATTCTTCTGTAAAACCACATTTCTGCAGTCAGTAGTTTTCTTGTCTGTTGTCCTATTGTCCATGATTCACATCCATATGTTAAGACTGGCTCTACATAACATTTAAAAACTCTTTTTCTTGTCAAAAATGGATTGCACAGTATCTTCTTCATTTTTTGGAAAGCTACTTTTGCCTGAGCCATTCTGCATCTCACCTCTTTTGTACATCTTCCGTCTGAGGTTAACAAAGTTCCCAAATATTTAAATTCATTTACCTGTTTTAATATTGTTCCACTTGTCTTTATTTTGCACTGAGGTGAAGTCCTTTTCTTTATTGCTACAATTACTTCTGTATTTTTACTATTAAAATATATTAATGCTTGAGTCCTTTATTTTTGCTTTCTTTCACTATAATATCTAACATTTTTTGTAACTCATTTTCACTCTTAGCGATTAAGACTGTATCATCAGCATACCTTAGATTATTTATATTATGACCTCCGATTGTTATTCCAGGCATGCTCTTTATGGATCTTAAAATAATCTCACTATAAATAAATCTGGTGACAGCACACAACCTTGCCTAACACCCTGTTTTATTTGTTTTAAAAATTACCACTTTATTTCCAATTCTTAGTCTATACTAGGCTATAGTATAGTCTATTCTATCAATTTATTGACCTTTTGAGCCATAACCGGCCCATAGGGCATAGTCCCGGATACTCTTTCTCTTATCTAGATTTTTATTCTAGCAGTTTTCAATCCTTGTAAAGATATTTTATCAAATCTCTCAATTTGTCTCTGTTTTGTGAAAGCAACCCTATCTCATTGAGGGAGCTGATTCCTGCTGCTCTTGCCTCTCTGATGAATGTTCTTCTCAGTGTATCTCTGGGTCGGCCTCATCCTTTTACCTGTTGTTTCCCAGATGAGGGCTTGCTTTGCTATTTGGTTATTATCTCTCCTCATCACATGTCTACATATGACCATTGTCTTTTCTTGATTACTGAAGATATTAGTGGTTGATTGGCGATTTCTCTAATTTCCCCGTTTGTTATTAATTCGTTCCACGCTATACCAAGTATTTCCTTAGACATTTATTTTCTAATGCGTTCAACTTTGTTTCTATGTCTCTTGTTGTTTTCAAGCTCTCACGTGCATACGTAAGGGTTGATAGTAAATTTGATTTCTATGTATTGACCTTTTGAGTCGTAACCGGCCCATAGGGCGTAGACCAAGATACACCTTCTCCTATATGAATTTTGTTCTAGCAGTTTTCTTTTAAAGATATTTTATCAAATCTCGCCATCTGTCTCTGTTCTGTGCAAGCAGTTCTATCTCATTGAGGGAGCCGATTCCTGCTGCTCTTGACTCTCTCATCAATGTTCTTCTCAGTGTCTCCCTGGGTCTTCCTCTTTTCTTTTACCTGTTGTTTCCCATATGAGGGCTTGCTTTGCTATTCGATTATTATCTCTTCTCATCACATGTCCAACGTATGACCATCGTCTTTTCTTTATTACTGAAGATATTAGTGGTTGATTGGCGATTTCTCTAATTTCCTCGTTTGTTTTGAATTCGTTCCATGCTATACCAAGTATTTTCCTTAGACATTTATTTTCGAATGCGTTCAACTTTGTTTCTATATCTCTTGTTGTTTTCCAGCTTTCACACGCATACGTAAGGGTTGATAGTACATTTGATTTGAATAGTCTAAATTCTGTGTTTGTGCTGATGAGTTTTGATTTCCACAACTTTTCAAGGCTTCTGAAAGGCATTGCTGCTTTAGCTATTCTGATTCTAATTTCTATACTTGTATCCCCTTCCCGATCCATGTGACTTCCAAGATAGATAAAGTGATCGATCTCTTCTGCTGGTTTGTTTTCCATATATATTTTGTCATCTGTTGGAATTAAGCTTTTCATGACTTTAATCTTTTCATGATTGATCTCAAGCCCAATTTTGCTGGCTATTGATGATAGTTCATTTGTGTTTTCCTGCATCGTTTTTATGTGACTGCTGATGAGGATGATATCATCAGCAAAGTTGAGGTCCTCCAAATGGTCTCCTTGTATCCATTCGATGCTTTTGTTATCAGTGCATAATTTCTTCATTCTGAAGTCCATAACAATTCCAAATAACAAGGACGATAAAATACATCAACCCCAGTTTCTATTGGAAAACATTTGCTCAGTCCTTCCTCTGTAAGAACTGCAAAATGACAATGAGAACAACGAAAATTACAATCATGAAGATAGAGATCTTCATTAATGGATGCTTGCACAAAATAAAAGGATGGAAATGGCAGGACAACATCACTAACGTAGAATTATGGAAAAATACTAGTCAAATACCAGTGGATAAAAATATGCAGTGAAGAAACTGGCACTGGATAGGACACACACTGGAAGCCAACTGAGAGTATTACATGACATTCCTTTTTTAGAATCCCCAGGGGAAGAAATAAAGAGGAAGACCAATGGAATGATCTTAAAAGAATGGCAAGAAACAGAACGGCTTGGAAAGTGTTTGTTGAAGACCTATGCTCCTCAGGGAGCTGAAAGGATGAAGAAAAAGAAAAAGAATTTCTATATTCCCTTCTGAGATTAATAATATTTTTCTCTAAATTGCTGTCCCTGTTGCTTTACTGTGCTCATGCTGTCGGGTACAAATGACTTTGCAGTTGATTTAATTACATTCTGACTTATGACTTGTAGATATAAAGAAATGTGTAATTATTTCGGGAACCTTATGGAACATGTTCATCACCGGCATATCAAAGATAATGCCGATTGTACTTGTGTCAATAATAGTACTGATGTCGAGAGTGCTTATACTGACAGCACTTATGCCTATAGTACTTATGCTGGTATTATTATGCCGATAGTACTTATGATGATATTAGTACTTATGCTGACATTACTTATGCTGATAATACTTATGATAATATTAGTACTTATGCTGGCAGTAGTACTTACAGTACCTATGCTGAAAGCAGTACATAGAATAGTAGTGCTTATGCTGATAGTACTTAAGCTATAGTACTTATGCTGATAGTACCTATGTTGATAGTAGTACTTTGCTGACAGTAGTACTTGTGCCAATAGTAGTACTTATACTGTTAGTAGTACTTATGTTGATATTACTTATGCCGATAGTAGTACTTATGCCGATAGTAGTACATATGCCGACAGTAGTAATTATGCCGATAGTAGTACTTATGCCAATAGCAGTACTTTACTTTGCTGACAGTAGTACTTATGCTGATAGTAGTACTTATGCTGATAGTAGTACTTATGTTGATATTACTTATGCCTATAGTAGTACTTATGCTGATATTACTTATGCTGATAGTAGTACTTATGCTGATAGTTGTACTTATGTTGATAGTACTTATGTAGTACTTATGCAGACAGTAGTACTTATGCTGATAGTTGTACTTATGTTGATAGTACTTATGCTGATAGTAGTACTTATGCAGACAGTAGTACTTATGTTGATCGTAGTACTTATACCGTTAGTAGTACTTATGTTGACAGTAGTACTTATACCATTAGTAGTACTTATGTTGACAGTAGTACTTATACCGTTAGTAGTACTTATGTTGACAGTAGTACTTATACCGTTAGTAGTACTTATGTTGACAGTAGTACTTATACCGTTAGTAGTACTTTGCTGACAGTAGTACTTATGCAGATAGTAGTACTTAGGCTGATTTTTATTTATGCCGACTCATAGCTAACTGCTGCATTAAGATTAGAGAACGACAGCTGATCAAGCTCCTACTGCACCCCCTTGCGAGGCTTTGGTAACAGACTAACATGTAGGCATGTTGTTAAAGTGAGCAGAAATAGAAAAATGATGCGTTGGTTGGGCAGAAAGGCGCAAATATTTTAATTTGCTGTAAACTACAACACACGGCAGGTGCGCTGCCAGGGCCCGAAAGGGGAGTAAAGAATTGTAGTGCTGTTCCCTACCAGGCATGTTCATAAGAGGTGACTAAGGAGGGTTGGGCATGGGATTTGGAATCCTGTACTGTAACAGAAATAAACCGCAAAAACTTCATGAAAAAGACAGAAGAAAACCAAAATATTCTTGGAGAAGACAGATGTAGGCAGAGATGAAGATGATGGGAAAGGCATGGAATGATCTTAAAAGAATGACGGGGAACAGAACAACTTGGAAAGTGTTTGTTGAAGACCTATGCTCCACAGGGAGCTGAAAGTTAGAAGAAGAAGAAACGACACAACCATCATTATCAAGTATCAGTATCAAGTGCTGGTGTAGGTGATCATGTCTCTCCACAACTTTCGATCTTGACAGTTATTTATTTTTCCTGTTGTTGACCTTCTGTCATTTTACTTAGGCTGTCTGGTATCTTTTCTCTTTGCTTCCCTCTATTACTTCGTCCCTCGATGTTCCCAGCTGTCACAATATATTCCAGCTCTTACCTTTTCATTACATGGCCAAAGAACGATGATTGTTTTTAATATTGAAAATTATCTCTCTTTTTGCTGTGGCCTCTTTCAAAACGTGTTTTCATTACTCTTCTTAGCTGCCCATGGTATTCTCAGCATTCTTCTACAACACAATGCATCTTTGCGACGAAGAAGAATATTCAACAGCAAAACAAACAAACGAAAATTGAGTGATCATAAATCGTGGTGCTATGACGTCGGCCCAGAAACAAGTTTTCCCACATTGTTATCTCCTGATTACCAGGCCTAACTGGATCAACCTGTTGCGTTGATAAGTGTCACCGCCAATTACAAGGTTATCTTTTGTCAATTCTGCTGACAGTGACAAACAAATAACTCCGTTCCGCCTTCTATTACTTTTAGGTCGTTACACACGCTAAACCGGTCTTTCTTCTTGTACTATTTCCGGTCCTGTTTTGGTCTCGACCATCAGCATCTGTTGAGCTCTTTGCGAATTTATTTACGTTAACGTTATTTGTTGGTTATAGCTCGTTTCAAAACATTTGCCCAACTTCAAAACGCTATTACTCTCTAACCGTTTGTTAACTACTTTTGAAATTTTCCAAATGTTATTAGAATGCAAAAGACCCTTTAAATGTATATTTAACAAATATCTTGCAGCTGCAGTTTTCTTAAAGCGGCGATATTTCTTTGATGTTTATCAAAATTGTAAATTGTGAAGCCCTAAAGAATAGAAATTACCGTAGTTGATGGTCTACGATTAATTTTCACTAGGTAAAGGCGTGGCCGTAATGGGGAAATAACTGGATAAAACAAAACACCAGGAGAATTATTGTCTGCTCAGTTCGAGGACGGACGATAATAATATCAAGGTATACCTGCATGTCCAATTTTCATAGTTGTGTGGTCCTGAAAAGGACCGTTTGTTGAAATAATTTAAGGTAATATAGGGCCAACATTGTGGGGGCTATATACTTTCATTCTGAATCAGACGAGTCTAAAAGATTAATAACTGTTTGGGGTTGAACATTCCACAAACCATCATTTTTCCAATATTCCTCTTCCTGTTTTAAGACGTGGTCTTCACATTTAGCCCAATAATCTTTGTCTATATTTAATAAAGCGAGATTAGCAAGAGTCTTTACATCGCATATTTTGAATGTTGTATTTTCATCTGCCACTTGTCCTTTTAATTTTGCCCAGATTAGTTCTATTGGATTTAAATGAGCATGGTAAGGTGGCAGCCTCAAACTTATATGACCGTGCTCTTGGATAATCTTATCTATTTGAAAAATCTTTGTCCTCTGCTTTTGCTTTACTAGAGATAGTAATTCAGGTTTTAAGTACATGTTATTAAATTGTATGTGCTCCTTTGTGAGCCATATCTTAATAGCATCTTTTGTACTGGATGACGTCGGGACTTTATCTTCAAGTGCAACAATGTTGTGGTACGCTGCATTGTCCATTATTAGGCAAGATGGTCGATCTAGTGCTGGGAGAACAGAATTTTCAATCCAATGTCTAAATATGTGACCATTCACCTCAGAGTGATAATCCCGATTGTCTATGGATTTTGAAAGAAAAATGAGCTGTGCATTCTGTATTAGTCCATGTTGTCGACTACCTGCATGAGCAATTATCAAGCGCTGTCCTTTGCTGCTAGGTATTAATCTCTTAATCTTTCCATCTGATGACTGCCATTCCCTTTGGTTAGTGTGGTGAGCATTGATCCATGTTTCATCCAAGTACACAATATCATAACCTTGCTTGCGCACCTCTTTTACTTCACGTAAGTACTTGCTTCTCATGACTACTATATGTGGCTT
The DNA here is from genome assembly GCA_032433765.1 of Megaustenia siamemsis. Taxonomy (NCBI): domain Eukaryota; kingdom Metazoa; phylum Mollusca; class Gastropoda; order Stylommatophora; family Ariophantidae; genus Megaustenia; species Megaustenia siamemsis. The sequence goes on along the minus strand of JAVIAB010000047.1, from coordinate 16,222,832 downwards.
CTCACAGATGATGTTTCGTCCATTGGAATACTTTCTGAATGTAAAGCCTGCAGCTCTCACATTCCTCCATAATGTAGACTTTGATATTTCAATACTGTTGTTCTTTTTCAGCAATACTTTTAATTTTCTTATTGTAACAGTTTCATTCATACCCAACATTTTGCGAATTTCACTTCTAATAAGTTCACTGTCGAAATTATCCAACATTTTTGCTCTTCCTTGTGATTTTGTATATTTGGAACATTGACGGTCACGTGCTTGAATCCAGCGATTAAATGACCGTTTACATAAATCCAAAATGTGTCTTGTCCTATTCTCAGGGTTTTCTAAAGAATGAAATAATCTTCCTCGTTTAGCCTCTTTGCAAAAATAGTCATACATTTTTATTGCGATGTTTTGTAAACTGCAGAATTTCATTTTAAGACTCATGATAAATGTTATTGTTCCACGTTACGCCGCTGAATTAACGGAAATGGAACACACAATGTCTCGTGTTTACTACAAGTGTCTAATTGTGTCAGACAACTCACGCGGAAAGCGTGCAAAATCGTAAATTTGAGCGTGTATGGATTTGTAATCGCTATTTTTAACTTAAATACTGTAAACACTAAGTTTTGACTACATCAATGGGTCGTTATAAATTTATATAAATCAAATAAGCAATAATAATAACCAAATGTTTGTTTTTAATGAAATTAATTCCCTGTTGGGTTCTAATCATTATAACTTTACATGCAAATTTTGAAAACATTACAAATAGCGGTTTAAAAGATATTGATTTTTAAAGTTGGGCACGACTTATGAAACAAGCTATAGTTGTTAGTTGAGTTATATGCATTAAGTATTTACTTATGTTGGTTAGTTGTTAGTTGAGTTATATACGTTAAGGATTTAGTTATTTGTTGAGTTATATACGTTAAGTATTTAGATATATTGGTTAGTTGAGTTATATATGTTAAGTATTTAGTTGTGTTGCTTAGTTGTTAGTTGAGTTATGTGCATTAAGTATTTAGTTATGTTGGTTAGTTGTTAGTTGAGTTATATACGTTAAGTATTTAGTTATGTTGGTTAGTTATTAGTTGCGTTATATACTTTAAGTATTTAGTTATGTTGGTTAGTTAATTTACATACGTTAAGTATTTAGTTATGTTGGTTGGTTAGTTAGTTGCGATATATTTTCTTTAAGTTAGACCCAAGAACTATTAGAAAAATAACCACCACAGAAATGAAGTGTATCAGACGCATGGCAGGAAACAACTTGAGAGATCAGAAACGAAGAGTTACGAAAGTGACTAGGAACGGAACCAATTATTGAATACATCAGCGACATCAGATCAAGTGGTTCGGACCTTAAGACATAAAGAACTAAATTTATTACAACTAGTTACCAACAAATGATACTAGAACAGACCAAGTGGTCGACCAAGAAAAAGGTGGATAAACGGAGAACTATAGAAACACTCGGAGGTATAGCAGCAGAAGAGGCCAATAGAAGGTCAAGAAATCGCGAACCATATCTCCCATTGATGCCGAGGGGCAAATGAGGAAGGAAAGAAAGGCAGTTTGGTTATATTATATCTAGAAAGTTATGCATTAAGTATTTACTTGTTTGTTGGTTGGTAGGTTAATTATATTTACGTTAACTGTTTAGTTACGTTGGTTGGTTAGTTAATTATATTTACGTTAACTGTTTAGTTACGTTAGTTGGTTGGTTGGTTAGTTAATTATATTTACGTTAACTGTTTAGTTATGTTAGTTATATTTATGTTAAGTATTTAATTACATCAGTAGTTTAGTTATTTATGTCTTCTCCTGTGTTCCCCGGCGATCACTCTCTTCATTATCCGCCCTTTAAAAACATATTACTCAGTCATAGTTGAGTTATATAGTGGTTGTAAGCTGCGATACCTGCATGCTTTGGACCTAGCGTGCATATCCGACTTCAGCACAGCTATTTTAGGTATCTGGTTACCTTCCCTCTTTGATCTCTGTTCGTTTGCCCAGGCCGGCTATTCTGTTTCCAGATCTACCACAGAGATGCATAGTGGGATCTTGATCAGTTCTGTTTTGCTGGTATTGACGCGATGAGTCGCTGACTGGTTTCAGCACAAATGCTGTCTGGCGTCTTGGCTCCAGCGACGTCATCATCAGAACATATATTCTTCATATATTTATTCTTTTAACCATGTTCACTCTGCAATGTGGTGTGTATCTAACGCCCAGTGCATCCGACTTAAGTACGCATTTGTTTGTGACTGCTTCCTATTCTTTCTTCTTTATTGACCTTCCCGCATGGCAGCAATAGATTGTAGACAGAGCCGTCTCTCCTACTATTCTATTCTCATTATTTTAAGAATTCCTTCCTGACAGGATTTGTATTTAATTTCCCTTATCTTAATTTGACTGTCCGCTATGGCTATCATGCTCCGACTGTCTGGACGTGTGACTGTCCCCCACCCCTCGCAGCTTTAGTTGTATCAGTATAAGCATGTTTTTACACAACAGAAGATTACTAAACCAAAAGCCATGGATGATAAGGCCTCTGACCAGAAAGGCTGAAAGATCAACCGATACTTCGTCTTATCCCAGGCCTAGACCTTTATTATCAATTCACTTCTTGTTAACAACACCGGTTTCTGTCATGTTGTTAGACTTTCACTTCACATAATAATCCTCCTTTTCTAAGAAATAACTCACGATTATTTTATAAATACTACATAGGACAGATAGCGTTGACTTGCTAGGTCTGTCATAAGATCATTTCTATCTTATGTAGACACTATATTGCTTCAAACATTCTCCATGGGATCACAATAGACACAAACAAAGAAAACTTCCACGAGAATGATATCCAACGATATAGTTAGAATGAAACAAGACCAAATGTCATCAACAGCACTCTATCTAAGAACATCAAGACAGAGGATAAGAGGAAGACCAAAGAGAAGATGGAGAGATTGAATAAAAGACATGCAAAGACCAAAACTTTTCCTTTTTAACAGCAACCAGATACGCTAAAGAAATACGTTCCATTTATGGAAAGAGAGAAGCAAACAAGCAACGAAATATCTAGAGACACCACCGTATACTGACAACACCCTCCTTTTTCTGTGGCGTTTTAGGGCTTCAGCTGCTAGATACAAGAAGAAGAACAATCCCTTATTTTGCGACGTTTCTGCTATTTTCGACATTAATTGGGTTTATCTTGCACTGTGCCTTTGGGCATGAATCTACAACCATGTTAGATTGCACGAAAATCAAGTCAAAACTGGGGATGTCAGAAAAAGAGTGCTACGTGAGGAAGTACAGACGAGTAACAAATCAACACAGAACTGGATTCATCTGTCTCCACACGTCTGAGCTCTTCTGGACGTGTTCGACGTGCAACGAGGGTGAGGTGATCCGTTGGCTAAACTAAACTTATCCTTTCGTCGACCCAACACATCCGACGTCAGCATGACAATTTTGGAGCACCGAGTTTACCTTTCTCTTTCGAGCTCTATTTGCCTGGTCAGACAAGTTAATTTATTTCCAGAAATATCACTGGTAAGTGGGCCACAATCTTTATCAGATATGGTTTGTTGACCCTGAGACCTGCAAGCAAGCAACGATGAGTAGGTAACTGCCTATGCCTGCCCAACATCTTGAGTCTATGTCAATGAACGGGGCATAATAATTCATCAGACGAACGGTGCATAATAATTCACCCAGACGAACGGGGCATAATAATTCACCAGACGCACGGGGCATAATAATTCACCACACGCACGGGGCATAATAATTCACCAGACGAACGGTGCATAATAATTCATCAGACGAACGGTGCATAATAATTCACCCAGACGAACGGTGCATAATAATTCACCCAGACGAACGGGGCATAATAATTCACCAGACGAAAGAGGATAATATATCAACAGAGAAGCAGCCAGTCAAGTAATACATTTAAATTAAAAAAAAAAAAGAAAACTGGGAATGGAATGTGTGATACTGAAAGTGGTGGAGATTAGACAGTGAGATATATTTGGTATGCGAAAAGCTATATGATATGATATCGTGCCGAAAGTCGTGTACTTGAAAGAGAGATCGAATGTAAATATCAGAGATAGGACAAGAAAGCTGTCTGTTGGAGGATACTATTTTGGTTAATCCACGCCTATTATGGGAGCCACGATAGCTCAGTAGTTAGTGAACTGGACTACAAAGGACAAGAGGTAGGGTTCGATCCCAACCGACGGCTTCCGGGTTCACCCAGCCTTTAATAGGTACCGGATTTTTTTTTCAGGGAAAGTAAAGCGGCACGAGCGTAATACCGACCACATTACCCCAAAAATCATGTGCCGAATGTCTGTAAATTATATGGCCACTACCACCATATTCCCTATACGCCACTTGGCGTGACGGTGGCACTTTCCTTTTTTTTTTTTTTAAACGCCTGTTAGAATGTACGAACATAAAAGAGAACGACAGATACGTGGGAGAAAAGCATTGTTAGATAGATAGGGAGACTATGTGAGCTAAGAGATAGGGAGACTATGTGAGCTAAGGTAACAGGCCGGTTTCAGGTCAAGAAGGTCCTGGGTTCTAATCCCGCCGTAGGCAATGGGAATTTGTCTCTTCAACTTTTCTTTCTTTCACAGCTTTACCATCCTCTGGTTTCTTCATGGCTTTACCCTCTCCTGGTTTCTTCATGGCTTTACCCTCTCCTGGTTTCTTCATGGCTTTACCCTTCTCTGGTTTCTTCATGACTTTACCCTCCCCTGGTTTCTTCATGGCTTTACCCTCTCCTGGTTTCTTCATTGCTTTACCCTCTCCTGGTTTCTTCATGGCTTTACCCTCTCCTGGTTTCTTCATGGCTTTACCCTCTCCTGGTTTCTTCATGGCTTTACCCTTCTCTGGTTTCTTCATGACTTTACCCTCCCCTGGTTTCTTCATGACTTTACCCTCCCCTGGTTTCTTCATGACTTTACCCTCTCCTGGTTTCTTCATGGCTTTACCTTCTCCTGGTTTCTTCATGACTTTACCCTCTCCTGGTTTCTTCATGGCTTTACCCTCTCCTGGTTTCTTCATGGCGTTACCCTCTCCTGGTTTCTTCATGGCTTTACCCTCTCCTGGTTTCTTCATGGCTTTACCCTCTCCTGGTTTCTTCATGACTTTACCCTCCCCTGGTTTCTTCATGACTTTACCCTCTCCTGGTTTCTTCATGACTTTACCCTCTCCTGGTTTCTTCATGGCTTTACCCTCTCCTGGTTTCTTCATGACTTTACCCTCTCCTGGTTTCTTCATGGCTTTACCCTCTCCTGGTTTCTTCATGACTTTACCCTCTCCTGGTTTCTTCATGGCTTTACCCTCTCCTGGTTTCTTCATGGCTTTACCCTCTCCTGGTTTCTTCATGGCTTTACCCTCTCCTGGTTTCTTCATGACTTTACCCTCTCCTGGTTTCTTCATGGCTTTACACTCTCCTGGTTTCTTCATGACTTTACCCTCTCCTGGTTTCTTCATGGCTTTACCCTCTCCTGGTTTCTTCATGGCTTTACCCTCTCCTGGTTTCTTCATGACTTTACCCTCTCCTGGTTTCTTCATGGCTTTACCCTCCCCTGGTTTCTTCATGACTTTACCCTCTCCTGGTTTCTTCATGGCTTTACCCTCCCCTGGTTTCTTCATGGCTTTACCCTTCCCTGGTTTCTTCATGGCTTTACCCTCCCCTGGTTTCTTCATGGCTTTACCCTCCCCTGGTTTCTTCATGGCTTTACCCTCCTCTGGTTTCCTCATGCCTTTACCCTCCCCTAGTTTCTTCATGGCTTTACCCTCCCTTCGTCTCTTCGTGACTTTACCCATCCCTTGTCTCTGTGTAGCGAGATCAGAGCCTAGCTCTCTCGGAAAACGGCGAAAAAATAAGATCCCCTGTGCATGTGCGCATGTTAAAGAACCGTTGGCAATGAAAAGTAAAAAAAAAAAAAAAAAGACTAGGCTAAAATTACGGCTGCCTGGGTAAAACTAAGCAAATGTATCCACTATTGGATGTGTTGGGCCGAAAGGTGCATATAACACATCTTTGTCGTAAACCAACAACAATACGAACTCAAGCCAATTGACAAGTGAACGATAAGAATTGGTTGGACAAGTAGCTTGTAATAATGTACAAGGTAGTAAAGAGGATGAGTATGAAAAGATGGGAGAAAGTCTTGAAGGAATGGATCAGTATCGATCAATGAGAACGCACTAACAAGACAAGTGGGCAGCAGTATCGCTCACATGATAGATTGGATAACAACAGCAACCTGTCAATGGCATGAGCCAGCTGTGACGTCTCTTTCATGGCGTGTCAGATCTGACACCATGCGACTCTATAACCCAAAAGGCGATGATACTATTAAGTTAGGATTCATGTGGGAAAATCTGACCAGTAACACATCCGTATAATTTAGCACGGATTCCTCTCGGGGCCTGCAACGGAGTTCGTGTACGTAGGTCAAAGTTTTCTTCGGAGGTTCTCAGCTTTTTGAGAAGATCGGAACACCTATGGATGTGTCCGGAGTGCAGTGATGATTATTTTAACATAATATAACATAACAGCACAACATAATATATATCAGCAATAGTAGATGCCAACACGAGGGACTGTGCCAGTAGTCAGTCTCTATGGAGGATTATTCTAAGAAATGTTTGCTTCATTTCCGTGCCTAGGCACGCGGGTGTTAATTAGAGGTAATAAACGTGCTGGCAAACCTGCCAGTTTGGCTGATGTTGAGTGCGGCTGGGCTACGGACCGCAAGGAGACAAATAATAATAAATGAATATTATTATAGAGGGAAACTTCCGAGGCGATAATCAGCGAATCAATTCAGAGGAAGAGGTATGTTTACAGCACTCGGAAAAAATTACACTTGCCAGTTTGGCCGATGTTGAGTGCGGTAGGGATATGGACCGCAAACTTACCAGTTTGGCTGATATTGAGTGTGGCAGGGCTATGGTTCGCAAACTTGCTAGTTTGGCTGATGTTGAGTGCGGCAGGGCTATGTACCATTTTGACATTCTGAATGCCCTCAGTCCCAGGACTGTAAAAACGACTCAAAAAAATTACCATGAATATGCAGCCGTAAACGAACTTCATGTCAGAGTAGGGGATACCAGATGAGAACGCTACGCGGGAATCCAAAGAAGACTTGTCAAGCAACACAATACCGGTGTCGTTAGTCGCTATACGTTGATGGATATTCTTCAGAAGAGATCTGAGTACAGGTGGGATTGTTCGGTGTGCGAAGAGGATGACCTATCGAATAGGCTGTGCCAGTCAAGCAGCCGGTCAGAGTGAACAAACAAGTTAAGTTCTGTGGGCGCAAATTGCACGCAAAATGCGCCACTATGTGACAAAATGCACACTTTTGTGAAATCACAGGCTTGGATCATCAAGTTGCCTGACCTTTACAGAACGTTGCACTCTTCACAGCCCGTCGGAAATAATCCCTGTCTCTAGCCAGATCTCCCATAGAATGTTGCACTCTTCACAGCCCGTCGGAAATAATCCCTGTATCTAGCCATATCATCAACTGAAAGTTGCACTCTTCACAGCCCAGTGGAAATAATCCCTGTTTCTAGCAAGATCTTCCACTGAAAGTTGCACTCTTCACAGCCCGTTGGAAATAATCCCTGTCTCTAGTCACATCTCCAACAGAATGTTGCACTCTTCACATCCTGTCGAAAATAATCCCTAACTCTAGCCATATCTTCCACAGAACGTTGCACTCATCACAGCCCGTCGGAAATAATCCGTCCCTAGCCAGATCTCCCATAGAATGTTGCACTCATCACAGCAGTTCATGTCTATGGTTGTCTGAGGCTCGAAGTTGGAGATCCAGTGTAGCAGGTTTATCTAAGTTTACATCACTCAACACGAGGAATAACGACAACTCACAAACAGCAGAAATAGACTCAAGATGCAACAAAGCTTGTCAAATCACTGGACAGCTATCACCACTATTTTCCAACAACGAAATAATTCTAGAGGCAAAACGGGCATTCAACAATACAATCTTCATCCCAACGTTGTGCTACCAATGCCAGTCCTGGAACTTACATGCAAGAACAATAAGAAAAATAACATGTACAGAGATGAAATGTGTTAGATGAATGACAGGAAACAGCCTGAGAGATAAGATCAGAAATGAAGAACTGGGAAGAAAGCTAGAAATAACCTCCGCCATATAATATATAAGAAAACAACAGATAAAATGATTTTGCCACGTGACAAGGCAGAAAGATCAAAACACAACACAACGAGCCTTCAATAAACGTTGTGAGAACACCAGACCCCAGGGGTCAGGGGTCCACCACGAAAACAGATGAATTAACGGAATATTAGAAACACTAGGAAACATAACAGCAGCAGAGGCGGACAGAAGAGCAAAAGACCGCAAATTATATCTCCTCTCAACGCTAAAGGGCAAATGAGGAAGGAAAGAAGAAGAAGAACACGAGGAATGTGCGATCAGACACAGAGGAGGTGGTTTAATTTATTTCCTCGCACTACTTTCCTTTTTCACCGTAAACAAACCACGGTGACACCGCCCACCTGCGGCGCCATTAATAAAACTATTTCCATTTGCCTTCATTTTCAACAGACCGCGACATGACACATGCGTGCTTGTAGCCAGTGTCGCCTCGGAGCTTAGCGTGGTGACTTGCGAGGACAGATCGATCCCAGGTAACGAGAGGAAATCTGAGTGATTCGGTGTCAGATATGGCCCAGAAGAGGAACAGGACTACCAATTACAGAAGATGGATTATATACCAATAGTGGCTACACTGCTGGCTACTGTTTTGTATCTCAATACTTTACCTGCGGACTTCGCATATGACGACAGGTGAGATGTGTCCATATGTCAATGTATCTTCTCCTTCTTTCCTTCATCGCCTGCCTTTCAGCGTCGAGGGGAGATATAATTTGCGGTCTTTTGCACTTCTGTTCGCCTCTGCTGCTGTTATGTTTCCCAGTGCTTCTAATATTCCATCCATCCATCTTTTTTGTGGTCGACCATTGGGTCTGATATTCTCACAACGTTTGCTGACTGAAGTCTCGTTGTGTTGTGTTTTGATCTTTCTGCCTCGTCACGTGGCCAAACCATTTTGTCTGTTGTTTCCTTATATATTCTATGGCGGGGGCTATTCCTAGCTTTTTTCTCAGTTCTTCATTTCTGATCTTATTTCTCAGACTGTTTCCTGTCATTCGACTAACACATTTCATCTCAGTAGAGGTTATTTTCTTATTGTTCATGCATCTATGGTCCAGGTCTGGCATTGGTAGCACAACGTTGGGATGAAGATTGTATTGTATAGTGCTCGTTTTGCCTCTACAGCTATTTCATTGTTGGACAATAGTGGTGATAACTGTCCAATGATTTGACAAGCTTTGTTGCAGCTTGATTCTATCTCTGCTGTTTGAATTATCGTTTGTCACTAAACTTCCTAGGTATTTGAATTCCTCTACTTGTCAATGTGTGTGTTTACGTGTGTCTGCCACCTGTCCTTTACCCCTTTTCTTTCTTTCTCTTCTCGGTGTTCACCCGATAACAACTAAAAGGATTTGATTGTCCTCTTTGTCACCCGTCATTAAAAGGACGTTAAGTGGGCGCTGAAGCGTTTTGTCGAGGTTTGCAGTAGAACTGTGATAGTTGCGCCCCCTTTTGCTCAAAACATATCCGACTTTAACACGGCATTTTTGAGTAGCGGGTTGCCTTCCCTCTTTGATCTATACTCACTTGGCCAGACTAAACATGGGGTAAAGGCATCAAGATGCAACCAGAAGCTGCTGTAAAACTGATGATAATAATGAAAGTTTAAAAAAAGGGAAAAGTGGTATGGTAACAGCTTTACTTAGGTGAGAAACAAAACAAAAGTACGACGACGTTTCGGCCAAGTAGATCTTCAGCTGGAGCAATAAACAACAACACACATATATTAGGATAGACAGGTTAGTCAGTTTCTGGAAGCACTGCGAAGAGGTGGAGAAGGGTCTGGATAGTTCTAGTTCACCAATCCTGGCTCAAGCCATCAACTCTAAGCTTCCAGCTTCCTGCTCTGCTCCTTTCTGGTGCCATACCCTTGTTTACCTCTTTTTGTTTGCCCATGATTAGTAGACACCCTCTCACTGAGTAATTACCCATTCATCAATACTAATTGCCCACACTCTTGCAGCTCCAGTTACTGAGTATCTCACTAGTTAGAAGTCACGCTCTTAGATAATTCCACTCACTAGTAGCATCACTGGTAACACCACTCACTGCTAGTCCGCTCACTAATAATCTCACTTACTGGTAGTCTCATCCACTCGTAGGTCTGCTCACTAGTAGTGCCACTGACTGGTAGTGTCATTAATTAGTAGTCCGGCTCTATAGTAGTCCCAATGACTGGTAGTGTCATTAATTAGTAGTCCGGCTCACTAGTAGTGCCACTGACTTGTAGTGTCATTAATTAGTAGTCCAGCTCACTAGTAGTGCCACTGACTTGTAGTGTCATTAATTAGTAGTCCGGCTCACTAGTAGTGCCACTGACTTGTAGTGTCATTAATTAGTAGTCCAGCTCACTAGTAGTGCCACTGACTGGTAGTGTCATTAATTAGTAGTCCGGCTCTATAGTAGTCCCAATGACTGGTAGTGTCATTAATTAGTAGTCCGGCTCACTAGTAGTGCCACTGACTTGTAGTGTCATTAATTAGTAGACCGGCTCACTAGTAGTGCCACTGACTTGTAGTGTCATTAACTTCTAGTCCGGCTCACTAGTAGTGCCACTGACTTGTAGTGTCATTAACTTCTAGTCCGGCTCACTAGTAGTGCCACTGACTGGTAGTGTCATTAACTTCTAGTCCGGCTCACTAGTAGTGCCACTGACTTGTAGTGTCATTAACTTCTAGTCCGGCTCACTAGTAGTGCCACTGACTTGTAGTGTCATTAATTAGTAGACCGGCTCACTAGTAGTGCCACTGACTTGTAGTGTCATTAACTTCTAGTCCGGCTCACTAGTAGTGCCACTGACTTGTAGTGTCATTAATTAGTAGTCCGGCTCACTAGTAGTGCCACTGACTTGTAGTGTCATTAACTTCTAGTCCGGCTCACTAGTAGTGCCACTGACTTGTAGTGTCATTAACTTCTAGTCCGGCTCACTAGTAGTGCCACTGACTTGTAGTGTCATTAACTTCTAGTCCGGCTCACTAGTAGTGCCACTGACTTGTAGTGTCATTAACTTCTAGTCCGGCTCACTAGTAGTGCCACTGACTTGTAGTGTCATTAACTTCTAGTCCGGCTCACTAGTAGTGCCACTGACTTGTAGTGTCATTAACTTCTAGTCCGGCTCACTAGTAGTGCCACTGACTTGTAGTGTCATTAATTAGTAGACCGGCTCACTAGTAGTGCCACTGACTTGTAGTGTCATTAACTTCTAGTCCGGCTCACTAGTAGTGCCACTGACTTGTAGTGTCATTAACTTCTAGTCCGGCTCACTAGTAGTGCCACTGACTTGTAGTGTCATTAACTTCTAGTCCGGCTCACTAGTAGTGCCACTGACTGGTAGTGTCATTAACTTCTAGTCCGGCTCACTAGTAGTGCCACTGACTTGTAGTGTCATTAATTAGTAGTCCGGCTCACTAGTAGTGCCACTGACTGGTAGTGTCATTAACTTCTAGTCCGGCTCACTAGTAGTGCCACTGACTTGTAGTGTCATTAATTAGTAGTCCGGCTCACTAGTAGTGCCACTGACTTGTAGTGTCATTAACTTCTAGTCCGGCTCACTAGTAGTGCCACTGACTTGTAGTGTCATTAATTAGTAGTCCGGCTCACTAGTAGTGCCACTGACTTGTAGTGTCATTAACTTCTAGTCCGGCTCACTAGTAGTGCCACTGACTTGTAGTGTCATTAACTTCTAGTCCGGCTCACTAGTAGTGCCACTGACTTGTAGTGTCATTAACTTCTAGTCCGGCTCACTAGTAGTGCCACTGACTTGTAGTGTCATTAACTTCTAGTCCGGCTCACTAGTAGTGCCACTGACTTGTAGTGTCATTAATTAGTAGTCCGGCTCACTAGTAGTGCCACTGACTTGTAGTGTCATTAACTTCTAGTCCGGCTCACTAGTAGTGCCACTGACTTGTAGTGTCATTAATTAGTAGTCCGGCTCACTAGTAGTGCCACTGACTTGTAGTGTCATTAACTTCTAGTCCGGCTCACTAGTAGTGCCACTGACTTGTAGTGTCATTAATTAGTAGTCCGGCTCACTAGTAGTGCCACTGACTTGTAGTGTCATTAACTTCTAGTCCGGCTCACTAGTAGTGCCACTGACTTGTAGTGTCATTAACTTCTAGTCCGGCTCACTAGTAGTGCCACTGACTTGTAGTGTCATTAACTTCTAGTCCGGCTCACTAGTAGTGCCACTGACTTGTAGTGTCATTAACTTCTAGTCCGGCTCACTAGTAGTGCCACTGACTTGTAGTGTCATTAACTTCTAGTCCGGCTCACTAGTAGTGCCACTGACTTGTAGTGTCATTAACTTCTAGTCCGGCTCACTAGTAGTGCCACTGACTTGTAGTGTCATTAACTTCTAGTCCGGCTCACTAGTAGTGCCACTGACTTGTAGTGTCATTAACTTCTAGTCCGGCTCACTAGTAGTGCCACTGACTTGTAGTGTCATTAACTTCTAGTCCGGCTCACTAGTAGTGCCACTGACTTGTAGTGTCATTAACTTCTAGTCCGGCTCACTAGTAGTGCCACTGACTGGTAGTGTCATTAACTTCTAGTCCGGCTCACTAGTAGTGCCACTGACTCAACTGACTGGACTCATTAATTAATGGTCCCACTGGTAGTCCCCCTCACTGATAGTTCCACTTTCTGGTAGTCTCATTAATTAGTGGTCCCTCTAACTGGTATTTTTACCACCTAGCAGTTTTACATACAGGTAGACAAAATGATTAATAATCCCACACACCGTTGGTCACACTTACTGTGAAATCCATTCACTGAAGTCCCACTCAATAGTTTTGCTCACTGGGTGGACCCATTCACTGTAGTCCCACTTACTAGTTTATTTCTCACTGGGTAGACCCATTCACTGTAGTCCCACTTACTAGTTTTTTCTCACTGGGTAGACCCATTCACTGTAGTCCCACTTACTAGTTTTTTTCTCACTGGGTAGACCCATTCACTGTAGTCCCACTTACTAGTTTTTTTTCTCACTGGGTAGACCCATTCACTGTAGTCCCATCCATGAGTCGTCACATTTACTTGTAGATCCATTTAGTAATAGCCCCACCCACTGGTATGCCTAGTCACTAGTAGTCCCATATATTTACACTTCCGCTTACAGGTAGTCTCCAGCACTGGTAGTCTTCATTGACAGCATTGTCAACATTGTGATTGTCTATATATATATATATATATATATATATATATATATATATATATGACCCTTTTCGTCTTGTCAGACGGTCTAGTGGAGGCTATTGCGCATTTTTTTGAGGTATTGTTTTTGCCGAACAGCTTCTCTCTTGGCTAATTCTACCAATGTTTGACAAACACACGCGGTCACATAAGGAACAGGTCAGGCTCGCTGATCCACGGGGTTTACCATCTTTTTTCATGAGTCTCTTCTCTTCTAAGTCCTGTCTTAGAACAGTCTCAAATGTTGTTATACCGTTCCTTATACATGCTCTCCATGATGTGCGATCACTTGCCAGATGTTGCCAGTCGTTTTCACAGATGGAGAAGTCTTTCAGAGATGATTTGCAGATATCTCTATATCGTAGTTTAGGTCTGCCGATTTGTCTTTTTCCGTGTTTTAGCTCGCCATATAGTATTTGCCTAGGAATGCGTTTTCACTTTGCCTACTCTGCCTGGGCACAGGATATGGAGATAGTGCTTTACCCAGTCGCACTATCCCCCTCTCGACTTCGTTTCAAGGATTTCCGAAGGAGGGACAAAGTCCATACGTTCGGAATTGAAAGAAGGTGCAGGGGATGTCAGAAAGACGATTAACGCCGTCCACTGCCTTAGGGTCCCTCCCTCCGGATTTTTACTCTGGGTGTACTCCCATAACCTTCGATTCTAACTAGAAGCTAGTCCACAAGGTAGTGGAGGGTTTTGTGGTCGAAGTTTCCCTTCTTCTAGACGGGTTGCCAGCCAAGGTTTACGAGTCCCGTCTACCGGAGCGATATCTAAAGATACGCTCTATGGTCTAATTAAACATGTCTCGTTATCGACATATATTACCGTCAGTCTGTATCTTTATATACCGTGCTACCTGTTTGTTTTTGCATCGTAGTCATCAACCAAAGAGGGGTAACAAACTCAGTACCTAAAATTGCCAAGCTGAAGTCGGATGTATTGGGCCGGAAGGGGGCGTTTCTGTAGTTTACTGTGAATGCAGCATAATGCGACTTCCTTCGATTTAATGGCGAATAAGGAAGATATATGTCGATGCACGAATAATAACGAAACAATGTATCATGCAATCCATCTATCTGTCCGTCCGTCCGTCCATCCGAAACTCGTCCGTCCTTTCATCCATCCACTCATCGATCCTACCTACTTACCTACCTAATCTTCTATCTATCCATCCATCCATCTTGTCTGTCTATCTGTCTGTTTGTCTACCTTTCATATAGCCCGTTTATCTTTTTTCATATCGTATCGTACATCCTGTAATCTGAGTCCCCTGTACACACACGACCGACAGAGTGCACCTTTATATTCATCTCTCGTTTATAATTCAAGAACATTTCACTTTTAGGTAGGACATTATTTCCACGCTTCAGCGTTCTCACAACTTGTTTGTCCTGAACTATTGTGCTGGCACACCACCCCAACCACGACCTCTGTGGGCGTGACGAGATAGAACTTTTATTCAAATAGCAACATGACAATTTAACAACCAACTTTCAAGGCGAAAGGGGAAGCCGGTGGCTTTTTTAAAAGAAAACCTTCTCTTCAAATAAGATTAATGAGTTTTCGACCCACTCGGTAAGGTAAACATATTTTTTTTTAAATCGAGGTTGAAATAACAATTCTGACCTCAACGCCTCGCGGCGACTGTACTAGGCGGATGGCCTTTACTCTTTAATGCCATAGACAGCTTTGGGGAGATCCACAGAAACGAAGTAAATACAGTACAGGTATGGAGACCTTCATAGACATGAAACTTACAATCGTGGTAACAGGGTTAAAAATAGACCTCCATGGTCTTAACGATTAAGATTGTGGTAGCAGGGTGAAAGAAAATAGACCTTCAAGGGCGTGGAGATTGAGATTGTGGTAGCAGGGTGAAAGAAAATAGACCTTCAAGGGCGTGGAGATTGAGATTGTGGTAGCAGGGTGAAAGAAAATAGACCTTCAAGGGCGTGGAGATTGAGATTGTGGTAGCAGGGTGAAAGAAAATAGACCTTCAAGGGCGTGGAGATTGAGATTGTGGTAGCAGGGTGAAAGAAAATAGACATTCAAGGGCGTGGAGATTGAGATTGTGGTAGCAGGGTGAAAGAAAATAGACCTTCAAGGGCGTGGAGATTGAGATTGTGGTAGCAGAGTGAAAGAAAATAGACATTCAAGGGCGTGGAGATTGAGATTGTGGTAGCAGGGTGAAAGAAAATAGACATTCAAGGGCGTGGAGATTGAGATTGTGGTAGCAGGGTGAAAGAAAATAGACCTTCAAGGGCGTGGAGATTGAGATTGTGGTAGCAGGGTGAAAGAAAATAGACATTCAAGGGCGTGGAGATTGAGATTGTGGTAGCAGGGTGAAAGAAAATAGACATTCAAGGGCGTGGAGATTGAGATTGTGGTAGCAGGGTGAAAGAAAATAGACATTCAAGGGCGTGGAGATTGAGATTGTGGTAGCAGGGTGAAAGAAAATGGGCATTCAAGGGCGTGGAGATTGAGATTGTGGTAACAGGGTTAAAAAAAATAAATCTTCAAGGACACTTCGTGGCAAGGCACTGTGCCAAGGAGTACGGGTTCGATCCTGCTTCTGACCATATATTGTTCTTTGTTTTTGTTTTTTTTCTGTTGTTGATTATTTGTAATTTTTTCTGAGTGCTGTAAACATACCTCTTCCTCTGAATTGATTCTCACCTTCAAGGACGCGGAGATTAAGATTGTGGTAGCAGGTTTAACTCTTTCCATACGTTTCAATGCACTGTGCGTCATCTCAATTTCGATGACATACGTTTCCGCATAGTACGTCACTCTCAATTTGATTAGTGTGAACCGTCATCAAACTTTATTCTTTTTACACGTCTTGTATCATCTTGGTATTGGTGAAATATAATTCATTGTTCAGTTATCTAATAATTCATGTATAATTTGTTATGTGTTAGTTAATATAAATATGTAGATTGACTGTTATAACCATGACTAGTTTTCTCCCTGAGATCTCTTCTGTTGCATTGATAAAAGGCTTCCGGACTGAAAGAGTTAAAGAAAATAGACCTTAATGGACATGAAGATTAAGATTGTGGTAACAGGGTTAAAGATAGACAGATCTTCATGGACATGGAGATTAAGATCGTGGTAACAGGGTTAAAGATAAACAGACCTTCATGGACATGGAGATTAACATTCTGGTAACAGGGTTAAAGATAGACAGAATTTCATGGACATGGAGATTAAGATCGTGGTAACAGGGTTAAAGATAGACAGACCTTCAAGGACATGGAGATTAAGATTATGGTAACAGGGTTAAAGATAGACTGATCTTTATGGACATGGAGATTAAGATCATGGTAACAGGGTTAAAGATAGACAGATCTTTATGGACATGGAGATTAAGATCATGGTAACAGGGTTAAAGATAGACGGATCTTTATGGACATGGAGATTAAGATCGTGGTAACAGGGTTAAAGATAAACAGACCTTCATGGACATGGAGATTAAGATCGTGGTAACAGGGTTAAAGATAGACAGACCTTCATGGGCATGGAGATTAAGATCGTGGTAACAGGGTTAAAGATAGACAGATCTTCATGGACATGGAGATTAACATTCTGGTAACAGGGTTAAAGATAGACAGACCTTCATGGACATGGAGATTAAGATCGTGGTAACAAGGTTAAAGATAGACAGATCTTCATGGACATGGAGATTAACATTCTGGTAACAGGGTTAAAGATAGACAGACCTTCATGGGCATGGAGATTAAGATCGTGGTAACAGGGTTAAAGATAGACAGACCTTCATGGGCATGGAGATTAAGATCGTGGTAATAGGGTTAAAGATAGACAGACCTTCATGGACATGGAGATTAAGATCGTGGTAACAGGGTTAAAGATAGACAGACCTTCATGGGCATGGAGATTAAGATCGTGGTAACAGGGTTAAAGATAGACAGACCTTCATGGGCATGGAGATTAAGATCGTGGTAACAAGCAAGCTGTTTTCTTGTGTTTGTAGGTACATATTCAGAATTTATTTAGCTACTTCTCCAGTAAAATTACCATCTCATGTATATTGTATAATATAATTGGTATTGTATATATATAACTAGCGATGTTTGTAGACATATGAATTAAGCAAGAGTCACTGCGCGCTAAGGCATAATGGGAAATATTATGTCAATGCCTATATCGTTCAATGACCAACTGCATATTTTATTGTTGATAAAGGTAAAGGTAAAGTACGAGACTTGAACCGGCATCTTTAGCACGTGAGTTTCCACCCATATGGGCTCGGCCATCTATCCAGAAATGTTCGGAGATTTCTGGATAGTGTCGCTTCAAGCATCGAAACTCAGATGCGTGGTGACACTCCTCACCTTCCCAGGGTAATACCCTAGTACCCATTTCTGCCAACGGCTGGGTCGACCGTGGGGGTATTTTTTTTTTCTAACCACGAGTACAATTCACACTGCTGCCAGCGGGAATCGAACGCGGGTTGTCCAAACGTCGGTAGTCCAGTCCCAGTTGGTTTTCCCAACTCGGCTACCAAGGCCCCTTTATTATTTGTTGATGTGTTCAGTATCACGCGAAGGGGACTTGCCCGGAAGAAAAAAAAATATCTCAAATTGTAACCAGAGGGTAAAAGAAAAAAAGATCTATCTAGAATAACGCTAAAAAGAACACTGATGCGAAAGGCAACAACAGTAGGCAGCCAGTTCCACTCTAAAGAATTTCCAGTCAATATGGCGGATAGGCGACAGGAGTTGTTAAAGGCTGTGTCTGAAAAGTGTTCCTTGTTGCAGTTTCCTCATATTTCAAGTCCGGCTTGCTGCCGGAGCTACTGAGTTAAGTGCTTTGTGCGCACTGTGAACTGTGCGTTTCATCCGTTTTGATCGTGTTTCGATATTCCGATTGCTTACGATGAATAATGATATCCTTTGATGGAGAACAGATGGCTGTGTTAACATTCTGTGCGGTTTCGTCTTATGTCTTTTGGCGTGTGCTGATACTGCTAAAATGGGGAATGCAGCTACCTTTCTTTGTTTGGGAGATGAGATATTAATTCGGATGATTCCACTGGCACAGTCGGTTAAGCAATTATGAATTTTAATTCATTTGTGGTGATACTGGAGCCTTCCGTAACCATAAAGAAGACTGTGATTGACAAACCAAGTTTAACAAATTCATCCAAAAATGACCGTTGCAATGGGTGTCCGGTTAGCGCAATCGATAGGCGGTTGGCTTACCACGGCAACAGCCGGGGTTCGTACCCTGGCGAGGACACCTGGGTTTTACTAATTCCCTAAAAATTAGTACCTCTGAAGTCGGAGTAAATCTGCCTGCATGGCGAGGGGCATCCTGTAATGGGATAAAACAGACTTTACACGCAAAATTCAGTCCCACAAAATTGAGTGGGTGGGACTTCGTCAGAGGTAAAAGTTGACGAAAGCGAACGAACGAACGACCGTTGCAATAATTGTGAACCAAATCTACCAATGCCTTCAAAAACGGACGTTTGGGCTTACAGGAGCAAATATGGCGGCTATGACGTAATCTAAGAGCACAAGGAATCTGGCCACGCTCACTTAACGGGTGAATGCTGAGAAGAAAAGGAAGGGATGGATGGAGAGACCTTAACCGTGGCCTATACTTCCAAAAAAAGGTCTAAGATGGTCTTGATTTGATCGATTGATCTTATATTTCTGTTTCCATCTCTCTCACCTCTTCTCGGTGTTTGCACTTGTCACAAGATGGATGGAGAGACCTTGTCCGTGGCCTATGCTCTAAAAAAGGGTCTAAGATGGTCTTGATTTGATCGATTGATCTTATATTTCTGTTTCCATCTCTCTCACCTCTCCTTGGTGTTTCCAATTGTCACAAAAGCTGCTCTCTTCACTTAATTCTCGATCCTTCCAGCGCCGCTAGACAGAACATAGTCTCTCGTCAATTGTTTCTATTCTCGATCCTTCCAGCGCCTCTAGACAGAACATAGTCTCTCGTCAATTGTTTCTATTCTCGATCCTTCCAGCACCGCTAGACAGAACATAGTCTCCCGTCAATTGTTTCTATTCTCGATCCTTCCAGCGCCTCTAGACAGAACATAGTCTCCCGTCAATTGTTTCTATTCTCGATCCTTCCAGCGCCTCTAGACAGAACATAGTCTCCCGTCAATTGTTTCTATTCTCGATCCTTCCAGCGCCTCTAGACAGAACATAGTGTCTCGTCAATTGTTTCTATTCTCGATCCTTCCAGCACCGCTCTGACGGAACATAGTCTCCCGTCAATTGTTTCTATTCTCGATCCTTCCAGCGCCTCTAGACAGAACATAGTCTCCCGTCAATTGTTTCTATTCTCGATCCTTCCAGCACCGCTAGACAGAACATAGTCTCCCGTCAATTGTTTCTATTCTCGATCCTTCCAGCACCGCTCTGACGGAACATAGTCTCTCGTCAATTGTTTCTATTCTCGATCCTTCCAGCACCGCTCTGACGGAACATAGTGTCTCGTCAATTGTTTCTATTCTCGATCCTTCCAGCACCGCTCTGACGGAACATAGTCTCTCGTCAATTGTTTCTATTCTCGATCCTTCCAGCACCGCTCTGACGGAACATAGTCTCTCGTCAATTGTTTCTATTCTCGATCCTTCCAGCACCGCTCTGACGGAACATAGTCTCTCGTCAATTGTTTCTATTCTCGATCCTTCCAGCACCGCTAGACAGAACATAGTCTCCCGTCAATTGTTTCTATTCTCGATCCTTCCAGCACCGCTCTGACGGAACATAGTCTCTCGTCAATTGTTTCTATTCTCGATCCTTCCAGCACCGCTCTGACGGAACATAGTCTCCCGTCAATTGTTTCTATTCTCGATCATTCCAGCACCGCTCTGGCGGAACATAGTCTCCCGTCAATTGTTTCTATTTTGGGCCTTCTGTTCGATTATAGAGAATTAGTCTATACCTGAAAGACAGAGGTAATGGTAACAACAAAGAAAAAGACATCACCTCAGTGCAAAATAAAGACAAGTGGAACAATATTAAAACAGGTAAATGAATTTAAATATTTGGGAACGTTGTTAACCTCAGACGGAAGATGTACGAAAGAAGTGAGATGCAGAATGGCTCAGGCAAAAGCAGCTTTCCAAAAAACGAGGAAGATACTATGCAATCCATTTTTGACAATAGAAACAAGAAAAAAGAGTTCTTAAATGTTACGCAGAGCCAGTCTTAACATATGGATGCGAATCATGGACAATAGAACAACAGACAAGAAAATCACTTGCAGAAATGTGGTTTTACTGAAGAATGTTGAGAATACCATGGACAGCTAAGAAGAGTAATGAAAACGTTCTGAAAGAGGCCAAAGCAAAAAGAGAGCTTATTTCCAATATTAGGAAGAAACAATCATCATTTTTTGGCCATGTTATGAGAAGAGAACAGCTGGAATATATATATTGTAACAACTGGAAAAATTGAGGGACGAAGAGATAGAGGGAAGCAACGAGAAAAAATAACTGACAGCTTAATTAAGAATGGCTTGGCAGAAGGTCAACAACAGAAATGATAAATAGCTGCCGAGATCGAAAATTGTGGAGAGACATGATCACCTACGCCAGCAGGCCCGGTATTTGATGATGATGAGTCTATACCTGCCAACCCTGCCTCTTTTGAGTTTTTTTTCCCCAATGTTTCTGGAAGTTGTCCTCTTGTTTTCCTCTGACCTGACGTTTCCCATTTAAGATCCTGTTGAGTAAGTCTCTTATTAAAACTCTAGTCGTGTTTTCACTTAATGGCAACAAAGAATGTATGTATTACCAATACAAATAATATTGCTTCTTATTTACCATATGTTTTTCTATGTATTCATGCATTCTGTCTTCTAATTAAATTATCAACTTTCTCATTTCATAAACTAGCTTGCCTAATTGCCAGCATAATAAAGCCCGTTTCACAGTTGTTTGTCATCGATACTTTAGTTGATTTGCTTGTTTGTGTTTATCAAGGAAGATCAAATAGACGTGATTCTTCTGTTAAACGTTCGAAGTGATTAGAAGAAGCTGTATCTTAAAATAATAACTTCAAAAATTGTGTGGTTAAAAGTTGATTATTGTATCACAGTTACTCTCAGATTCCTTCCTTCCTTCCTTCCTTCCTTCCTTCCTTCCTTCCTTCCTTCCTTCCTTCCTTCCTTCCTTCCTTCCTTCCTTCCTTCCTTCCTTCCTTCCTTCCTTCCTTCCTTCCTTCCTTCCTTCCTTCCTTCCATCCTTCCTTCCTTCCTTCCTTCCTTCCTTCCTTCCTCCCTCCCTCCCTCCCTCCCTTCCTTCCTTCCTCCCTCCATTCCTTCCTTCATTCCTTCATTCATTCCTTCATTCCATCCCCTCTCCTTCCTTCCCATCCCCTCTCCTTCCTTCTTCCCTCCCTTTCTCCTCCTCTCCCTTTCCCTTTCTTTCTTACTTTTTATTTTTTCCTTCCTTTATTTTCTTCCTTTCTTTTCTTTATTTTCTTTATCTCTTTCTTTCATTTTATTGCGAGCATTAGTTACTAAAACATAATTGCAACACAAATATTTACTTCAGCTAGAAATTGAATTTTGTGTGTGTGCTGTGTCACAAATTGGAACCACCTCCATAAAATATCAGTTCTACGATTGAGGAGAAAATACTGGGCTGGGAACTTCTTCACCCACAACCCCTACACCATTTCCAAAGTAAAGTAAAGTACCCCCGTCACGCCAAGTGGCGTATAGGGAAATATGGTGTTAGTGACCCTATATTTTACAGACCTTCAGCACATGATTTTTGGGGTAATGTGGTCGGTATTACGCCCGTGCTGCTTTACTTTCCCAGAAAAAATCCGATACCCATTTAAGGCTGGGTGAACCTGGAAGCCGTCATTAGAACTATACTGCCACTGAAAGGAAAACACGCAGCTGTAACATGTATATCGTTCTAACTTGATACTTGCCTGAATGTCGCATTAAACAGTTCGATTAATGTCGATCAACAAGGCTGGCCTAAACGTTGCCATAGCAAGCTTGTTTTTTTTTAATATCGGCCTAGAAACGCTGGCCTAAATGTTACACTAAATAATGTGCCTTAATATCATGCTAACACTTTCTGTTTGTGCTCCCACACACACACATACGCTGGGCCAGGCCAAATCAAATATGCACCAACATATGGTTAGGCCGTGTCATCCACACGCTAGGTTTGGTTAAAGGTTCACTGACTACATTATGTGACTGGCTGTCTACTTTCTGTCTTCTCTGTTCTGCCAAACATTGTCTGTGTTATGTGACTGGCTGTCTACTTTCTGTCATCTCTGTTCTGCCAAACATTGTCTGTGTTATGTGATTGTGTGTCTATTTTCTGTCATCTCTGTTCTGCCAAACATTGTCTGTGTTATGTGATTGTGTGTCTACTTTCTGTCATCTCTGTTCTGCCAAACATTGTCTGTGTTATGTGATTGTGTGTCTACTTTCTGTTATCTCTGTTCTGCCAAACATCGTCTGTGTTATGTGACTGGCTGTCTACTTTCTGTCTTCTCTGTTCTGCCAAACATCGTCTGTGTTATGTGATTGTGTGTCTACTTTCTGTCATCTCTGTTCTGCCAAACATCGTCTGTGTTATGTGACTGGCTGTCTACTTTCTGTCTTCTCTGTTCTGCCAAACATTGTCTGTGTTATGTGATTGGCTGTCTACTTTCTGTCATCTCTGTTCTGCCAAACATTGTCTGTGTTATGTGATTGGCTGTCTACTTTCTGTCTTCTCTGTTCTGCCAAACATTGTCTGTGTTATGTGATTGGCTGTCTACTTTCTGTCATCTCTGTTCTGCCAAACATTGTCTGTGTTATGTGACTGGCTGTCTACTTTCTGTCTTCTCTGTTCTGCCAAACATTGTCTGTGTTATGTGATTGGCTGTCTACTTTCTGTCTTCTCTGTTCTGCCAAACATTGTCTGTGTTATGTGACAATGTGGAGGCGCGCGTGGCCGTGCGGCTAAAACCACTGTTCCGCTGGCTGAAAAGCCGACGTTCGGTGTTCGAAGTTCGCGGTAGACAGAAAGGATTTTTTCTATCGGGGGTGAAATAAAAATCATGAGTCTCACACGTCGTGGCGACTGCCTGACCAAGCGGCCTTTATCCCTCTGGTTCTATCGTTGCACCCCGTCATACACCAGCAATGGTACTATGTGACGTAAAGATAGTAGTGTTGTATTGTCTACATTATATAATTTGCTGTCTACTTTCTGTCATACACACCTCTGTTCTGCCAATCATTGTCTACATTATATAATTTGCTGTCTACTTTCTGTCATACACACCTCTGTTCTGCCAATCATTGTCTACATTATATAATTTGCTGTCTACTTTCTGTCATACACACCTCTGTTCTGCCAATCATTGTCTGTATTATGCGCACCATCACTGCGAATCATTGTCCACTTTATGCCATATTTTGTCATCACTGTTAACTATTGTCTAGATTCTACCATAATATGTCACATCCTGTCAACCATTGTCCATTCTACCACTGTCTGTCATATGCTGTCAATCTTTGTCTGCATATTACTACTGTCTTTCATATACTGTCAACCATTGTCTACATTCTGCTAATATCTTTCATATATACTGTCAGCCTCTGTCCATTCTACCACTGTCTATCACATGCTGTCAACCATTGTCTACATTTTGCCAATATTTTTCGTATACTGTCAACCATTGTCTACATTCTGCCACAATCTATCACATGCTGACAACCATTGTCCTTTCTACCGCAGTCTGTCACCTACTTTCAACCAATGCCTACATTCTACTACTATCACCTACTACAATCATTGTGTACATTCTACCACTATCACCTACTTCAACCATTGTCCACATTCTACCACTATCACCTAGTTTCAACCATTGTCTACATTCTACCACTATCACCTACTTTCAACCATTGTCTACATTCTACCTTCCTACCCCCAACAATCCACGTTAAGTTCATTTACCCTCTCCTCACGCTCTGACACCCACTTTCCACATAAACTGTTGAACTCATGTTTCTGTATCAACCCTCAGAGAACTCTGCTTTCAATGCCATGTACTTTAACTGAAGTATTTGGGAACGTTTTCTAAGTTTATATATATATATATATATATATATATATATATATATATATATATATATATATATATATATATATATATATAAATTCTGTGCGAAGATTGAATAGTTTCCCGCGTCGTTCTGATCCCGTCTGATATTCACACAATAAAGTAATTATGTCCCCTTTTCCAGGGGTGCACAACCAAACAGTGGGCGGTTTGGTTACATACATTCTGTAGCTTAAATCGCAAATTGAAATCAAAACAGGATTAGACAGAAAGAAAGCCAGCGAAAATGTGAACAATAGGGAACATAAAATTAAACTAGTTTTTTTTTGCTTGTCTAAACAGCGCTTGGAGATTCACACAGAATATCATAAAAGCCAAACTAAAAAAAAAAAGTATCTAAAGTTGTGCACCTTCGGTCTTTCTATGTGGCCTGAATGCTGAAGAATAGTAGGAAAAGCAATATCAGGACTGGTATCCTTCCATACAGCCTGCTTGGGGTAAATTATCTTAATATTTTGACCAAATGAAAGGAAACCCTTTATACAAAGCTTGACAGCATCAGGTATTCTGATCTTCATCGACTCTTACGCATCTTGGAGAAGGAGGGAGGACCGGCCGATGATGTAATTTCTTATGGCTTATTGTCCACGCCTCGAATGTTTTAGGATTAAACTGTAATTATTAAACTGTAAAACCGCAAATTATTTCTCCCAAGACGCTGAAAGGCAAATGAAGAAAGAAAGAAGATAAAGTTATTTTCTCATAAAATGACCGAAGAATATTGATTGTTCCCCTTTTATTATTTATCATCATCACTGAGTGCCGTCTCCGCATCGAAGGTTGGGTACCATCCTGTTTTGTCTTTTGCATTGATGGTGCAGGTTGTCATAGGCTGACTTGTCCATCTTTTGATGTTACTTGTTCA
Organism: Megaustenia siamemsis; assembly: GCA_032433765.1. Lineage (NCBI taxonomy): Eukaryota > Metazoa > Mollusca > Gastropoda > Stylommatophora > Ariophantidae > Megaustenia > Megaustenia siamemsis. The sequence goes on along the minus strand of JAVIAB010000047.1, from coordinate 16,197,405 downwards.
TGTTAGTCTTGGTCTGCTCTGCCTCTTTTACCTTGTATTTTTCCTTCCAAGATTACTTTTAGTAGGCTGCTGTGTCTGTCTTTAAACTTGCCCCAAAAATCTCATTTGTCTTGCTTGAATTGTATTTAGTAGTTCTATTTTCATTTTTAGTTCTTTTAAAACTTCATCGTTTGTTTTCTTTTCTTTCCATCCAATTCTACCTATTCTTCTATAAATCCACATTTCAAAGGCTTCAATTTTCTGTTCTGTTTTCTTGTCTAATGTCCATGTTTCTGTACCATATAGGAATATTGAGAAGATGTAACATTTTGCTATTCTTAGTTTCAGCCCTGCTGTTATTTCTTTTGTTGTTAGTATATTTTTCATGGCATTGAAAACAACTACCTTGGACATACTATAACCAATGATGGAAAATGTGAAATTGAAATAAACAAAAGAATAGGTATGGCAAAAAGTAATTTCAATGCCATGAATAGGTATTCTTTTGTTAATTTCAATTTTACATTTTCCATCATTGGTTATAGTATGTCCAAGGTAGTTGTTGCTCTGAACTGTCTCCAGATGTATTCCTTCAACTGTGATATTTATTTGTAGGTCTTGAGAATTTTCTTTGTTTATTATAATATTTTAGTCTTTTTGATATTCATATCTAGTCCATATTTTTTGCTTGTTATGTTTATCACATTAAGCAATTGTTGTAGGTCTTTAGGATTTTCTGCTAGTAGAACAGTATCATCAGCATATCTTAGGTTATTGATTATCTTTCCATTAATGTTTAGGCCTGCCATCTCTGTGATGTTTTTAAAGATTTGCTCAGTGTATAGATTGAACAAGCTTAGTGATAGGATGCATCCTTGTGATACTCCTCTTTTTATATCAATGGGTGTAAAGTTCTCTTTGTTGTATTTTATTATTGCTGTTTGTTAATAGATTACATATTAGTCGAATGTCCGTGTCATCTACATACACTTTTATGCAGTCTATAAGTTGATTATGGTGCATTCTATCAAAAGCGTTGGTGTAGTCTATGAAGCAGGCATATATTGGTTTGTTTACTTCTGAGTACTTCTCGATTAATGTTCTCATGCAGAATATAGATTCGTTTGTTTCCACTGTTTTTCATAAATCCAAATTGTTGATCTAATTCCACACTGATTTTTATTCTGAATCCTTCCTTGTATAATTTTTAGCAAGATTTTTGTAACATGGTTCATTAGGCTTATTGTTCTAAAGTCACTGCATTCAACTGCACAATTCTTTTTAGGCAATGCAATGAAAGTTCATGTTTTTAGTTCTTTTAGTTTGTATCATGTATGGTATATGTCATTGCATATGTATGTCATTTCAATGTATAAATCCTCTATTGCCTTTATAATTTCTATCTGTTTGTTGTCAGGTCCTGGAGCTTTTCTCTTGTTCGTTTGTTTGTATAGTTTGTTCCACTTCCAATGTTAAGATTTTATAGCCTGATGTGCATTTTATAATTGGTTTCTGTGTTCCCCTTTTGTCATCAAATAATTCTGTTATATATGCCTGCCATCTATTGATATATAGCATTTTTCCTTTTTTGTTTGCATTACATCCATTTTCTGAGGCTTTAAAAAAATATATTTACTAGTCATTCTCTTTATTTCTGTGTGCATCCCTCTTAAATCTTGTTTATTTTCCATAGCTTCGATTTATAAACATCTTTGGCTGAGCCAGTCTTCTTTTGCCTTTTTGCACATTTTACGTATTTCATTATCAGTTTTCATGTATTGGTTAGTGTCCCTCTCTTCTTTCTTCCATTTTTTTCAAGATAGCGTTTGTTATCCTTTTTAGTTCTTTTCCTTTTAGGGTAAGATGTCGCAAGCTTCTTGTATGCTTTTCTTTATGCATTGCCAATACTTGTAACTTTTTCATCAGGATTTTCTCTTCTGCACCGCTCAATCCCTTCTTCTAGCAGCTTCTGATATGTGTTCTTTACTTGTATTATATAAGTATCTTTAACATCTTTTTATTTATACTTCATTTAAATAGATCCATATTGTCAGTATAGACTATTTCTAACTAACCTATTTTCTTATTGTATATATTTTTTGCGCTGAAGAAGTGTTGTAGAAAACGCGGCGTGCGTCGCTAAGTAACGAGACATGCCGTGAAAGGCGCGAGTTGCGTTGCTGTGTAACGATATGTGTCACTAGGGATCAAATTATTGTTTCCCACTGATCGATTTATTGGATTTCATTAAATTCAATACAGCGAGCGTGATAAAAGGTAGGTGCAAGATATCACGTACAAACTACGATCAAATACTACAGGGGAGACACGGTGGTCTAGAGATAAGATGTCGGCCTCAGTACAGGAAAGTCCTGGGTTCGAATTCCACACACAAAAATAGTAAAGTACCCCCGTCACGCCAAGTAGCTTATAGGGAATATGGTGTTAGTGACCGAAATTTTACAGACCTTCGGCACATGATTTTTTGGGTAATGTGGTCGGTATTACCGTGCCGCTTTACTTTCCCAGAAAAAAAATCCGGTACCCATTAAAGGATAGGTGAACCGGAAGCCGTCGATTGGGATCGAACCCTACCTCTTGTCCTTTGTAGTCCAGCTCACTAACCACTGAGCTATCGCGGCTCCCGAATTCCACAAAAGGCGGAGGAAATTCACTTCGAATCCGATGTTTTTTCGTGGCTCCCCGGGTCTCTGGTCATCCAGCTCTCTCGAATTACGGTATTTAAAAAAAAGGAAATCTCGTGTGCACTCGCGCACGTTAAAGAACACTTGGCTGTTAGAAGTTGAAAAGAGTAGACTTTAAAAATGTTGAACTATCGTTCGGGCACAAATTGTTGAGTAGACATACAGACGCCGAGTAGTGTCGGGCAGAAATTGTTGAGTAGACATACAGACGCCGAGTAGTGTCGGGCAGAAATTGTTGAGTAGACATACAGACGCCGAGTAGTGTCGGGCACAAATTGTTGAGTAGACATACAGACGCCGAGTAGTGTCGGGCAGAAATTGTTGAGTAGACATACAGACGCCGAGTAGTGTCGGGCAGAAATTGTTGAGTAGACATACAGACGCCGAGTAGTGTCGGGCAGAAATTGTTGAGTAGACATACAGACGCCGAGTAGTGTCGGGCAGAAATTGTTGAGTAGACATACAGACGCCGAGTAGTGTCGGGCAGAAATTGTTGAGTAGACATACAGACGCCGAGTAGTGTCGGGCAGAAATTGTTGAGTAGACATACAGACGCCGAGTAGTGTCGGGCAGAAATTGTTGAGTAGACATACAGACGCCGAGTAGTGTCGGGCAGAAATTGTTGAGTAGACATACAGACGCCGAGTAGTGTCGGGCAGAAATTGTTGAGTAGACATACAGACGCCGAGTAGTGTCGGGCAGAAATTGTTGAGTAGACATACAGACGCCGAGTAGTGTCGGGCCTTAAAGGCGCACAACTAGCAACAAGCGCAACAACGCCCACTAAACGGATGAACACTAAGAAGAAGAGTACTTCAGATACTGACCATCTCGAGTAAAGGAGTACAGGTATAAACATGTTAAGCTGTTGTAAAGCTGACGGTAAGAATGGAAAGAAAAACATAATAAAATAGTATCTTTACAGATTTACGAAGGTGAGGGGCAACACAAAACCAAATTACTATTTCGTTTTATTTGTTATCTTTTCACCCTGGCCATGTCGAGCAGGACAGGGAAAACGTTTGAGTAGCTGTCATTGGAGCCATGTTCCAACAAGGACAAGTTAGATGATGATCGATGTAGATCTCCATCAAATGAACGGCCGGGGGACTGTTGGTCTCGAGTCAAGACCCCGGCCTCGAGACAGAGAGGTTGTGGGTTCAAGTTCCGGCTACACCAGTGGAATTTTTTAGTTATGATTTCTCTCTGCGGCAACCACCCCTGGTCTCAGCAGCAAGGCCCGGCTTGAAACGTCAATTGCTCATCGACTGTAAAAATATGAGTACCATCGAAGACGGAGTTATCTGCCTGTGCGGCGAGGGACCCCTGAACACACGGCTGCCAGGGAAACACGGATTAACACGCAAAATTCAGTTCATAGCATCTAGAGACTTCGTCAGAGGTAAAAAGCTGGCGTACGCAAAAAAAAAAATAATAAAATAAAATAAATGAACGGCGTTTTGAAAGGGTGGACAATGGACAGTAGTCGTCATATGAACGAATGAATATGAATGAATTATTTCTTTCTTTCTTTCTTTCTGTCTGACTTTGACTTGATGATTACTAAAGTTATTTATAGTTCTCTTCATGAACCGTCCTTAAAAGGACATTAAGTTAGCGAAGATGCACATTGTGTCGTTCTTTTTTTTTTTTTTTTGCTCCTTTTGGCCCAACGCATTTGACTTCAATAAGGCATCTTTTTAGTACCAAGTTTCTATACCGCATCCATTCCTACTCGCTTAGCCAGACTAAATTAGTTAGTCTGTTTCTAGAGACATCGTAAACAAGTGGAGTAGAGTCTAGATGGTTCTGGCTCATCGATCCTCCCGCCAGTTATAAGTCTCTGAACTCTGCTGCTGTCAGGCGCCTTGTCTCACTCTCTCCCCCAAACCACCATTTTTAAAAAAAAATGATAACACTGAGGTCAAGGATACTGTTATATTTTCTATGATGACCTATCCACAACCAGCTCTAGATTTACTTAGGCCTGCGGACTGAAAAGGAATTCCTAAAAAACCGTCACTAGCGTGACGTTTTCAGCTATGAAAGCAAAGGTGGTTGTGGATAGAGTAAAGTCATCGTCTATATATATCCTATATTTGAACACGCCACGCTGGCTGGAGGGTTTTCCGGTTTTATTTTCTGCCACCGGGCCCTGGAAAATCTATTGTTGGCTGTGACCTACTCTTCGCCACCTAATTCGGGATGCTGTGACCTACCCTTCGCCACCTAATTCAGGAGGCTGTGACCTACCCATCGCAACCTATTTCAGGAGGCTGTGACCTATCAATCGCCACCTATTTTAGGAGGATGTGACCTGCCCATCGCCACCTATTTTAGGAGGCTATGACCTACCAATTGCCACCTATTTCAGGAGGCAGTGATCTATCAATCGCCACCTATTTTAGGAGGATGTGACCTGCCCATCGCCACCTATTTCAGGAGGCAGTGACCTATCAATCGCCACCTATTTTAAGAGGATGTGACCTACCCATCGCCACTTATTTCAGGAGGCTGTCACCTATTCATCGCCACCTATTTCAGAAGGCTGTGACCTAAACATCGCCACCTATTTCAGGAAGTTGTGACTACCAATCGTCACCTATTTCATGAGGCAGTGACCTACCCATCGCCACCTATTTCATGAGGCAGTGACCTACCCATCGTTACCTTTTTCAGGAAGCAGTGACCTACCCATCGCCACTTATTTCAGGAGGCAGCGACCTACCAATCGCCACTTATTTCAGGAGGCAGCGACCTACCAATCGCCACCTATTTCAGGAGGCAGCGACCTACCAATCGCCACTTATTTCAGGAGGCAGCGACCTACCAATCGCCACTTATTTCAGGAGGCAGCGACCTACCAATCGCCACCTATTTCAGGAGGCAGCGACCTACCAATCGCCACTTATTTCAGGAGGCAGCGACCTACCAATCGCCACCTATTTCAGGAGGCAGCGACCTACCAGTCGCCACCTATTTCAGGAACCTGTCACACTTACAGCAAACATTAACATTTCACGTCAAATAAACACAACCCACTCTCTACACAAATCAACCGACGGCCTGACTTTAGAATGACATTTGTGGGCCTCTTCTTCAACAACAGCCAACTATAGATTTATAAAACAGTCCAACTAGCGTGACGGTTTTCAGCTATGTGAACTATAGACGACTGACGTCACACTATCCAAAAACCCGACCCTGCTCGCAGAACTGAAAACGTCACACTAGTTGGAAGTTTTCCCGGGAATTTTCTCTTCGCTCGCAGGCCTTGGTAAATCTATACGTTTTTTTTCTGTTGATTATTTTGTGGGTTTTTCCGAGTGTTGTAAATATAGCTCTTCGTCTGAAATTTTTATTTATTTATTTTTTCGTTCGCCAACTTTTCCTCTGACGAAGTCCCTAGAGACTAGGAACTGAATTTTGCGTGTTAATCCATTTTCCCCTGGCAGCTGTGTGCACAAGGGTCCCTCGCCGCACATGCAGATAACTCCGACTTCGGAGGTACTCATATTTTTACCGTCGATGAGTAATTGACGTTTCAAGCCGAGCCTCGCTTCTGTGACCAGGGGTGGTTGCCGCAGAGAGAAATCATAAATAAAAATCCCGGTGTAGCCGGGATTTGAACCCACAACCTCTCCGTCTCGAAGCCGGCGTCTTGCCTCGAGACCAACCAGTTCCCCCCCCCCCCCCATTTCCCTAAAATGGTTCGTTGATCTGTCGACTCTGAAAGTTTCCGCTCATTATAATAATGATTTATTGTTATTTGTCTTCTAGGTAAATCTATGCGTGAATTGATGGGTTCCCACTCTAAGAGACTTTTCGACGTCTGTTTGTTCTCAACTACAGCAACTCCTTCATGATGTTGGTCTTCACTTCTTCCAGAATAAATTCTGGTTTCTCCAGTTACTGTTCTGTATCTCCCATTTCCTGTCCACCTCACTTCTTCCAGAATAAATTCTGGTTTCTCCAGTTACCGTTCTGTATCTCCCATTTCTTGTCCACTTCACTTCTTCCAGAATAAATTCTGGTTTCTCCAGTTACCGTTCTGTATCTCCCATTTCTTGTCCACTTCACTTCTTCCAGAATAAAATTTGGTTTCTCCAGTTACCGTTCTGTATCTCCCATTTCTTGTCCACTTCACTTCTTCCAGAATAAAATTTGGTTTCTCCAGTTACCGTTCTGTATCTCTCATTTCTTGTCCACTTCACTTCTTCCAGAATAAAATTTGGTTTCTCCAGTTACCGTTCTGTATCTCCCATTTCTTGTCCACTTCACTTCTTCCAGAATAAAATTTGGTTTCTCCAGTTACCGTTCTGTATCTCCCATTTCTTGTCCACTTCACTTCTTCCAGAATAAAATTTGGTTTCTCCAGTTACCGTTCTGTATCTCCCATTTCCTGTCCACCTCACTTCTTCCAGAATAAATTCTGGTTTCTCCAGTTACCGTTCTGTATCTCCCATTTCTTGTCCACTTCACTTCTTCCAGAATAAAATTTGGTTTCTCCAGTTACCGTTCTGTATCTCCCATTTCTTGTCCATCTCACTTCACTTAGACCTAAACTATCATGGTTGTATCCCTTCATCTCTTGAATCACCCGAGCTGTCCTGCATGTTTCATACATTGTTTTCACTTTCCATGTTGCAATTCTTATTAGTTGCTTGGAGGTGATCATGGACCTTGTCGGGACAGTGACTTCCATTTGACTTTTCTCTGTTCGTCATGGGCACAATGAACATGGGCACTACCTGGCTAACAAAGTAGAGGTAGACCATTGGAGACATGACGATGAACCATACATGATAAATTGAATGAGACTGGCAGCTTATGGCGAGAGTTGTCCATGCTTGCTCCAGACCGGATTTGATGGAGATCTCTTGTGGGGTGCCATATGCTGCGACCAGAATTCAGAACATTAAGAGAAGTATAGTTGGCTGTGCTTCAACACTCCGATAAATCCTGTACCAATCTACTAAGAGAATCTACCAATCTATTAAGAGAAGTATAGTTGGCTGTGCTTCAACACTCCGATAAATCCTGTACCAATCTACTAAGAGAATCTACCAATCTATTAAGAGAAGTATAGTTGGCTGTGCTTCAACACTCCGATAAATCATGTACCAATCTACTAAGAGAATCTACCAATCTATTAAGAGAAGTATAGTTGGCTGTGCTTCAACACTCCGATAAATCCTGTACCAATCTACTAAGAGAATCTACCAATCTATTAAGAGAAGTATAGTTGGCTGTGCTTCAACACTCCGATAAATCCTGTACCAATCTACTAAGAGAATCTACCAATCTATTAAGAGAAGTATAGTTGGCTGTGCTTCAACACTCCGATAAATCCTGTACCAATCTACTGCTTCCTCTAAACACCGATCGTCGACTCCCACCACGACGTAGCGACGGAGCCACGGTCTGTGATTCACGCCATTCAATAAACTGACCTCCGTCGTTAATAACGGCGGTCGCCGACCGAGAGAATTTGGAACGTGTTCCGAATAAAAAGCGCCAATGTTCAGTAAACTTGTCGTCATCGCGTACGTGTGTACACTTAGCATTTGAATGTGGTCTTTTTAACATGGGTGAAAACAGAGCGACAAAATAGCGTCTCATCAAATGACTTGCCAGCGATTATGTTTCTCAGGAACTACGGAAATACCGAATTGTGAATTAAATGTTCAGTGCTTCTCGAACTATAGCTCACCAATGCTTCCATGATTCCAACAACCCATAAGTTTTGCTCTACCGTTTTTTTTTGTTCTACAAATTCATTTTCCCCCAATAACATTATTCCCAGATATTTAAATTCATTTATCTGTTTTAATTCCATTTGTTTTTTGTATTTTGTGTGTGCGTTGCGGTAATGTCTTTTTCTTTGTTGCTACAATTACTTCTGTCTTTTTGTGCTCGAGTGGCTGAGTAGTTGACAGAGTGGCTGAGTAGTTATCTTTGAAGAGTGGTTGAAAGTTGGTTGATCTGGATTCTGGACGGAGGTTGATAGTTGATCTAGAGAGACTGAGAGTTGATCTGGATGGAGGTTGACAAGACAGGAAAACTAAAAAAAACCATCCACACAACCAGCAACAATGCACAAATCCCACGAAAAGGACAGAACAAGATGCTGTTCTTGTGAAAAATGGGCAGATGGGAAAACTTGAAGAATTCGGAAAAATAGCAGCAGAAAAAAGTCAGTCAAAGAACAAAAGACTACTGCTTTCTCGACGCTAGAAGTTAAATGAGGAAGGGAAAGTTTAGAAGCTGGAGATATACACTTTTCCGAGAAAGTACGTTTTAAGAACGTCTTCTTGGACATGTGAAGAGACACAATACCCACTAAAAGTCATCTTGTCTTGGAAGGAAAGTAGCAAAGTGGACGAGTCAGAGGCAGGCGAAGATTAGAGTGGACTGATACCATCAAATGATGTTAAAAACATTTTTACAAATTAAAAAAATGAAAAGAGAACTACTAAATACAATTCAAACAAGGCAAATGGGATTTTTGGGGCATGTTAAAAGACAGGGCAGCCTAATAAAAGTAATCTTGGAAGAGAAAATACAAGGTAAAAGAGACAGAGCAGACCAAGATAATGTTGACGAGTAACATCAATAGATGGGCAAGTCAGCCTATGACAACATGCACCTTCAAAGCAAGAGAGAGAGAGAGAGAGAGAGAGAGAGAGAGCGGAATGGCGCTCCATGGTAGCCAACCTTCGATGCGGAGACGGCACTCGATGATGATAACATCAAACAATGGACAGGTGACACTATGGCAGCATGCACTATCAAGACGAGAGAGAGAAAGAGAGAGAAAAATGACGCTCCATGGTAGCCAACCTTCGATGTGGAGACGGCACTCGATGATGATAACATCAAACAATGGACAGGTGAAACTATGGCAGCATGCACTATCAAGACGAGAGAGAGAAAGAGAGAGAAAAATGACGCTTCTTGGTAGTCAACCTTCGATGCGGAGACGGCACTCGATGATGATAACATCAAACAATGGACAGGTGAAACTATGGCAGCATGCACTATCAAGACGAGAGAGAGAAAGAGAGAGAAAAATGACGCTCCATGGTAGTCAACCTTCGATGTGGAGACGGCACCCAATGAATGAAGCGATCTGTCTGACTCGAACAAGTAATTCAAGGCAGGAAACTTGAGCAAATTTTAACTGTTAGTTGAGGATGGTTAGAACCTGTTCTGTGAGAACTAGGCGTCACTGTGATCTCACACACACCTTCCCAAGGCCCGTAAGGCACACACTAGTCAGTCAGATGGGTAAACATGCTGGGGGCTTGGTGTTGTTATCTCACCTGAGAGCGGAAAGTGTTGCAAATAGCACAGGTGTGTGACCTGTCGGGGAGGAGGTGTGTTTATCTTCAAATAGAGAGGGAGGTAGTATGTTGAGAGTTGATTTAAAGGAGGTTTAGTTTTTAATATGCAGGCGAGAAAAAAATGAGATTATTTATTTTTTTTTTTTTAAATTTATGGAGAAGTTGACAGAGAGTTATCTTTGGAGAGTGCTTGATGGTTGATCGAGATTCTGGTGGGAGTTGATAGTTGATTTTAGAGAGACTGAGAGTTAGTCTGTATGGATGTTGATAGTAGATCTAGAGAGAGACTGAGAAGTTAATCTTGATAGTAAATCTAGAGGCCTAAAGTTGCTCTGGATGGAGGTTAATAGTTGATCTAGAGAGACTGAGAAGTTAATCTTGATAGTAAATCTAGAGGCCTAAAGTTGCTCTGGATGGAGGTTAATAGTTGATCTAGAGAGACTGAGAAGTTAATCTTGATAGTAAATCTAGAGGCCTAAAGTTGCTCTGGATGGATGCTGATATTTGGTCTAGAGAGACTGAGAGTTGATCTTCCAAAAACAAGAATGGAAGAGTGAGTGATGATTTTCAAAGAGAGGATGAAAAAGAAAAGTTTTGCGTTTGCCAGCTTTCAAATGAAAAGACGATTGGAGGCCACAGAGATGGGATTTCTCAGAAGAATGTTGAAAGTTCCCTGGACAGATAAAAAGACCAATGAGGAAGTTCTCAAGGAGGCCAACACAAAATGGGAGCTGTTAAAAAACATCAGAAATAAGCAATCAACATTTTTCAGGCACATCATGAGAAGAGGAAAGTTGGAATACTTGGTTACAACTGGCAAAATAAAAGGAAAAAGAGATCGCGGACGACAAAGAGAGAAAATACTGGATAGCTTGGTGTCATGGCATGGAAAACAGTCAACAACAGAACTGATATGATGCACTGTGGATAGAAGATTGTGGAGGGACATGATCACCTACGCCAACCGGTAAGGCACATGATGATGATGAGCTTTCACCTCTAGTGAAGTCCCTAGAGACTAGGAGCTGAATTTTGCGTATTAATCCATTTTTTCCTGCAAGCCATGCCAACACTACAACAGTGGTTCCTCACCGCACAAACAGATAACTCCGCCTTCAAAGGTACTAATATTTGTTCTGTAAATGAGTACTTGACATTTCAGGCCAGGCCTGCTTAGACAAAGGGTGGTTGCTGCAGAGAGAAATCATAAATAAAAGTTCCAACTGGTGCAGCCAGGATTTGAACTCACAACCTCTCCATCTTGAGACCGACGGCTAACCTCGAGACCAACCAGTCACCCCGAAGAAGAGATTGAGGAATATCTCGAGCAAGATGGAGTGACAATGTCAGGGAAGCTTTTCATCATCATCACATGACAATGGTTGAGGTTTCAGAGGAAAGATAGCTAGAAACCAACACAATACTGGTCTCGTTAGTCGCTGCACGTTGAGGGACATAGTCTAGCTTTACTATCGAGAGTAGGAAAGTGCTATGAGAGAACACCCAAATTGAATCCACAGGCGGTGGCAAAGGCGATTCACAGCAGACCTGTGGAGTTGTCAGCGACCCATAGCTGATGGCTTACACCAGGATAGGTAAACCAGAACCATCCAGATCCTACTCCACCTCTTCGTAGTGCCTCCAGAAACAGACTAACCTGTCTAGTCTGGCCAAGCGAGTAGGGATCGAGGAGGGAAAACAACCCGGTACTCAAACATGTCATGCTGAAGTCGGATGTGTTTGGCCAAAAGGCGCAAATATCACAGGTTTACTGCAAACCTAAGCACTTCGCCTAGTTTGCCAACCACTTCTGCACCGCAGGTTGCCTCACCAAGTAGTTGTACCAAAATAGAACCAAGAGATTGTTCATAAACTAAATATTTGTATGCAGTTAACATTTTTCTTGTCATATCAGTTAATTTTTTTTGTTAAAAGTTTTCTTTATGTATCTGTGTTTTTATCTTCTTTGTGTTTTTATCTTCTCTGTGTTTTTTTCTTTACAAATGCACGGAAACATAGTTCATTGTTTGTTCTGTCTATGTTTATATTAAGCCCTTACACACAATGTTTTATGTTTATTTTTTTGTTCTGTCTACCTTTTTGATATGTCTGCCATCATCCAGTTCAACGGTAGATCTTCCCAGCCCTTTGAGATGAACTGTGGAGTCAAACAAAGATGTGTCCTTGCCCTACTCTATTCGGCATATTTTTCGCTGCCCTTCTACACAATGCGTTTGAAACCGTCACTGGAGACATCTACATGTGTACAAGATCTGACGACTCCTTATTCAATCTTGCACGTCTGAGGTCAAAATTAAAAACAACTGAGACCCTAATCAAGGAGCTTCTATTCGCTGATGATGCAGCACTGGTTGCTCATGATGAATCCGTCCTGCAGTCAATGATTGACAATCTAGCTAGATCATGTGAATTATTCTCCCTATCAATAAGTATCCAGAAGACTGTGGTGCTTCAACAAGTTGTAGCCAGCCCCGCAGCTATATCATTAAATAATATACCCCTTGAACCTGTGAGAAAGTTCACCTATCTCGGTTCTATGGTCACAACCAATGTCTTCCTTGAAGAAGAAATAAATTCCCGAATTGGAAAGGCAGCTTCTACATTTGGTAAACTTAAAGATAGTGCATGGGCCAACACCAATTTAACACTCAGGACTAAGATTCAAATTTACTAGGACTAAGATTCAAATTTACCAAAGTTGTGTGCTTAGTACACTTCTATATGGATCAGAAACTTGGACTACCTATGCAGGGCAGGAGAAAAGGTTAAACAGCTTTCATGTACGTTGCCTTTGTAAGATTATGAATATCAAATGGCAGGACAAAGTAACTAACTCTAATGTCTTACAACAAGCCAAACTCCCATCGATCATGGCAACACTTAGGATTCGTAGACTAAGGTGGCTGGGCCATGTAAGAAGAATGACAAACAATCATATTCCCAAACAAATATTGTATGGAGAACTAAAGGACGGAAAGAGACCAAAGGACAGATCGGTGCTGAGATATAAGGATGTTTGCAGGGCTTCCTTGAGGGAATTGTGGACGGATCTGTCTGTCCAGAATTTGGCAAATTCAGCCACGAGAGAAGATGTTCAGTAAAGCAGCACCTAGTGAACCACGCTAATGCTTTACCAAACTACTGACTTATCATGATTGCTTACTACCAACCGTATGTCAAGACGCCAAAGGCCATACCTTTTCGTTAAGCCGTTACACACAATTTTATGCTTATTTTTTGTTCTGTCTACCTATTTGTTAAACTGTTATAGTCAATTTTATGTTTATTTTTTTAAATTTGGTGTTCATTTTAGTTAAGCTATTATATACAATCTATGTTTATTTTATATTCTGTCTACCTTTTGTTAAGCCGTTACACACAAATTTTTGTTTATGTTTTTGTTCTGTCTACCTTTTTGGTAAGCCGTTACATACAATTTTATGTTTATTTTTTGTTGTCTACTTTTTTCTTAAACTGTTATATTCAATCTTATGTTAATTTTTTTGTTCGGTCTTCCTTTTAGTTAAGCTGTTATATACAATTTATGTTTAATTTTTCATATCTTCTTTTAGTCGTGCCATTGTGAAGAATCCAGACCTGCTGCCAGAGACGCCTCTATGGAACCTCTTCTACAACGACTTCTGGGGAACACCCTTAGTTCACAGTGGATCACACAAGTCCTACAGACCTCTTTGTGTCCTCACCTTCAGACTGAATTACTTGCTGGGGCAGCTAGACCCATGGGGTTACCACCTTGGCAATATCATTTGTCATGCAAGCACAACTTTTCTCTTCACAGTTCTGGCTGAGGTCTTGCTGCCTTCTCAGCTGGCAGCTCTTACTGCTGGAGTCGTGTTTGCTTCTCACCCGATCCATACTGAGGCGGTGGCCGGGATTGTTGGCCGAGCAGACGTGCTAGCATGTGCCTTTTTTCTGCTAACGCTGCTGAGTTACATGAAGTACGTTGGGGTCAGGAATTCAGGCCACCTTTTGTCACGGTGGCTGTTGGCTGGCCTGGTGTTGTTGCTGACAACAGCTGCCATGTTGAACAAAGAGCAGGCTTTGACAGTTCTGGCCGTGTGTGCCACATTTGAAGTCTTTGTAGCCCACAGAGCTTCTTTTATGGACATTCTTACCTGCAGGATATTGACACAGGTATGTTCTTACTAATGACAAGAATAAATATCAGAAATGTCTATCCAAGGACACTCAAACAATGACAAAAAAATCTCCAATAAAGAAAGTGTGTTCTTCTCTGAGAAATGAATTCTCTATTTAATGACAAGTGACATCAGAATCGAGAAATGTCCTTAAAACAAATAAAAATGATTTTTCTTTCAATAGAAAACATACATTTCCACTAAATAGCAAAAAAAAGTTCATTTCAGAGCAGATCAATTCTATGACAACAAAGAAATGATCTTTTTCAAGAATAGCTAAAAAATTCCAACAGCTAAAAAATTCCAACTAGCATAACGAAATGCCATTTTATTCAGATAAGAAAATCCAACATTTAAAAACAAAAAAAAACAATCACTACTTCATCTCTTTTTCTTAGCTCGTCCCTGTTAAGTGGGCGTTGATGTTTCGTGTCACTAGTTCATGGCAAAGCTCCGATATCTATGTCTTTAGCCTCGACACATCCATCTTTAACATGAGTAGATTTGCTTAACAATTTTTGACCTGGCAGTGACAATTCTTTGGTCTACTCTTTTTGACTTTTAACTACCAAGACTCTATTAAACTGAATACCTTTTTTGAACTTACAAGTGAACTTAGAAATACCTACTGGTATCATTACGTGGCTTTTGACAGAAGGGTGTCAGCTCACAGGTCACTGGATCCATGAACAACAACTGCATAGGGTTTATTAACGATGTACAAGTGCACAAGGAACCTCCTGTTTGTTTTTTTATTTGCTGTTGTGTGAAAGAGCTAGCCTTCAGATCTCACTACCGAGTCCAGGAGAGATTAAAGCCACAAGGAAACAATGGATTAAATTTTTTAAAAATTCCCACTACCTGTGGTGATATTTAAACCCAGGACCTGCCTGTCCAAATGCCGACATCTTACTTATAGACCACCCAATCTTCCAAGGGCCGACATCTTACTTATAGACAATCTAATCCTCCAAGGGCCGACATCTTACTTATAGACAATCTAATCCTCGAGGCCGACATCTTACTTATAGACCACCCAATCCTCCAAGGGCCGACATCTTACTTATAGACCACCCAATCCTCCAAGGGCCGACGTCTTACTTATAGACAATCTAATCCTCCAAGGGCCGACATCTTACTTATAGACCACCCAATCCTCCAAGGGCCGACGTCTTACTTATAGACAATCTAATCCTCCAAGGGCCGACATCTTACTTATAGACCACCCAATCCTCCAAGGGCCGACATCTTACTTATAGACAATCTAATCCTCCAAGGGCTGACATCTTACTTATAGACCACCCAATCCTCCAGAGGCCGACATCTTACTTATAGACAATCTAATCCTCCAAGGGCCGACATCTTACTTATAGACAATCTAATCCTCCAAGGGCCGACATCTTACTTATAGACCACCCAATCCTCCAGAGGCCGACATCTTACTTATAGACAATCTAATCCTCCAAGGGCCGGCATCTTACTTATAGACAATCTAATCCTCCAAGGGCCGACATCTTACTTATAGACAATCTAATCCTCCAAGGGCCGACATCTTACTTATAGACCACCCAATCCTCCAGAGGCTGACATCTTACTTATAGACAATCTAATCCTCCAAGGGCCGACATCTTACTTATAGACAATCTAATCCTCCAAGGGCCGACATCTTACTTATAGACAATCTAATCCTCCAAGGGCCGGCATCTTACTTATAGACAATCTAATCCTCCAAGGGCCGACATCTTACTTATAGACAATCTAATCCTCCAAGGGCCGACATCTTACTTATAGACAATCTAATCCTCCAAGGGCCGACATCTTACTTATAGACCACCCAATCCTCCAGAGGCCGACATCTTACTTATAGACAATCTAATCCTCCAAGGGCCGACGTCTTACTTATAGACCACCCAATCCTCCAGAGGCCGACATCTTACTTATAGACCACCCAATCCTCCAAGGGCCGACGTCTTACTTATAGACAATCTAATCCTCCAAGGGCCGACATCTTACTTATAGACCACTCAATCCTCCAAGGGCCGACATCTTACTTATAGACAATCTAATCCTCCAAGGGCCGACATCTTACTTATAGACCACTCAATCCTCCAAGGGCCGACATCTTACTTATAGACAATCTAATCCTCCAAGGGCCGACATCTTACTTATAGACCACCCAATCCTCCAGAGGCCGACATCTTACTTATAGACAATCTAATCCTCCAAGGGCTGACATCTTACTTATAGACAATCTAATCCTCCAAGGGCTGACATCTTACTTATAGACAATCTAATCCTCCAAGGGCTGACATCTTACTTATAGACCACCCAATCCTCCAGAGGCCGACATCTTACTTATAGATCGCCCAATCCTCCAAGGGCCGATGTCTTACTTATAGACCACCCAATCCTCCAGAGGCCGACGTCTTAGTTATAGACCACCCAATCCTCCAGAGGCCGACATCTTACTTATAGATCGCCCAATCCTCCAAGGGCCGATGTCTTACTTATAGACCACCCAATCCTCCAAGGGCCGACATCTTACTTATAGACAATCTAATCCTCCAAGGGCCGGCATCTTACTTATAGACAATCTAATCCTCCAAGGGCCGACATCTTACTTATAGACAATCTAATCCTCCAGGGGCCGATGTCTTACTTATAGACAATCTAATCCTCCAAGGGCCGATGTCTTACTTATAGACAATCTAATCCTCCAAGGGCCGACATCTTACTTATAGACAATCTAATCCTCCAAGGGCCGATGTCTTACTTATAGACAATCTAATCCTCCAAGGGCCGACATCTTACTTATAGACAATCTAATCCTCCAAGGGCCGGCATCTTACTTATAGACCACCCAATCCTCCAGAGGCTGACATCTTACTTATAGACAATCTAATCCTCCAAGGGCCGGCATCTTACTTATAGACAATCTAATCCTCCAAGGGCCGACATCTTACTTATAGACAATCTAATCCTCCAAGGGCCGACATCTTACTTATAGACCACCCAATCCTCCAGAGGCTTACATCTTACTTATAGACAATCTAATCCTCCAAGGGCCGACATCTTACTTATAGACAATCTAATCCTCCAAGGGCCGGCATCTTACTTATAGACAATCTAATCCTCCAAGGGCCGACATCTTACTTATAGACAATCTAATCCTCCAAGGGCCGGCATCTTACTTATAGACAATCTAATCCTCCAAGGGCCGACATCTTACTTATAGACCACCCAATCCTCCAAGGGCCGACATCTTACTTATAGACCACCCAATCCTCCAAGGACCGACGTCTTACTTATAGACAATCTAATCCTCCAAGGGCTGACATCTTACTTATAGACAATCTAATCCTCCAAGGGCCGACATCTTACTTATAGACAATCTAATCCTCCAAGGGCCGGCATCTTACTTATAGACAATCTAATCCTCCAAGGGCCGGCATCTTACTTATAGACAATCTAATCCTCCAAGGGCCGATGTCTTACTTATAGACAATCTAATCCTCCAATGGCCGACATCTTACTTATAGACAATCTAATCCTCCAAGGGCCGACATCTTACTTATAGACAATCTAATCCTCCAACGGCCGGCATCTTACTTATAGACAATCTAATCCTCCAAGGGCCGACATCTTACTTATAGACAATCTAATCCTCCAAGGGCCGATGTCTTACTTATAGACAATCTAATCCTCCAAGGGCCGGCATCTTACTTATAGACCACCCAATCCTCCAGAGGCTGACATCTTACTTATAGACAATCTAATCCTCCAAGGGCCGGCATCTTACTTATAGACAATCTAATCCTCCAAGGGCCGGCATCTTACTTATAGACAATCTAATCCTCCAAGGGCCGACATCTTACTTATAGACAATCTAATCCTCCAAGGGCCGGCATCTTACTTATAGACAATCTAATCCTCCAAGGGCCGACATCTTACTTATAGACCACCCAATCCTCCAAGGGCCGACATCTTACTTATAGACCACCCAATCCTCCAAGGGCCGATGTCTTACTTATAGACAATCTAATCCTCCAAGGGCTGACATCTTACTTATAGACAATCTAATCCTCCAAGGGCCGATGTCTTACTTATAGACAACCTAATCCTCCAAGGCCGGCATCTTACTTATAGACAATCTAATCCTCCAAGGGCCGGCATCTTACTTATAGACAATCTAATCCTCCAAGGGCCGATGTCTTACTTATAGACAATCTAATCCTCCAAGGGCCGACATCTTACTTATAGACAATCTAATCCTCCAAGGGCCGACATCTTACTTATAGACAATCTAATCCTCCAAGGGCCGATGTCTTACTTATAGACAATCTAATCCTCCAAGGGCTGATGTCTTACTTATAGACAATCTAATCCTCCAAGGGCCGACATCTTACTTATAGACAATCTAATCCTCCAAGGGCCGATGTCTTACTTATAGACAATCTAATCCTCCAAGGGCCGACATCTTACTTATAGACAATCTAATCCTCCAAGGGCCGACATCTTACTTATAGACAATCTAATCCTCCAAGGGCCGATGTCTTACTTATAGACAATCTAATCCTCCAAGGGCCGACATCTTACTTATAGACAATCTAATCCTCCAAGGGCCGATGTCTTACTTATAGACAATCTAATCCTCCAAGGGCCGATGTCTTACTTATAGACAATCTAATCCTCCAAGGGCCGACATCTTACTTATAGACAATCTAATCCTCCAAGGGCCGACATCTTACTTATAGACAATCTAATCCTCGAGGCCGACATCTTACTTATAGACCACCCAATCCTCCAAGGGCCGACGTCTTACTTATAGACAATCTAATCCTCCAAGGGCCGACATCTTACTTATAGACAATCTAATCCTCCAGAGGCCAACATCTTACTTATAGACCACCCAATCCTCCAAGGGCCGACGTCTTACTTATAGACAATCTAATCCTCCAAGGGCCGACATCTTACTTATAGACAATCTAATCCTCCAAGGGCCGACATCTTACTTATAGACAATCTAATCCTCGAGGCCGACATCTTACTTATAGACCACCCAATCCTCCAAGGGTTGACATCTTACTTATAGACCACCCAATCCTCCAAGGGCCAACGTCTTACTTATAGACCACCCAATCCTCCAAAGGCCGACATCTTACTTATAGACAATCTAATCCTCCAAGGGCCGACATCTTACTTATAGACCACCCAATCCTCCAAGGGCCGACGTCTTACTTATAGACAATCTAATCCTCCAGAGGCCAACATCTTACTTATAGACCACCCAATCCTCCAAGGGCCGACGTCTTACTTATAGACCACCCAATCCTCCAGAGGCCAACATCTTACTTATAGACCACCCAATCCTCCAAGGGCCGACATCTTACTTATAGACCACCCAATCCTCCAAGGGCCGACGTCTTACTTATCCAAAGAGGCCGACCACCCAATCCTCCAAGGGCCGACATCTTACTTATAGACAATCTAATCCTCCAAGGGCCGACATCTTACTTATAGACAATCTAATCCTCCAAGGGCCAACATCTTACTTATAGACCACCCAATCCTCCAAGGGCCGACATCTTACTTATAGACCACCCAATCCTCCAAGGGCCGACGTCTTACTTATAGACAATCTAATCCTCCAAGGGCCGACATCTTACTTATAGACAATCTAATCCTCCAAGGGCCGACATCTTACTTATAGACCACCCAATCCTCCAAGGGCCGACATCTTACTTATAGACAATCTAATCCTCCAAGGGCCGACATCTTACTTATAGACAATCTAATCCTCCAAGGGCCAACATCTTACTTATAGACCATCCAATCCTCCAGAGGCCAACATCTTACATATAGACCACCCAATCCTCCAAGGGCCGACATCTTACTTATAGACCACCCAATCCTCCAAGGGCCAACGTCTTACTTATAGACCACCCAATCCTCCAAAGGCCGACATCTTACTTATAGACAATCTAATCCTCCAAGGGCCGACATCTTACTTATAGACCACCCAATCCTCCAGAGGCCGACATCTTACTTATAGACAATCTAATCCTCCAAGGGCTGACATCTTACTTATAGACCACCCAATCCTCCAGAGGCCGACATCTTACTTATAGATCGCCCAATCCTCCAAGGGCCGATGTCTTACTTATAGACCACCCAATCCTCCAGAGGCCGACGTCTTAGTTATAGACCACCCAATCCTCCAAGGGCTGATTTCTTACTTATAGACCATCCAATCTTCCAGAGGCCGACATCTTGCTTATAGACCGCCCAATCCTCCAAGGGCCGACATCTTACTTATAGACCATCCAATCTTCCAGAGGCCGACATCTTGCTTATAGACCGCCCAATCCTCCAAGGGCCGACATCTTACTTATAGACCACCCAATCCTCCAAGGGCCGACATCTTACTTATAGACCATCCAATCTTCCAGAGGCCGACATCTTGCTTATAGACCGCCCAATCCTCCAAGGGCCGACATCTTACTTATAGACCGCCCAATCCTCCAAGGGCCGACATCTTACTTATAGACCACCCAATCCTCCAAGGGCCGACATCTTACTTATAGACCACCCAATCCTCCAAGGGTTGACATCTTACTTATAGACCACCCAATTCTCCAAGGGCCGACGTCTTACTTATAGACCACCCAATTCTACAAGGGCCGACGTCTTACTTATAAACCACCCAATTCTCCAAGGGCCGACGTCTTACTTATACACCGCCCAATTCTCCAAGGGCCGACGTCTTTCTTATACACCGCCCAATTCTCCAAGGGCCGACGTCTTACTTATAGACTGCTCAATCCTCCAGAGGCTGACATCTTACTTATAGACTGCACAATCCTCCAGAGGCCGACATCTTACTTATAGACTGCACAATCCTCCAGAGGCCGACATCTTACTTATAGACCACCCAATCCTCCAGAGGCCGACATCTTACTTATAGACTTCCCAATCCTTGAGAGGCCAACATCATACTTATAGAACACCCAGTCCTCTAGATGTCGACATCTTACTTATAGACCATCCAATCTTCCAGATGTTGACATCTTACTTATAGACCATCCAATTCTCTAGATGTCGACATCTTACTTATAGACCACCCAATCTTCAAAATGTTGACATCTTACATATAGACCACCCAATCTTCCAGATGTCGACATCTTACTTATAGACCACCCAATCCTCTAGATGTCGACATCTTACTTATAGACCACCCAATCCTCTAGATGTCGACATCTTACTTATAGACCACCCAATCTTCCAGATGACAACATCTTACTTATAGACTATCCAATTCTCCAGATGTCAACATCTTACTTACAGACCACCCAATCTTCCAGATGTCGACGTCCTACTTACAGACCACCCAATCCTCCAGATGTCGACGTCTTACTTACAGACCGCCCAATCCTCCAGATGCTGACATCTTACTTCTAGACCATCCAATCCTCCAGATGCTGACATCTTACTTCTAGACCACCCAATCTTCCAGATGCTGGCATCTTACATTTAGACCATCTAATCCTCCAGAGGCTGACATATTACTTCTAGACCATCCAATCCTCCAAAGGCTGACTTCTTACATCTAGATCACCCAATCTTCCAGATGCTGGTATCTTACATTTAGACCATCTAATCCTCCAGAGGCTGACATATTACTTCTAGACCATCCAATCCTCCAGATGCTGACATCTTACATCTAGACAACACAATCCTCCAGATGCTGACATCTTACCCCTAGACCACCCAATCTTCCAGATGCTGACATCTTACCTCTAGACCACCCAATCTTCCAGATGCTGACTTCTTACATCTATACCACCCAATCCTCCAGATGCTGACATCTTACATCTAGACCACACAATCCTCCAGATGCTGACATCTTACTTCTAGACCACCCATTCCTCCAGATGCTGACATCTTACTTCTAGACCACCCAATCCTCCAGATGCTGACATCTTACTTCTAGACCACCCAATCCTCCAGATGCTGACATCTTTCTTCTAGACCATCCAATCATCCAGATGCTGACATCTTACATCTAGACCACACAATCCTCCAGATGCTGACATCTTACTTCTAGACCACCCATTCCTCCAGATGCTGACATCTTACTTCTAGACCACCCAATCCTCCAGATGCTGACATCTTACTTCTAGACCACCCAATCCTCCAGATGCTGACACCTTACTTCTAGACCACCCAATCCTCCAGATGCTGACATCTTACTTCTAGACCATCCAGTCCTTCTCCAGAGGTGACCTGATTTTGAGCAGTTGTGAAATAAATTTGGTTATTTGGTTATGGAAGGCCCTGGTATCAATGCAAACGAATTAAAATTCATAATTGCTCAACCGCTGGTGCCAGCATAATCATCCGAATTAATATCTCATCTCCCAAACAAAGAAAGGTAACTGTAGTCCCCATCGTTGCAGTCTCAGCACACGCCAAAAGACATACGGCGAAACTGTGCAGAAAGTGAACACAGCCAACTGTTCCCTGTCATACAATATCATCATTCATCGCAAACAAATGGAATATCGAAACATGATCAAAACGGATGAGACACACAGCTCACGGTGTGCACAGAGCACTTAACTCAGTAGCTCCTGCAACGAGCCGGACTTGGAATATGAGGAAACTGCAACAAGGAACATTTTTCATGTTCCCGCCGCCTATCCACCATATACCGGAAGTCTGTGAAATAAATACGATGTACGAGTCTGACATGGAGACATTTTGTGAAGAATGGCCATGGAATGAGCCAGAAGGAGATATTTTAAATTCTGCCCTCTGATATGAGGAGCCTCGGTGGCTGAGTGATTAGTGTGTTCACTTCCTGATCAGAAAGGCCTGGGTTTGATACTCAGAAGTAGCAAGATTTTTTTTTTCTGATTGACAAGTCTCCAGGGTTCACCCAGCCTCTAAAAATGGGTACCTGTGATATACCTGGGAAGTAAAGGCGGCCTGGCGTGATACCAACCACATCGCCCAAAAATGTGCTGTGGTCATTGAAAATTATGGTCACTAACACCATATTCCTTGTATGCCCAGCAAGGTGTAGAAGGAGCTTTCACTTACTTATAATATGTCCTTCCATGGGACTGACCACATTATATAATCCCCTGTCCACGTTTTTTTTTTTTTTTTTAATTTGGTCCCTGACCCAGGTTACTGTTTGGAGAATATGGTCACTTTACCTAAGGGATATAAGAGGAGTAAGGAAAAAAAGTGAGTGAGAAAGAGAGAGAGTGAGTTATCATGGATCCAGAGAGGGAGGGAGAGGGGTTAGAGAGGGAAAGAGAGAGGGATGGGAGAAAGAGCAAGAGAGGGTTAATAAATTACTTATGCTTTGATTGATATATTTTTTTCTCTTGTCCCATCCAACCAGACAAAGTTCAGGTCGTTACTGGAGGGTCTCTTTCTGTTGACCGTGTACGGCTTCACATTGCTGACCATGAGGATCTACTTCATGGGCAACAAGCCACCAGAGTTTGCCCCATCAGATAACCCAGCTTCAGACTCGGACAGTCTGTTGACCAGGACACTTACATATCATTATCTCCCCTCAGTAAACTTGTGGATGGTGCTGTGCCCCAGTGTGTTGAGCTTTGATTGGTCCATGGAGGCTATTCCACTTGTGGAGAGCTTGAGCGACATACGGAATCTATCCACACTGGCGTTTTATGGTGTTTGTCTGTATACATTCTTGAAAATATCTATGTTATTACAGCAGCAAGACAGCCAGACTGTCCCAAATAAAATGAAAATTGTAACAAAAAAGTATGGTCAACATGGTTCAGGAACAACATACGTGGAGTCTACTGCTGACAATGTTCCAGAAATAAATCAAAGTTACATTCCACATTCCAATGGATTTTCAAAATCAAATAAGCATTCCAATATAACTAATTCAATTCATTCCAAATCTAAAAATTCAACAGAAAGCCACAGGGGCAGATCAACTAACATGTCCACAGATAACAGTTTTCAGTCATTCTTGATCTTGAGAATTCGACCAGTTGATGTTGTTGTTCTCTCCCTGGCATTAATTGTGTTCCCATTCATTCCAGCTTCCAATTTGTTTTTCTATGTTGGGTTTGTTATCGCAGAACGGATATTGTACATTCCCAGCATGGGTGTTTGTTTATTGGTAGGTCTAGGTGTGGATTTTTTGTACAAGAGTTCTAATAGCAGCTTCCGGAAAAGACTAGTGCTGTCTGCTCTAGCATTACTGGTAATGACCTTCAGTGTTAAAACGATGCTGCGGAACCTTGACTGGAGGACAGAGGAAAGACTTTATGCTGCAGGAATCAGTGTCAACCCAGCGAAAGGTGAGCCCAGGTTTGTAGAGTCTGGTTAGGTAGGGTCAAAAGTTTTTTGTTGATTTGGGTCTTCCAGCAGATCTCGTGTTATTTGTTCATATCTATCATATTTGTTCTTTAACTTCCTATTACATCTAATCATTCCCTTCTCCTTCTTCATCTGCTTCCTCTTCTTCTTCTTCTGATTTTTCTCTTCTACTTTTTCTTTTTTCTTCTCTGTCTACTTCACCATATCCTCCTCTTCTTCTTCCATACCTCCTCTTCTTCTACTTCTACACCTCTTCTTGCTTTTCTTCACCTTCTTTCGCTCCTCCATCTCCCCCACTCTTTATCTTCTTCCTTCTCCACTTCCTCTTCTTTTTCCTCCTCCACTTCCAATTCTTTGCTGATCAAATAACTACTTTACGTATAATAGTATAATAGTTGAACAAAGTTTAGAACTAAAATCCCCACTTTATATTGAATTCATAGATTACGAAAAGGCATTTGATAGTTTAGACAGAAGAATGCTTTGGAAGTTGCTGAGTCATTATGGAATCCCCATAAAGTTTATTAACCTGATAAAAACAATGTATGAAGGAACAAAATGTAGTGTGGTGCATGAAGGACAGCTTACAGAAGCATTTGAAATAAGAACAGGAGTAAGGCAAGGATGCCTTCTGTCTCCATTTCTCTTTCTACTGGCCATAGATTGGATTATGAAAATAACTCAAAACAACAGAAATGGGATCCAGTGGTCACTGACCAAACAACTTGATGATTTAGACTTTGCTGATGACATAGCTCTCCTATCACACAGCCACCAACAGATGCAAGATAAAATGAGTATATTAGATGAGAGATCACAACAGCTAGGACTAAAGATTAATAGAGATAAGACCAACATTATGAGAATTAATGCAGTTGGCAATAACCAAATAAAACTAGGAGAAATACCTCTACTAGACGTACAATCTTATATATATCTGGGCAGTAATATAGATAAAGAGGGAGGAACAGAAAACGATACCAAAATAAGGATATCAAAAGCAAGAGGAGCTTTCATTGCACTGGGAAACATATGGAAATCCAAAGAAATTAGGCTAAATACAAAAATACAAATTTTCAACTCCAATGTTAAGTCGGTTCTATTATATGGCTGTGAAACATGGAGAATAACAAAATTGACAATCACGAAGGTACAGACTTTCATTAATGGATGCTTGCGCAGAATAAAGGGATGGAAATGGCAGGACAAAGTCACTAACGTGGAATTATGGAAATGTACCGGTCAAATACCAGTGGATAAAGAAATACAGCGAAGACGATGGCGATGGATAGGACACACACTACGGAAACCAACTGAGAGTATTACACAACAGGCCCTTTTTTGGAATCCCCAGAGGAAAAGACAAAGAGGAAGACCAAGGAATTCTTGGAGAAGACAGATTGAAGCAGAGATGAAGATGATGGGGAAGACATGGAATGATCTTAAAAGAATTGCAAAAAACAGAACGACTTGGAAAGTGTTTGTTGAAGACCTATGCTCCACTGGGAGCTAAAAAGGTAGAAGAAGACTTCCAATTCTTCTTCCTTTTCCTCTTCTGCTTCCCTTCCTCTGCATTTCCCCATTGACTTCTCTTTGTAATTCTATCTATCTTTATTGTCCTTTTGAGCCAAAGACAGTACACAGCAGACATTTTAGACTTCATGTCCAACAATCTTTGTTATGAAGTGTCAGACCTTGCACAGGACCCATATTGTATCTCGCTACATGTCTAGCAATTACCCTACATTTATGATCATTATTCATAGGATGGGGAAGTTATTCATTTAGAATTTAACCACTGGTATTGATGACAGGAGATGGGTCATGGTGAAGACAAGAAATGATGACAGGAGGAATAGGGTCATGGTGAAGACAATATGTAATGATGACAGGAGGAGTAGGGTCATGGTGAAGACAATAAGTAATGATGACAGGAGGAATAGGGTCATGGTGAAGACAATAAGTAATGATTACAGAAGTAGGGTCATGGTGAATACAGTAAGTAATGATGACAGGAGGAATATGGTGAAGACAATAAGTAATGATGACAGGAGGAATATGGTGAAGACAATAAGTAATGATGACAGGAGGAGTAGGGTGAAGACAATAAGTAATGATGACAGGAGGAATAGGGTGAAGACAATAAGTAATGATGACAGGAGGAGTAGGGTGAAGACAATAAGTAATGATGACAGGAGGAGTAGGGTGAAGACAATAAGTAAAGATGACAGGAGGAATATGGTGAAGACAATAAGTAATGATGACAGGAGGAGTAGGGTGAAGACAATAAGTAATGATGACAGGAGGAATATGGTGAAGACAATAAGTAGTGATGACAGGAGGAATATGGTCATGGTGAAGACAATAAGTAATGATGACAGGAGGAATATGGTCATGGTGAAGACAATAAGTAATGATGACAGGAGGAATATGGTCATGGTGAAGACAATAAGTAATGATGACAGGAGGAATATGGTGAAGACAATAAGTAATGATGACAGGAGGAGTATGGTGAAGACAATAAGTAATGATGACAGGAGGAATATGGTGAAGACAATAAGTAATGATGACAGGAGGAATATGGTGAAGACAATAAGTAATGATGACAGGAGGAATATGGTGAAGACAATAAGTAAAGATGACAGGAGGAATAGGGTCATGGTGAAGACAATAAGTAATGATGACAGGAGGAATAGGGTCATGGTGAAGACAATAGGTAATGATGACAGGAGGAATAGGGTCATGGTGAAGACAATAAGTAATGATGACAGGAGGAATAGGGTCATGGTGAAGACAATAAGTAATGATTACAGAAGTAGGGTCATGGTGAATACAGTAAGTAATGATGACAGGAGGAATATGGTGAAGACAATAAGTAATGATGACATGAGGAATATGGTGAAGACAATAAGTAATGATGACAGGAGGAATAGGGTCATGGTGAAGACAATAAGTAATGATGACATGAGGAATATGGTGAAGACAATAAGTAATGATGACAGGAGGAATAGGGTCATGGTGAAGACAATAAGTAATGATGACAGGAGGAATATGGTCATGGTGAAGACAGTAAGTAATGATGACAGGAGGAATAGGGTCATGGTGAAGACAATAAGTAATGATGACAGGAGGAATATGGTCATGGTGAAGACAGTAAGTAATGATGACAGGAGGAATAGGGTCATGGTGAAGACAATAAGTAATGATGACACGAGGAATATGGTCATGGTGAAGACAATAAGTAATGATGACAGGAGGAATATGGCCATGGTGAAGACAATAAGTAATGATAATAGGAGGAATATGGTCATGGTGAAGACAATAAGTAATGATGACAGGAGGAATATGGTCATGGTGAAGACAATAAGTAATGATGACAGGAGGAATATGGTGAAGACAATAAGTAATGATGACAGGAGGAGTAGGGTGAAGACAATAAGTAATGATGACAGGAGGAATAGGGTCATGGTGAAGACAATAAGTAATGATGACAGGAGGAATAGGGTCATGGTGAAGACAATAAGTAATGATGACAGGAGGAATATGGTGAAGACAATAAGTAATGATGACAGTAGGAGTAGGGTCATGGTGAAGACAATAAGTAATGATGACAGTAGGAGTAGGGTCATGGTGAAGACAATAAGTAATGATGACAGGAGGAATATGGTCATGGTGAAGACAATAAGTAATGATGACAGGAGGAATATGGTCATGGTGAAGACAATAAGTAATGATGACAGGAGGAATATGGTGAAGACAATAAGTAATGATGACAGTAGGAGTAGGGTCATGGTGAAGACAATAAGTAATGATGACAGGAGGAATATGGTCATGGTGAAGACAGTAAGTAATGTTTATTGTGTTGTGATAAGCTTTCGCTTTCCTTGAGAGTATTGATTCTTTGTTCTTACAGCACCACTAGATGTCGCCCAGGGCTCATAGTGTTTTTAGCCATCTAGTTCTGTGCTGGGTTAGATGATCGATTTTATCCAATGAATATACATTGCTTCTCTTACAAGTGATCTTTTCAGTGTCTCTCTGGGTCTTCCTCTTCTTCTGTATCCCAGTGTTTCCCTTTAGAAGGGCCTGTTTTGAAATTTATTTGTGTCTGTTCTCAACACATGTCCTACATAGCATATGTCCATCTTCTCTCCCTAAATGTAGATGAGACCATTGGTTTCATGGCCATTTCTCTTATCTCTATATTAATCTTAAATTAATTATGTTGTACTCATAGTATGCTTCTTAGGCATTTCACTTAAAAAGCGTTTAGTTTTATTCTCAATCTCTTTTGTTGTTTTCCAGCTTTCATATATGTAGGTAAGGGTTGATAAAAAGGGAATATAAAAAGATGTATATTACTGTATTAATTGGCGCTTCCCAAACAAGTGTTTTACTGGTGTATGTATTGATGTAGGTTTGATAATGTTGAACTACTATTTTTTTTGCCCTTTGTCTCAGCTTGGGGAAACCTTGCAAACATCTTCAATGACAAACAGGAAGCAGACAAGGCTGAGGAAGCGTACAAGAATGCTTTGTCTTTTAGACCAAATATGGCTGATGTTTATTATAATCTGTAAGTTGATTTGAATTTTTCCTCATTGTTATTTGCATTGAAAGTCCTGATAAATTTTTTTTGATTTGAATGTTATGCCTGGTGAATCTTAATTTTTCTTCTTTTATAGGATGGGATGATAGAGTTCTGGTTAACTTTTTTATAGAGAGAAAGCACTAGTGATGGCTGATATCATCATTGCATGCACAGATATTTGCTGACTAGATACAAATAATAATAAATGAATATTATTATAGAGTGAAACTTCAGAGCCGATAATCAGTGATTCATTTCAGAGGAAGAGGTATGTTTACAGCACTTGAAAAAAATGACAAATAATCAACAACAGAAAAAAAGCAAAGAACAATATATGGTTCAAAGCACTATCGAACCCATTTTTTAGTTAACTAAATTTACCATGTGACCTAGCATTTGGTTTCTCATGGCAAGGCACTGTGCCAAGGAGTACAAGTTCGATTCTGCTTCAGACCATATACTGTTCTTTGTTTTTTCTGTTGTTGATTATTTATCATTTTTTCCGAGTGCTATTTGCTGGCTAATATGATCATTTTTGACCTCTTGTTATTATTCTTACCAGAGGAGTCCTTCTACAGAATCAGAATCGCGTCAATGAAGCCATAGACAACTATCAGAAGGCCATCTATTTCAGACCAAAACTTTCTGGTAAGCATTTCCTAGTCTGTTTATTAATCACTTTTTTCTGTGATCAATATTTCCTCTTTCTAGTCAAATAATAGAGCATCAGTATTTTTGTGGATGGTCATCATCATCATTTGCCATACCGGTTGGTGTAGGTGACCATGTTCCTCCATAATTTTCTATCCACCATACATCATATCAGTTCTGTTGTTGACTGTTTACCATGCCATGACACCATGCTATCTAGTATTTTCTCTCTTTGTTGTCCACAATCTCTCTTTCCCTGTTTTTTTCCAATTGTAACCAAGTATTCCAACTTTCCTCTTTTTATGAAATGCCCGTAAAATGTTGATTGTTACTTTCTGATGTTTTTTAGGAGCTCCCTTTTTGTGTTGGCCTCTTTGAGAATTCCCTCATTGGTCTTTTTAGCTGTCCAGAGAACTTTCAACATTCTTCTGAGAAATTCAAACTCTGTGGCCTCTAATCGTCTTTTCATTTATTTGTTTACTGAACGCTACTGTTAGCGTTCTACAAACGCTTCCATAGGTCAGAATTGGCTCTATGTAGCATCAATGAACTTTCTTTCTGACTTCTATTGACATAGATTTGTTGCCTAAGATGTTTTTCAATTTCTGAAAATTTATTTTTACCTGAGCTTATTATTCTGCTTATTATTTATTCTACTTGTTATTTCTGTGGTGCATCTACCATCTGATGTTATTGTTGTGCCCAAGTATTTGATGCGTTGCACTTGTTTCAGTTTTGTCCTGTTTATTTTTATGCTGCATGCTGGTGATGATTATTTCTTTGATATGATCATTACTTCTGTTTTCTTACTATTCAGACTGAGACTTTTCTTTTTGCTTTATTTTACTACTATGTCTATCATTTCTTATAGTTCATTCTGTCTCTGTTATTAAGACTGTGTCATCTGCATGCCGCATATTGTTTTTATGGATGGTGCATAGGTAAATATGGATTTAATTTAACCTGATACTTTCCTGTTCAACCAGGTAAAAAAAGATTTATTAACCAACTCTGTGAGTTAGGAAAGGTAATAGCTGTGAAGACAACATTGGCCACCTCATCTGAAAATGCTATGGCCCGTTAAGATGAAATTTAACACTTCAATCTTTTGTGTTATTGTAATTTACAGGACATTCTCTGTCTCTTAATCACATAAAGATTGTAAAAGATACAAGAAGATAAGTTAGAAGCAGATATATAATAGAGATCGAAGATATGGAAAAGAAATAAAAATTACACAGGAACACTTTCAGAAAAAAATGCACAAACAGCAACAGAAAACACAAAATAATAAGCAGCCTAAAGCAAAGCCTCAGAGTTTCCCCAAAATAACAAATATTTGTTATTATTGCTTCACTTGGAGAAGAACTGGGAAGGTTGGTTCAAGACTGGAAAAATGTAAACCAATGCTCCACAGGAAGTGCTAGTGCTTTTGACTAAAGTGATTTCCCATTTAGTTAGTTAGTCATCAAATTGTCCTCATTGCACATCAGAAAACAGTCCATAATAACAGATCTCCTCTGCAGCAAGACCCACAGTGTGAAGTGATAAATTAGTTAATAAGTTTACCCCCAATTTCCTCGTACCTCTCCTTAATCTCAGCAACATTCCACCTGACTAGATAAAAATCCAAGAGTTGCACCAGGGCTGTAAATTCATGAACAAAACTTCATCGTTTCGCCCTTCATTATGAGTGTACGGTTTGGTTTAGGGATATACAAACATCTGTCATGATGACGTAGCACAAACAACAATGGATGTGCCCACAACACCTAATCCACTCCAAAAAATGTGGCCAAAATTCACAAAATTCTGTAGCAATAGCGCAGAATCCTCTAGTTGTTATCTTCGGTTGACTTGGCAGAACAATCCATATTAAGGAGCTGTAACTTGTAAGTAATTGGTGCTGAACAATTCCAGTGTTAGTTATTGAACATGCTGTTAATGTCATGATGATGTAGCACAAACCAACCATGGATGCGCCCACAATGCTCAATCGACTCCAAAGAATTCAGTCAAAAATGCACAAAACACCGTAGAGATGATGTAAAATCCCTAAAGTGGAATCTTTGGTTGACTTGGCAGAATAATCTATGTTAAGCAGCTGTGAGCAATGGCATCAAACAAATCCAACGACCGTTATTGAACAGCAGCTCTCAATGTGATGATGTAAACCACATATTGACTTCACGATGGATGTAGGTGACATTCACATTACTTTATTTGCCAAAGAGCACCACTGCCAGGTACATGGACCCAGTAGCACCATTGTGAATCGATTAAGTGGAACATCTATTTGACTTTAACATAGAATTCTGCATTAGAGAACTGAAAGTAATCAGTCTCCAAGCAGAAATCCTGCAGCAGTCAATGGAGCATAAACTCTATTCCACCATCTTGAAAACAGAAGATCATTTTCCAAAGTATAATTTATTATTTTGGTTTGTTACAAAATTAATTTGTTATTAATTTCCTTTTTTTCAAGCTAAAAAAAAAATTAGTTTTCCTTGTTAGTTAATCTATCATATCCATAGATTGATTTAACTGGTAAATTATTGTTACTTTCTTGAAGGAAGAAAACTTTATTTGGGTTTATCTGCCCTCCGCTGTAGACAGCATAGAGTCTGGTAGATTAACTATCTCACTCATGTAGCTATCAGGACTCTTACCATGGTCAGGGGAATAAAGAATAGAGACATTGTCACATGATATGCTTGTCATAAGATGTGACTAATGAGGTATGGAGTCAAGGTCTTTGCCAATGCTGTGGAGTTCATGCATCTTAGCTAAAGCCATATTTGGTGTTTTTGCTATTGTATGTCGAGAGAGTTTCGTACAGGGGAAGGTGTTGAGGAGGGGATCTGAACACTATGGAGTTAGTCTGTTTACACTGAAGATGACCTGTTAACTTGAGTAGACTAGATTATCTATCTGATGCTCTTTCACTTTCTTTACTCTCCTACTCTATTTCTGTCTGCATCTTCTTCATTTTATCTCCTGTACCTTGGTTGTGGGTTGTACACTGCATATTTATCTACTTGCTTATGAGGAAGATGACTGGATAACACAGCACTCTCTATTTCAGTTGCTCATCTTAACCTGGCCATCCTGGCAGCTCAGCAAGGGGACACAGACCAAGCCAAGAAGGTAGGTCACACCCCAAGATTTTTGAGAGAATATACCTTTAAGCATTCAACATTATGATTTGTGTTCAAGAAAATGAAGTGGTCATATATTGGCCATGTGATGTGAAAAAACAGCAAGAGAATCTGAAAGCAGGCCCTCAAACGGGAACCAGAGTGTATAAGAAAAAAAAGGTTGACCTAGAGAAACAATAAAAACAACACTGAGACAAGAAGCAACAACAGGCATTAGCTCCCTTCCCAAGGTTGAGAGCTTCGCCTGGAACTGGAATGTGTGGCAAGACACAATGCAAGGCCTGTGCAAAGTGTGTCACTAAATAGCAATGATCGTTAGACATAGAGTCTAGAATTGCTAGCCTTTCAGCTGTATTCGACTTGAAAGTGCAGCATATAGATTGATAACATAATGATTTATGAGTGATGTCATTCTTATTATGGCAATGATTATTAAAACAATGTCATGTCTTAATAAGTGACACTGTCACCTGACATTTGTGGTTTGACAGGAGATCATTTAATTTTCTTGTTTCAAATTTTTATAGATTTACAGTCACTGTGCTGACCTTGACACATCAGGGTTGAAGGACCCTAGACTTCATGATGGCACCAAGATCTCCTGCCTGTTTAACCTCGCTCGGATACTCATGGATGAGGACAAGCTACAGGTAGGCTAGGTCAAGTGTAAGTTATGAGCATTCTCATTGGTCAAATTTCAATTTGTGTTTGCATGATGGAACATAACAGGAAATAAGACTAGGTAAGTTTTTTTTCCACAAATACTGAAAGGGAATTTAATTCTTCTTCTTCTTTCCTTCCTCATTTGCCGTTCTGTGAGAAGGGAAATAATGAGAACCCTTATATAGATTTTTTCAGCAGGAGACACACTGATCATCTGAAGATTTCCCATAGTTGAGTAAATGTTTCAGCCCTTTCTATCTATCTATTGACCTTTCGAGCCGTAACCGGCCCATAGGGCGTAGACCAAGATACACCTTCTCCTATATGAATTTTTGTTCTAGCAGTTTTCTTTTAAAGATATTTTATCAAATCTCGCCATCTGTCTCTGTTCTGTGCAAGCAGTTCTATCTCATTGAGGGAGCCAATTCCTGCTGCTCTTGCCTCTCTCATCAATGTTCTTCTCAGTGTCTCCCTGGGTCTTCCTCTTTTTCTTTTACCTGTTGTTTCCCATATGAGGGCTTGCTTTGCTATTCGATTATTATCTCTTCTCATCACATGTCCAACGTATGACCATCGTCTTTTCTTTATTACTGAAGATATTAGTGGTTGATTGGCGATTTCTCTAATTTCCTCGTTTGTTTTGAATTCGTTCCATTCTATACCAAGTATTTTCCTTAGACATTTATTTTCGAATGCGTTCAACTTTGTTTCTATATCTCTTGTTGTTTTCCAGCTTTCACACGCATATGTAAGGGTTGATAGTACATTTGATTTGAATAGCCTAAGTTTTGTGTTTGTGCTAATGAGTTTTGATTTCCACAACTTTTCAAGGCTTCTGAAAGACATTGCTGCCTTTCAGAAGCCTTGAAAAGTTGTGGAAATCAAAACTCATTAGCACAAACACAAAACTTAGGCTATTCAAATCAAATGTACTATCAACCCTTACATATGCGTGTGAAAGCTGGAAAACAACAAGAGATATAGAAACAAAGTTGAACGCATTCGAAAATAAATGTCTAAGGAAAATCTAAAGTAGGGGGGAAACGGTGGGAGCACGGATCTCAGGCATATGCCTCTTGCAGCATTCACAGCCTGACAGCTCATGAAATATCGTGACTTAATTTGTCAGACTATACAATCAATATATACTACCAGTCTAAACAACCAGCAGATAGCTAATGGTCTTTTGTTCTTTAGCTGGCTTCTTCTGCTATCATGTTTCTCTGTATTTTTAGTGTTCATTATATCCACCTTTCTTTGAGAATGTTTTCCCAGTCTGTTGTTTTTGATAAGTGTGGATCATGTTTAGTTGTTTCTGATGACCAAACCATTTTTGTTATTCCTTTGTATGTTTTATTGCTGGGTGATT
The DNA here is from genome assembly GCA_032433765.1 of Megaustenia siamemsis. Classification (NCBI taxonomy): domain Eukaryota; kingdom Metazoa; phylum Mollusca; class Gastropoda; order Stylommatophora; family Ariophantidae; genus Megaustenia; species Megaustenia siamemsis. The sequence continues at coordinate 16,162,388 of JAVIAB010000047.1, read as the reverse complement.
CCTAACTGCTTTCTTAGTTCCTTACTTTGAAATGTGTTTCTCATGCTGGCTGCAATCAAATATCCGCTATATTTAATTTCAGTGGTATTTATCTCATGAATTATTCTAGACACAGCTGTTTGTTGATATTTTAGAAGTTTTGGTAAATTTTCTTAGCACAGAAACATGAATTTTAAGTATAAATGTGCTATAGTACATTTAAAATGACCATAAGAGACACTTTAACTTAAATTGTTACAATGTGCGTGTTTAAAATGTGATAATTTTATAGGAGAAATTATCAAATTAGTTAAATTTTGAAATATTAATTTTCATAAACATTTTTGGATTAAAAAATAAATAGCATAAAAATTTACTGTTTTAGAATATTAACATTTTTGCAAAAAGTCAGAAATTTGAACCACTCCACTAGAATTTCAATCTCAAGAATGAGTGAAATGTAGTTTCCTCAGGACATCTTCAATGTTAATGTTAACGAACCCTTGGCAGTTAAATCATGAATGTTAATGAACCCTTGGCAGTTAAATCATGAACGTTAAAGAACCCTTGGCAGTTAAATCATGAATGTTTAACGAACCCTTGGCAGTTAAATCATGAATGTTAAAGAACCCTTGACAGTTAAATCATGAATGTTAACGAACCCTTGGCAGTTAAATCATGAATGTTATAGAACCATTGGCAGTTAAATCATGAATGTTAAAGAACCCTTGGCAGTTAAATCATGAATGTTAAAGAACCATTGGCAGTTAAATCATGAATGTTAAAGAACCCTTGGCAGTTAAATCATGAATGTTAACGAACCCTTGGCAGTTAAATCATGAATGTTAACGAACCCTTGGCAGTTAAATCATGAATGTTAAAGAACCATTGGCAGTTAAATAATGAATGTTAAAGAACCATTGGCAGTTAAATCATGAATGTTAAAGAACTCTTGGCAGTTAAATCATGAATGTTAAAGAACCCTTGACAGTTAAATCATGAATGTTAAAGAACCCTTGGCAGTTAAATCATGAATGTTAAAGAACTCTTGGCAGTTAAATAATGAATGTTAAAGAACTCTTGGCAGTTAAATCATGAATGTTAAAGAACCCTTGGCGGTTAAATCATGAATGTTAAAGAACCTTTGGCAGTTAAATAATGAATGTTAAAGAACCCTTGGCAGTTAAATCATGAATGTTAAAGAACCCTTGGCAGTTAAATCATGAATGTTAAAGAACTCTTGGCAGAAATCATGAATGTTAAAGAACTCTTGGCAGTTAAATCATGAATGTTAAAGAACCCTTGGTGGTTAAATCATGAATGTTAAAGAACCCTTGGCAGTTAAATCATGAATGTTAAAGAACTCTTGGCAGTTAAATCATGAATGTTAAAGAACTCTTGGCACTTAAATCATGAATGTTAAAGAACCCTTGGCAGTTAAATCATGAATGTTAAAGAACTCTTGGCAGTTAAATAATGAATGTTAAAGAACTCTTGGCAGTTAAATCATGAATGTTAAAGAACCCTTGGTGGTTAAATCATGAATGTTAAAGAACCCTTGGCAGTTAAATCATGAATGTTAAAGAACTCTTGGCAGTTAAATCATGAATGTTAAAGAACCCTTGGCAGTTAAATCATGAATGTTAAAGAACTCTTGGCAGTTAAATCATGAATGTTAAAGAACCCTTGGCAGTTAAATCATGAATGTTAAAGAACCATTGGCAGTTAAATCATGAATGTTAAAGAACCCTTGGCAGTTAAATCATGAATGTTAAAGAACCATTGGCAGTTAAATCATGAATGTTAAAGAACCCTTGGCAGTTAAATCATGAATGTTAAAGAACCCTTGGCAATTAAATCATGAATGTTAAAGAACCCTTGGCAGTTAAATCATGAATGTTAAAGAACCATTGGCAGTTAAATCATGAATGTTTAACGAACCCTTGGCAGTTAAATCATGAATGTTAAAGAACCCTTGACAGTTAAATCATGAATGTTAACGAACCCTTGGCAGTTAAATCATGAATGTTAAAGAACCCTTGGCAGTTAAAAGTCCAAAAGAGCTGGCCAAAAATTATCTCTGCCTTGGGCAAAAATTGTTAAGCAAAAGTTTACACATGCTGCAGATAGATGTTGGGCTGAAAGGTGCAGATATTGTGGCTTTGTCGTAAACTAACGACACAACACATCAACACCTAATTTATGGGTGAAAGCTAAGAAAAACACAATCAGATTAAAGGTTTGTGATATTTCATTGGTCTCTTTTGTCACATAACCTTTTGTCATATGTTTATATTTCAGCTTTTTGTCACATGTTTATATTTTAACTTTTTGTCACATGTTTATATTTTAACATTTTGTCACATGTTTATATTTTAACATTTTGTCACATGTTTATATTTTAAATTTTTGTCACATGTTTATATTTTAACTTTTTGTCACATGTTTATATTTGTACTTTTTGTCACATGTTTATATTTTAACTTTTTGTCACATGTTTATATTTTAACTTTTTGTCAAATGTTTATATTTTAAATTTTTGTCACATGTTTATATTTTAAATTTTTGTCACATGTTTATATTTTAACTTTTTGTCACATGTTTATATTTTAACTTTTTGTCAAATGTTTATATTTTAACTTTTTGTTATATGTTTATATTTTAACCTTTTGTCACATGTTTCTATGTGCAGGAAGCACTGGGAATATTCAACAAAGCTTTGCAGAAACGCCCAGACCACTACCAGCCACAAAGTATCTACAATATGATTGGTCAGTTTTAGGTTACATTATAATTTATATTGGTCATCTTTTGATTCATCCATTCATGGTCCATTCTGAGAAGCTTTGGATATCATGCCCTTCCATAAACCATGATGGTTTTCCATAACCTGTGATGTCCTTCCATAACCTGTGATGTCCTTTCATAATCCGTGATATTGTACAGTGTGCAACATTTCCACTGTTTGTCTCTTGCCGTATAATGCCATCAAACCATGCAGCATCTTTTCCCTTTGTCTAATTCTTTTCCTCCATTTTTCCTGTTATGAAATATTTCAACCCACTTCTTCTCTCCATTTGCTCTACAAGTCTAGACTTCATCATAATCTTGATCCTTCCAGTGCCATTAGACATCCCATAGGGCTCATTGTGTTTTTCATGATCCATTCTGGTGAGATGTTCAGCCTTATCCAATAATTCTATGCTGCCAATTTTGCTTCTTTTACCAGTGTTCTTTTCAGTCTCTCTATAGGTCTTCCTCTTTTCCTGTATCCTGGTGTTTCCCATGTAAGAGTCTGTTTTAAAATTCTTTTGTTGTCATTTCTCAGCACATCTGACATATCTCCATCTTCTCTTCCTAATTTTAGATGAGATCGTTGGTTGCATGACCATTTCTCATATCTCTAATATTAATCTTGAATTCTTTCACAATGGATCACAATATCTTTCTTAGATATTTATTTTCAAAGGCATTTTGAACATTGCATCTCTTTTTAGTGTCCATGATTTGCAGCCATAAAGCAGTTCAACATAGCCCTGTTTGATATTAACTCTAAATAAGATAATAAGTTGTATAACATATTTCTCATTAAAAGAAAATATTCTTAGCCTATATCATCACCATCATGCAGCATAAAAATAAACAGGACAAATCTGAAACAAGTGCAATGCATCAAATACTTGGGCACAATAATAACATCAGATGGGAGATGCACCACAGAAATAAAAAGCAGAATAGCTCAGGCCAAAATAGCATTTCAGAAAATGAAAAATGTCTTATGCAACAAATCTATGTCAATAGAAGTGAGAGAGAGAGTCCAGCGGTGCTATATAGAGCTAATTTTGACCTATGGCAGCAAATCATGGACAGTAAACAAACAAATTGAAAGACAGTTAGAGGCTACAGAGATGGGATTTCTTAGAAGAATATTGAAAGTTCCCTGGACAGCTTAAAAGACCAGCAAGGAAATTCTCAAAGAGGCCAAAAAACATCTGAAAAAAACAGTCAACATTTTTCGGGCACATCATGAAAAGAAGAAAGTTGGAATACTTGGTTACAACTGGCAAAATATAGGGAAAGGGAGATCGTGGACGACAAAGAGAGAAAATACAAGATAGCTTGGCATCATGGCATGGAAAACAGTCAACAACAAAATTGATACTATGCACAATGGATAAAAGATTGTGGAAGGACATGATCGCCTTTGCCAACTGGTATGGCACGTCATAATGATGATATAACCCTGATTTTACTTTTGATGATAGTATCAAGTTATTGGTCTGTTTTTTTTTTGATGATGTCTATGAAAAAAAAAGTAAAGTACCCCCGTCACGCCAAGTGGCGTATAGGGAATATTGTGTTAGTGACCATAAATTTTACAGACCTTCGGCACGTGATTTTTGAGGTAGTATGGTCAGTATTATGCCCGTGCCGCTTAACTTTCCCAGAAAAAAATCCAGTACCCATTAAAGGCTGGGTGAACCAGAAGCTGTCGGTTGGGATCGAACCCTACCCCTTGTCCTTTGTAGTCCATTTCTGATGATGTCTATGATGATGGAAATAATGTTGATAAGAAGAAACATTTTATTGTGGCTGTGATGTAAAAAAATGATGCTGTTGCACGACATCTTGATGATCGATGAAAAGCAATCTGCGGAGAGAAAAAAAAAGATCACCACAGTTTTCAAATTGATCTCATCGCTTGTAATAAATATGTAAAAAAATCAGTAGATCACACAATACAAACGTAAGTGAGGGTAAGGCATTTTGTTGATGGCTTCTAAAGATCTCTGCTGCCTCTAAAGATCTCTGCTACATATGAGGTTGTGTACTCATCCTCCTTTGTTTACTTGTCTACTGTGTCCATCTTCATCACAAACACATCCCCTCTTTGTCTCCTGTGTTCATATCTGCTGTGCATTAATCACGTCTTTGTTAGTTTGCCCCACATGTCTGGTATGAACTAATCATCTTTTTGTTAATCCATCCCATGTGTTTGTTTCTGCCATGAACTAATCATCTTTTTGTTAATCCATCCCATGTGTTTGTTGTCTCTCCCATGAACTAATCATCTCTTTGATAATCCATCCCATGTGTTTGTCTCTGCCATGAACTAATCATCTCTTTGTTAATTTATCCCATGTGTTTGTTGTCTCTCCCATGAACTAATCATCTCTTTGTTAATCCATCCCATGTGTTTTGTCTCTGCCATGAACTAATCATCTCTTTGTTAATTTATCCCATGTGTTTGTCTCTCCCATGAACTAATCATTTCTTTATTAGTCCATTCCATGTGTTTTGTCTCTGCCATGAACTAATCATCTCTTTGTTAATTTATCCCATGTGTTTGTCTCTCCCATGAACTAATCATCTCTTTGTTAATCCATCCCATGTGTTTTATCTCTGCCATGAACTAATCATCTCTTTGTTAATTTTTCCCATGTGTCTAATAATTGTCCTGAACTTGTTGCCATATCTTTATTTTTCCCTTGTCTCCATTTCCCTTTAATCCACACTTACAATCAACCTATCTTTATTTGTCCGCTGTCTCCATCTCCCTTTAATCCACACTTACGATCAACTTATCTTTATTTTTCCCTTGTCTCCATTTCCCTTTAATCCACACTTACGATCAACCTATCTTTATTTGTCCGCTGTCTCCATCTCCCTTTAATCCACACTTATGATCAACCTATCTTTACTTGTCCCAGTCTCATTCTCCCTTAAATCCATACACACCATCCACTTATCTTTACTTTTCCCATCTCCATTTTCCTTAAATCCACATTTACCATCCTCTTATCTTTACTTGTCCCCTGTCTCTACCTGCCTTAAATCCACATTTACCATCCTCTTATCTTTACTTGTCCCCTGTCTCTAACTGCCTTAAATCCACATTTACCATCCTCTTATCTTTACTTGTCCCCTGTCTCTACCTGCCTTAAATCCACATTTACCATCCTCTTATCTTTACTTGTCCCTGTCTCTACCTGCCTTAAATCCACATTTACCATCCTCTTATCTTTACTTGTCCCCTGTCTCTAACTGCCTTAAATCCACATTTACCATCCTCTTATCTTTACTTGTCCCCTGTCTCTAACTGCCTTAAATCCACATTTTCCATCCTCTTATCTTTACTTGTCCCTGTCTCTACCTGCCTTAAATCCACATTTACCATCAACTTATCTTTACTTGTCCCTTGTCTCCATCTCCTTTTACTCCACACACACCATCCACTTATCTTTACTTGTCCCCTCTGTCCATGTCCCCTGTCTCCATCTCCCTTTAATCCACATAAACCATCAACTTATCTTTCCTTATCCCCTTAGTCCATCTCATTTTAATTTACACTCATCAACTTCTCTTTACTTGTCCCCTTTGTCCAACTTTACAACAGGTGAAGTCTACTTCAAGATGGATCAGTTGGAAGAGGCTGAGAAATGGTACAAGGAAGCCTTGAAGGTGAAGCCTGACCATCTACCTGCCCACTTGACCATGTCCAAACTGATGAAGAGAAAGGTGAGGATACCTTTATCTGTTGTCTTCATGTCATAGTTGGGTAAATTGTGATTATTATGTGTCATATTTTGTTAACAGATGGATCTCACATGTTTGTCATTGTTGGGAAAGTAATGGATGTTGCATGTTTGTTATTGTTGGGAAAGTAATGGATGTTGCATGTTTGTCATTGTTGGGAAAGTAATGGATGTTGCATGTTTGTCATTGTTGGGAAAGTAATGGATGTTGCATGTTTGTCATTGTTGGGAAAGTAATGGATGTTGCATGTTTGTCATTGTTGGGAAAGTAATGGATGTTGCATGTTTGTCATTGTTGGGAAAGTAATGGATGTTGCATGTTTGTTATTGTTGGGAAAGTAATGGATGTTGCATGTTTGTTATTGTTGGGAAAGTAATGGATGTTGCATGTTTGTCATTGTTGGGAAAGTAATGGATGTTGCATGTTTGTCATTGTTGGGAAAGTAATGGATGTTGCATGTTTGTTATGGTTGGGAAAGTAATGGATGTTGCATGTTTGTCATTGTTGGGAAAGTAATGGATGTTGCATGTTTGTCATTGTTTGGAAAGTAATGGATGTTGCATGTTTGTCATTGTTGGGAAAGTAATGGATGTTGCATGTTTGTCATTGTTGGGAAAGTAATGGATGTTGCATGTTTGTCATTGTTGAGGAAATGATGGATCTTGCATGTTTGTCTTTGTTGAGGAAATGATGGATCTTGCATGTTTGTCTTTGTTGAGGAAATGATGGATCTTGCATGTTTGTCATTGTTGAGGAAATGATGGATCTTGCATGTTTGTCATTGTTGAGGAAATGATGAATCTTGCATGTTTGTCATTGTTGAGGAAATGATGGATCTTGCATGTTTGTCATTGTTGAGGAAATGATGGATCTTGCATGTTTGTCATTGTTGAGGAAATGATGGATCTTGCATGTTTGTCTTTGCTGCAGAAATTTTAGCTTTTACATGCCATGGCAATTACATTGTTATAAAAATAATGGATGTTGAAAATTTGTTATAGTTATAAGATTAAAACATGTTTGTCATTGTTGAAGAAATGATGGATCCTGTATTTCTGTTATTGATGAAGAAATGATGGATCCTGTATTTCTGTTATTGATGAAGAAATGATGGATCCTGTATTTCTGTTATTGATGAAGATATGATGGATCCTGTATTTCTGTTATTGATGAAGAAATGATGGATCTTGTATTTTTGTTATTGTTGAAGAAATGATGGATCTTGTATTTTTGTTATTGTTGAAGAAATGATGGATCCTGTATTTCTGTTATTGATGAAGAAATGATGGATCTTGTATTTTTGTTATTGTTGAAGAAATGATGGATCTTGTATTTTTGTTATTGATGAAGAAATGATGGATCTTGTATTTCTGTTATTGATGAAGAAATGATTGATCCTGTATTTCTGTTATTGATGAAGAAATGATGGATCTTGTATTTCTGTTATTGTTGAAGAAATGATGGATCTTGTATTTTTCTTATTGTTGAAGAAATGATGGATCTTGTATTTTTGTTATTGTTGAAGAAATGATGGATCTTGTATTTTTGTTATTGTTGAAGAAATGATGGATCTTGTATTTCTGTTATTGATGAAGAAATGATGGATCTTGTATTTCTGTTATTGATGAAGAAATGATTGATCCTGTATTTCTGTTATTGATGAAGAAATGATGGATCTTGTATTTCTGTTATTGTTGAAGAAATGATGGATCTTGTATTTTTGTTATTGTTGAAGAAATGATGGATCTTGTATTTTTGTTATTGTTGAAGAAATGATGGATCTTGTATTTTTGTTATTGTTGAAGAAATGATGGATCTTGTATTTTTGTTATTGATGAAGAAATGATGGATCCTGTATTTCTGTTATTGATGAAGAAATGATGGATCTTGTATTTTTGTTATTGTTGAAGAAATGATGGGTCTTGTATTTTTGTTATTGTTGAAGAAATGATGTATCTTGTTATTTCTTTAGAAATGAATATTGCATGTTTGTCTTTGTTGTAAAAAAATTATAGAGGTGTGGGGGGGCAAGTCAACTGTTTAGTAACAGAGCTGAAAGTTGTCAGTGAATCAAGTCTGATGGATCCTATTCCACCTCTTCATGGTACCCCTAGAAACAGACTAACCAGTCTAGTCTAGTCAAGTGATTAAAGATTAAGAGGGAAAGCAACACAATACTCACAAATTCCTTGCTGACATTGCTTGTTCACAAACATCACAGTTCTACTGCAAATCACAACACTTCCATGCCCATCTAATGTCCTAATAAGGGCAGATGATGAAGAAGTCCATTTCTTTATTTAACATTTGAATGCAAGCAAACAAATATAATACCAGGGTTGTACTCTGGGAAGGTGAGAAATGCCGCCTCACATTGTGAGTTTCAATGCTTGAAGCAACACTATCCAGAAGTCTCTGAAACACTTCTGGATATGTGGCCGAGCACATATGGGTGAAAAACTCACGTGCTAAGATGCCAATTCAAGTCTCATACTTTTACCTAAGTATAAAAGTTATGTTGTAAAAATATTTGAGCTTTAATTCAAATTAATGATAAAGTCACACAGATAAGCTGTGATGACAAGCTGTGATTTTGTGAACTGTGTCCTGTATTTAGCAAGAATAGTCATTGACTTCTATCAGCTGATTATATCTATTTGTGTTGTCACTGATGATGAGTTTAACTTTATAACAACTGTCACATTAGTTTAAGCTGCATAACAACTGAATTTATTACAACTGAGCGCATTAATTGTAACTTCATAATAGCTTACATATTAGTTATAATTTTGCAACAACTGTCATTTGTCACATTAGTTATAATTTTATAATAATTGTTGTATTAACTATAACTTTACAACACTCATTAGACTATTATATGTAAAATCAGAGGATACATTATGCATGTCTTTTTTGCAAGTGCTATTTGTTTTGTTCTATCTATGTTGTACTCTCACTATTATAGGACTTATTTGATGAAGCAGAGAGGTGGTTGGACAGAGCCAAGCAGCATTATCCTACAGATCCCATTGTTGACTTCCACCAAGGTCAGTATTTGTGAACTAGGTTATAAATATAATTTTGCGGACGACATAGTTCTTATCAATAGTAATATGAACATGATGCAAGATAAAAGAAATGTCCTGTCATCAGGGGGTAGGAAAATTGGACTTGAGATCAACCAAGAAAAGACAAAAGTAATGAAAAATCAAATTTGCCCAGAAGAAAAAATATACCTTGAATGAAAAGGAGTAGATAAAGTAGATCACTTTGTATAACTTGGAAGCTACGTAGATCAAGGTGACATAAAGAAAGGAATTAGAATAGCAAAGGCAGCAATGACTTTAAAAAAAACCTTGATAAAGTATGGACATCAAAATTATTAAGCACAAAAAACAAAACTCATCTTCTACTTCTTTCCTTCCTCATTTGCCTTTCAGCATCAAGGGGAGATATAATTTCCTGTCTTTTGCTCTTCTCTTCGCCTCTGTTGCTGTTATATTTCCTAGTGTTTCTAATATTTCGTCAGTCCATCTTTTTCGTTGTCGGCCCTTGGGTCTGGTGTTCTCACAACGTTTATTGGGGTGTCCGGTTAGCGCAATCGATAGGCGGTTGGCTTACCACGGCAACAGCCGGGGTTCGTACCCTGGCGAGGACACCTGGGTTTTACTAATTCCCTAAAAATTAGTACCTCTGAAGTCGGAGTAAATCTGCCTGCATGGCGAGGGGCATCCTGTAATGGGATAAAACAGACTTTACACGCAAAATTCAGTCCCACAAAATTGAGTGAGTGGGACTTCGTCAGAGGTCAAAGCTGACGAAAGCGAACGAACGAACGAACAACGTTTATTGAAGGCTCTTTTGTGTTGTATTTTGACCTTTCAGCCTTTTTACGGATGGCCAGACCATTTTATCTGTTGTTTCTTTATATATTCTATGGCAGGATTGTTCTTAGCTGTTTTCTCAGTTCTTTATTTCTGATCTTGTCTCTCAGACTGCTTCCTGTCATTCATCTAACACATTTCAGCTCAGTAGTGGTTATTTTTTTCTAATTGTTCTTGCATCTAGGGTCCAGGTCTGACATTGGTAGCACAACGTTGGAATGAAGATTGTATTGTAGAGTGTCCATTTTGCCTCTAGAGTTATTTCTTTGTTGGACAATAGTGGTGGTAGCTGTCCATTGATTTGACAAGCTTTGTTGTATCTTGAGTGTAATTCTACTGTTTGTGAATTGTCATTTGTCACTAGACTTGCTAGGTACTTAAACTCCTCTACTTGTATTAGTTGTCTGCCTTCTATAGTCATGTTGATGTTCTGTTTCTCTTTTACTGATATTCATGACTTCTGTTTTGTTGATGTTGATTTTCATGTTGTATTTTGTGCGTGTGCTGTTGAGTTTATTTAAGTGTTCTTGTAGTTTTCTATTTTTCCACGTATTAGTGCCTGATTGTCTGCAAATAGAAGCTCGTTGATCTCCTGTCTCAGATGAGTTGGCTAACTTGCATATATAGTCCACATATGCAATAAACAGTATGGGGGGATAGTATGCATCCCAGTATTACACCTGATCTAACTTCAAAGTGGTCTGTGTAGCCTGCTGCTGTTCTGACTGTGCAGTTGCTGTTGATGTAGAGACTCTTAATTAGGTTGGTTAGATGTTGACTTACTCCGTATGTTGTTAGTATCTCCCACAGTTGATCCCTGTTTACTCAGTCAAATGCTTTTTCCTGGTCATTGAAAGCTATGTACAGATTTTGATTGTGTTATGTCTGTTAAAACAAAGCTCAGGATTTTTAAATCAAATGTATTATCCACCCTTACTTATGTATGTAAAAGCTGAAAACAACTAAAGAAATAGAAAATGAACTGGATGCATTTGAAAACAAACACCTGAGGAAAATACTTCGTATACCATGAAATGAGTTCCAGACTAGTGCAGAAATAAGATAAATTACAAAACATCCACAAATATCAACTGTAATCAAGAGAAGAATGTCATATATATTCATATACCAATCATAAATACACGGGAAGGTCTGTACAATCATGAAAACATCATGGGAAGGTCTGTATAATCATGAAAACATCATGGAAAGGTCTGTATAATCATGAAAACATCATGGGAAGGTCTATATAATTATGAAAACATCATGGGAAAGTCTGTATACTCATGAAAACATGGGAAGGTCTGTATAATCATGAAAACATCATGGGAAGGTCTGTATAATCATGAAAACATCATGGGGAGGTTTGTATAATCATGGAAACATCATGGGAAGGTCTGTATAATCATGGGAAGGTCTGTATAATCATGAAAACATCATGGGAAAGTCTGTATACTCATGAAAACATGGGAAGGTCTGTATAATCATGAAAACATCATGGGAAGGTCTGTATAATCATGAAAACATCATGGGAAGGTCTGTATAATTATGAAAGAATGTGAAGGTCTGTACTATCAAGAAAACATCATGCAAAAGTCTGTACAATCATAAAAACATTGTAAGGTTTGTACAAGCTTGAAAACATGGGAATATCTGTACAATCATAAAACATGTGAAGGTCTGTACAACCATGAAAACATAGGATGATCTGTACAATCATTAAAACTTAGGATGACCTGTACAATCATGAAAACTTAGGATGACCTGTACAATCATGAAAACTTAGGATGACCTGTACAATCATGAAAACTTAGGATGACCTGTACAATCATGAAAACATGCAAAGGTCTGCACAATCATAAAAACATTGTATGGTCTGTACACTCATAAAAACATCATGGGAAGGTCAGTACACTCATAAAAACATCATGGGAAGGTCAGTACAATCATAAAAACATCATGGAAAGAACTGTACAATCATGAAACTGTCATGAAAATATTTGTTCTCATCTAGGTAATTTAAAAAAAAATTATTTATAATCATAATCATCATTATTATCATGACTATAGTCCCAGCATCATCATCATTATGTTGTCAAAGTTCTGCTGTAATTTCAGCCCAGCTATTGGTTGCCAGACACCAACATGAAGATGCCATCAACATTTTTGAAAGAATTCTCCCTGATCTAAGTCATGACTTTGATGTTGTTTACACTGCTGCCAATATTTACAGGTGTGTTTTTGATCTGTTGTGTGGTTACAGGTGTGTTTATATGTGCTATGTATTTACAGGTGTGTTTATATCTGTTATGTGTGTAAAGGTGTGTTTTTGAGCTGATATGTGTTTAAGGTTTGTTTATTACTGATATGTGTTTACAGCTGTGTTTATATTTGCTATGTATCTTCCTGTATATTTTGATCTGTTAAGTGTTTGCAGGCGTGTTTTAGGTCTGTTATGTGTCTGCAGGTGTGTTTAGATCTTTTATGTATTTACAGGTGTGTTTAGATCTGTGTTGTGTCTGCAGCTGTGTTTTGGTCTATTATGCATCTACAGGTGTGTTTTTGGTGTTATGTGTCTACTGGTGTGTTTAGGTCTGTGTTGTCTCTTTAGCTGTGTTTAGATTTGTAATGTGTCTACAGGTGGGTTGTATTTGAGTTCTGTGTTTCTACATTTGTGTTATAATTACATCTGTGTATGTTTGTATGTGTGTTGTTCTATCTGTGTGTTGAGTATTTGCACATGTTTTGTAGGTGTTTTGTCTGCATGTATGTTTCCAGTTGTGTTGTAGCTTTTTCTGTGTATTGGATGCCTACAGGTGTTGTAGTTAATCATTCATTCTTTACCTATGTATGAAATATGTGGCCTAGACACACTATCTCTAAGATAAAGAAGGAGAGTTGAAGTTTCAGATGATGTTAGTGATTTATCTGCAGCCTTGGTGTGACTGCTTGAGTTTCAAGTCCAGAGGGATGTTTTCAAAATTCTTTCTTCCTGTGGATATAAATCAATCTATAGGGTAGGGACATTTAAACGTCAATATAGCATTTGGTTATTTGGTTATGGAAGGCCCCGGTATCACTGCAAATGAATTAAAATCCATAATTGCTCAACCGCCCGTGCCAGTGGAATCATCCGAATTACTAACTCATCTCCCAAACAAAGAAAGGTAGCTGTAGTCCTCATCATAGCAGTCTCAGCACACGCCAAAAGACATAAGGCGAAACTGCACAGAAAGTGAACACGGCCAACTGTTCCCTGTCATACGATATCAGCATTCTTCGTAAGCAATTGGAATATAGGAACATGATCAAAATGGATGAAACACACAGCTTTTAATATAGCGTTTGTTATTAAAAAGTGCTATTCTAAATGGCAGTCATGCCCACTTATCTGAATCTGCATATAAATCTATATATTCTTTCTCTTCAATTGTGTTTATTGTTTATAAGGACAGGAAGATCCTGGGTTCATAATCCACCACAGGAGGTGGGAATTTAAAAATAATTCAAGATGTTACCCTCCCCTGGTCTCTAGATAGTGAGTCTTGCTGTCATAAAGTAAATTAAAGAGCCCCGTCACACCAAGTGTTCCGCTTTACTTTCCCAGAAAAAAGTCCGGTACCCATTAAAGGTTGGGTGAACCTGGAAGCCATCAGTTGGGATCGAACCCTACCTCTTGTTCTTTGTAGTCGAGTTCACTAACCACTGAGCTATCGCGGTTCCCCTTGCTGTCGCAAAAACAGGAGTCCTGTATGCACTCATGCATGTTAAAGAATAATTGACAGTTACAAGTCGAAAAGAGTAGCCCAAAAATGGCTGCTGCTCAGCCTCAGTGGCAAAGTGGTCAGTGTGTTCACTTCCTGATTGTAAGGTCTGGATTCAGTTCCCAGAAGTGACAGATTTGTTTTCAGACCTACAGGGTTCTAGAGTTCATCCAGCCTCTAAAAATGGATACCAGAGATTTTTCTAGGAATTAAATTTGGTCTGCGTGATACCAATTAAATCACCTAAAATGTGCCGTGGTAATAGAAAAATATAGTTACTAACACCATATTCCCCATATGCCTGGTAAGGCATGGAAGGAACCTTCACTTTTATTTTAGGCAAAATTGCCAGCAAAATTTACCCACACCGATGGATCTGAGGCTGTGCTACGGAGTTTGTGCACATGGGTCAGGGTTCTACTCAACTTAGTGTATATATATATATATATATATCTATCTGAATGAAGCCTGTCTATTTTAGAAAATGTTTTCTATTATTATGAGTGTACTTATAGTTTGTCTCCTTCTTTCCAGAGAAACTGACAGGAAGCAGAGAGCTGAGGACCTGTATGTGGCTGCTGCCAAGATAAAACCAAGTGTAATTTATTTTGTTCCTCTTAGACCAGTTTCATTGCAGTCAGGAATTTCCCCATATCTGCTCCACCACATGTTACAGTATTTCCCAAAATGCATCGGTTAAATTCCATTTGCAATGTCACTCCATACACGTCCTACTCAACTGCACAGGCAATGATTCCAAACCTCCTTAGTCACCTTGTTAGACATGTGTGGCAGGTTGCGTGGCTCTATTCTTTTCTCCCCTCACTGTAGGGGCCCCAGTAGCCTCACAGACTTAAAAAAAACTTCTGTGAGGTCTATTTTCATTCAGAGTGAAAACATTTACTTTGTGTTAGTTTCTTGAGTTTGTCTGCCAGGCACTAGAGTTGGATGTGCTAAATAGTTATGAGAAATGCGTATGTTAACTTGAATTAATATCTTTATGGGTGTTAGAATAAAAAAAAAAGTAAAGTGCCCCCTCACGCCAAGTGGTGTATAGGTAATATGGTGTTAGTGACCATAAATTTTATAGACCTTCAACACATGATTTTTGGGATAATATGGTTGGTATTATGCTCGTGCTGCTTTACTTTCCCAGAAAAAATCCGGTACCCATTTAAGGCTAGGTGAACCCGGAAGCCATTGATCAGGATCAAACCTAACCTCTCATCCTTTGAAGTCCAGTTCACTAACCACTGAGCTATTGCAGCTCCCTGGTGTTAGAATGCTCACATATTTTAGATTCTAAATATAATATATCTCTTGTCCTACTAAACAATCATCATTTTTGGCAGTGCAATGAGAGGGGAACAGCTGGAATATATTGTGACAACTGGGAAAATTGAGGGACGAAGAGATAGAGGGAAGGGAAGAGAAAAGACACCAGACAGCTTAAGTGAATAGCTTTTCAGAAGGTCAACAACAGAAATTATAAATAACTGTTGAGATTGAAAGTTGTGGAGAGACATGATCACCTATGCCAGTAGGCAAGGTACTTGATGATGATGGTTGTCCTACTGCCCAGGCAATGATTCCAAACCTCTTTAGTCACCTATTACAACATGTGTGGCAAGTAACTGTGGCTCTGCTCTTAGATCAATGCTATCTTATCTTTGATAATCCAAATACAGAAATGCAGAGAGATTTTAGAGATCAAAAGTTTAGCTTGAGCGTTTAATGTTTGAATTGCTGTCTGGAAGCGAGAGAAAAATTAGAGGTGGTCAGGTAGAAAGTAGGTCAGATTGTTTGGACAGTTAATTTATAATTATTATCTTTTTTTTTATATATCTTTCTTTGGGACTGGGTGGTCTAGAGGTAAGACCTTAGCCTCTGGACAACAAGGTCCTTAGTTTGAATCCTGCCACAGGCAGTGAGAATTTAGCACTTCAAATCTGTGGTTTTACCTTACCTTGGTCTAAGAGTAGTGAGATCCAATCTCTAGCCCTCTTGGAAAAAAAGCAAAATAATGTAGGTTCCTGTATACACCTGTATACACCTGTATGCACCTGTGTGCGTTAAGGAACTCTTGGCAGTTAAAAGCCAAAAAGAGTATGCCGAAAAAGGCTGTTGCTCAGACAAAAATTGTTAAGCAAATCTAGGGGGTCAAGACAAAGAAATGCATAAAAATGCAAAGCTGCAGTAAAGCTGAATCTCAACGAGAAATGGAAAAAAAAACAGAAAAAAATGGTATGGTTAAAGCTTTACGTAATTTATGGAAAACACAAATTTGAACAACATTTCAGCTCTATAGGCCTTCAGCAAGAACAAACATACAACACACACACACAGATATGTAAGTAAAGAAAATTAGTCCTACTTAGCTAACTAATAATCTATCTATCTATTGTCCTTTCGAGCCGAAGACGGCACATAGGGCAGAACCACAATCTCAAAAACAGAAACCTTGCGTGCCAAAATGGCACATATTGCAGAGATCACTGCTCTAAAATCTATGGCGCTGTTTCCATAACAATACTTTTTACAATGACAGCTTGTCAAACCATCGATCAACCTCCTTAGTCACCTCTTACGACATGCCTGGAAGGTCACAGTGTCACTATTCTTTAAACTGATAATGAAGCATCTAAAATAAAATAATTTTAAACTAAGCAAACCTACCCCTGTCAAAGACGGATATGTTGAGTCTAGAGACACAGAAATCAAGGCTCTGCCATCAACTAGCATCCACACCCACTTAACAGGTGATTGCTAAGAAGATAATGAAGAATGAGAATCTGAAGGAAAGTCACTAGAACTAAGTATGTAGACTAGACTTGTAAGAAATTAACAATAAAATAACACAAACATTTTTTTTATTTTCAGCTTTGTGGACAAGACAGAACTAAAACAAATCAACATTTTGACTCTAAATAGTCTTCATTAGATGAAAACACAAACAAAACAAACTGTCTTCTTCTTTCCTTCCTCATCTGCCTTTCAGTGTCGAGGAAAGATATAATTTGT
This sequence comes from Megaustenia siamemsis, assembly GCA_032433765.1. NCBI lineage: Eukaryota > Metazoa > Mollusca > Gastropoda > Stylommatophora > Ariophantidae > Megaustenia > Megaustenia siamemsis. Next base: position 16,145,203 of record JAVIAB010000047.1, on the reverse strand, counting down.
GGTCTTTTGCTCTTCTGTTCGCCTCTGCTACTGTTATGTTTCCTTGTGCTTCTAATATTCCATTGATCCATTTTTTCCATGGTCGACCGTTGGGTCTGGTGTTCTCACAATGTTTGTTGAAGGCTTGTCACATGGCCAAACCATTTTATCTGATGTTTCCTTATATATTCTATGGCGGGGGCTATTTCTAGCATTTTTCTCAGTTCCTCATTTCTGATCTTATCTCTCAGACTGTTTCCTGTCATTGTTCTAATGTAGAGGTTATTTTTCTTATTGTTCTTGCATCTAGGGTCCAGGTCTGGCATTGGTAGCACAACATTGGGATGAAGATTGTATTGTATAGTGCTTGTTTTTACAAACAAACTGTAAATGAACAAAAAAATTCAGAATAAGAGAGTAAGCTCAAATTGGTGAATAAATTGATCTAACATTGTAAGAAATATCTGAATTTGTTGACATGACTTGAATAGTTTACAGTAAATGTTTATGGCTGAATTTTGTGGTACTCTGTGAATTTTAATGGCTGAAACATTATTTGTTGTGTTGGTTTTCTGACGGGCAATGTGGGCTCAACAAGCTGGCATCCAACCTATGAGAAGAAAAACGTCTACATCAAACCAAGATCCAGCTGCCAAAGACTGAGTGTGTCAGCCATGGCATATATTTATGGGAAAATTCAGGACAAACAAGTACCGACCATGTGACCATCTCATTTTGTGTCAGTAGGGTCAAGGCAAAGAAATGCACATAAATGCATAGAACTGCAAAGCTGCAGTGAAGCTAATTGTGAGGAGAAATGAACAAATATATATAGAAAAACAAGAACAATAATTCTAGAACAATAAGAAAGATAACGACTACCGAAATGAAATGTGTCAGAAGAATGACAGGAAACAGCTTAAGGGACAGGGTAAGAAACACTGACCTGAGGAAGAAAGTTAAATTGAACCAGCCATCAAATACCTAAAGAAACAACAGATAAAATGGTTCGGTCACATAACAAGACAAAAAGAACTAACAATGACTCAAAGAGCCATAAACAAACGCTATGAAAACGCCAGAGTAAAAGGAAGACTGAGAAAGAGATGGATAAAGGGAATACTAGAGTCACTAGGAGGGATAACATCAGAAGAGCAAAGAATTGCAGATTGCATCACCTCTCAATGCATAGGAGTAAGGATAGAAGAAGAAGATGACTGGTTTGTCTAGTGGTAAGACCTTATCCTCTGGACAACAAGGTCCCTAGTTTGAATCCTGCCACAGGCGGTTGAAGTTTAGCACTTTTAAAATCCGTGGTTTTACCTTACCTTGGTCATGAACGTCATTCTGGTTTGTGTTGTTCTCTTGTTACATGAAGCTTTAACCATGCCATTTTTTTCTATTTATATTTTTTTCATTTCTCCTCATCTTGTGTCATGATGTTGCTTCTATCCCTCCATCATGATACAGGACAGAGTCAAGTTTGCATGATCAAAAGACTTGAATGCTGAAAAAAGAAGAATGTTGTAGTACACAATTAATATTCAACTGTAAAATTGTGATAATTTTCTAGTTGTTTGTTGTAACTGAGGTACATTAAATCTTCCTGTGACAGGAGCCAGCTGCCTGGATGAACCTAGGAGCCATGCTGCACATCAATGGCAAATATGATGAGGCAGAGAAAGCCTATCTTCGTGGCTTAGAACTCCGTCCCAATGACCAAGTCACCTTGGACAACTTGAAGCGACTGAGAAACCTCAAGAGCAAACAAGGATAAACATTCCAATGAAAGTAATCATAAACTTCTCATTACAAGTTCTTTCATTCGTTCTCATTCATTACAAGTTCTTTCATTCGTTCTCATTCATTACAAGTTCTTTCATTCGTTCTCATTCATTACAAGTTCTTTCATTCGTTCTCATTCATTACAAGTTCTTTCATTCGTTCTCATTCATTACAAGTTCTTTCATTCGTTCTCATTCATTACAAGTTCTTTCATTCGTTCTCATTCATTACAAGTTCTTTCATTCGTTCTCATTCATTACAAGTTCTTTCATTCGTTCTCATTCATTACAAGTTCTTTCATTAGTTCTCATTCATTACAAGTTCTTTCATTCGTTCTCATTCATTACAAGTTCTTTCATTCGTTCTCATTCATTAAAATTTCAAAATTAAAATTGTTCTTTCATAATACATCAAAACTAATCAGCACAAACACAAAACTTAGGCTATTTAAATCAAATGTACTATCAACCCTTACGTATGCGTGTGAAAGCTGGAAAACAACAAGAGATATAGAAACAAAGTTGAACGCATTCGAAAATAAATGTGTAAGGAAAAATACTTGGTATAGCGTGGAACGAATTCAAAACAAACGAGGAAATTAGAGAAATTGCCAATCAACCACTAATATCTTCAGTTATAAAGAAAAGACGATGGTCATATGTTGGACATGTGATGAGAAGAGATAATAAACGAATAGCAAAGCAGACCCTCATATGGGAAACAACAGGTAAGAGAAAAAGAGGAAGACCCAGGGAGACACTGAGAAGAACATTGATGAGAGGGGCAAGAGCAACAGGATTCAGCTCCCTCAGTGAGATAGAGCTGCTTGCACAGAACAGAGACAAATGGCGAGATTTGATAAAATATCTTTAAAAGAAAACTGCTAGAACAAAAATTCAGATAGGAGAAGGAGTATCTTGGTCTACGCCCTATGGGCCGGCAACAGCTCGAAAGGTCAATAGATAGATAGATAGATAATACATTGTTCATTATACATTTCTGATAAGTTCGTCTAAGTTATTTCATTAATGTTTCATTATGTGTTCTTTTATTCATTCTCATCCATTACAAGTTCTTTCATTCATTAAAATGATTCTTTCATAAAACTTTCTTCATTATACATTTCTGATAAGTTCTTCTAAGTTAATTAATGTTTCGTTACGAGTTCTTTCATTCATTCCCATTCATTATAAGTTCTTTCATAATACATTCTTCATTATACATTTCTGATAAGTTCTTCTAAGTTATTTCATTAATGTTTCATTATGAGTTCTTCATTCAGAGTTTTTCATTAACTCTTATTATATAAGCTCTTGGTAGTTGAGTAATTAGTGTGCTCTTAACCAGAATGTTCTTGGTTCAATAACCAAATGTAAGATGTGTGTGTTTTTATATGCCTTTTAATATCACCCGAGTGTCTGATGTGAAATTCTATTTTCATTTACTTTGGATGTATACCGGTTTGAAGGGCAATTTTATATTTCATTCGCCTGAAGTATTGTCTATATCTGCAATGTTTAATTCTAAATGAATGGAACAAAATATGTTTGTGTACTTGTTACAAAGAAACTATCGGTTATAGAAAAACATTAATGGAGGTGAAACATCTCAAGAATTCACAAACATTCTTTGTGGGAGCTGCTTATCACGTGACTAATGTCCAGGCAATAGTCTTGCTCTTGTCATGCACTGGTCAGAATGTTTGCATCAGTGGACCAAACAGAAGAAAAATATATGGTTATGGAAGGTCCCGGTATCACTGCAAACGAATTAAAATCCATAATTGCTCAACCATCCATGCCAGTGGAATCATCCGAATTACTATCTTATCTCCCAAACAAAGAAAGGTAGCTGTAGTCCCCATTATAACAGTCTCAGCACACACCAAAAGACATACGGCGAAACCGTACAGAAAGTGAACACAGCCATCTGTTCCCCATCATACGATATCATCATTCATCGTAAACAATCAGAATATTGAAACACGATCAAGACAGATGAAACGCACAACTCACAATTTGCACAGAACACTGTAGCTTAACTTAACTCAGTAGCTCCAGCAACAAGCCAGACTTGGAATATGAGGAAACTACAACAAGGAATACTTTTCAGACTTGGCCTTAAATAGTTCCTGCCACCTATCCACCATTTTGACCGGAAGTTCACGTCCCTCTGAAATTGATGATTGTCATATTTTTTTTTAATGTATAGGCCTTAATGATGTTAGGAGATCAGTTAGTCATCGGATTATCCCCGTTGCACATCAAACAACAGACTGTAATGATGTTAGGAGATCAGTTAGTCATCGGATTATCCCCGTTGCACATCAAACA
>JAVIAB010000047.1:15518606-15536106 GCA_032433765.1 Megaustenia siamemsis | reverse complement strand
TAAAATGAGAGGTGTGAACGTGCTCAATTGCAAAGAACACGGTTCTCTAACCTCCTGAAGGTGGGTTTAAGAAAAGTTGGTGAACATCAATAGGAGTAATAGAATAGTGAAATGTGTGTGAGTAGAAGGAGAGGTGACATGGTGAAATGTGTCAGTAGGAGAGGTGGCATGGTGGAATGTGTGTTGGTGGAAGGAGAGGTGAAATGTGTGTTGGTGGAAGGAGAGATGACATGGTGGAATGTGTGTTGTTTGGAAAGAGAGGTTACGTGGTGGAATATGTACAAGATATAAAAGAGACCTGGTGAAATGTGTGTAATAGAGATGATATAGTAGAGAGAGATGTGAAGATAGTGTTTGTAATGGTGAGATATGAGACCGTTATGTGTGTTAGCAGTGCGAGGTGAGTGTATGGTGATGTAGAGAGTGATAGACAAAAGCATTTGTTTTAAGTATCTGTGGATGTGCAAGCGTATTGTGTTATAATGGGTCTGTGGATGTACAAGCGTGTTGTGTTATAATGGATCTGTGGATGTACAAGCGTGTTGTGTTATAATGGATCTGTGGATGTATAAATGTGTTGTGTTATAATTGATCTGTGGATGTAAAAATGTGTTGTGTTATAATGGATCTGTGGATGTATATATGTGTTGTGTTATAATGGATCTGTGGATGTATAAATGTGTTGTGTTACAATGGATCTGTGGATGTATAAATGTGTTGTGTTACAATGGATCTGTGGATGTATAGATGTATAGATGTGTTGTGTTATAATGGATCTGTGGATGTACAAGCGTGTTGTGTTATAATGGATCTGTGGATGTACAAGTCGTGTTGTGTTATAATGGATATGTGGATGTATAAATGTGTTGTGTTATAATGGATCTGTGGATGTACAAGCGTGTTGTGTTATAATGGATCTGTGGATGTACAAGTCGTGTTGTGTTATAATGGATATGTGGATGTATAAATGTGTTGTGTTATAAGTATCTGTGGATGTATAAATGTGTTGTGTTATAATGGATCTGTGGATGTACAAGTGTGTTGTTAGAAGGATCTACTAAAGGACAAGTATGTGTGTGTGTTATAAAGATCTGTGGAAAGACAAGTGTGATTGTAGATTATGCAAGTACTAGTGTGTTAGTGACGTACACAAGAACAAGTGAGCAACCACAATGTCGTTGGGAGATTACTATTGGCCATCTACGTTATCTTAAAACACCAGATTAGAAATAAGCCATGCACAAACGTTATGTAACCCCAACTTATATCTAGGCGTGTTGCCATTTGTAGGTGTCAATAACATTGTTCATTGATAACTCATGAAGTCATTTTTATGACTGGAGTGACTGAAACTGCAACATCATGGTAGACAGTGATAGAAACTGGTGCAGCCTAACCGAAAAAAAAAAATGGTTGATTTACTGTTAGTGTTGCCACGTCAGCACGGCAGATAACTCTTGTTGTTCGGAAATGTATCCTGATAGAAATACAGTCGGTATTAATGCTATTTATCATCGGACTAGCTATCTATTATATATACACATATACTTAACATTAATATATTCTATTTACACATTGAAATGTAACGTTAGTGATAACCCCAAGCCGTGGTTGCTGAGTAGGCAGTTCTCTCATTCACTGATCACGAGGGCCCTCATTCCCACTCTCGTTTAATAGCCCTGAGGGTTATTGGGACATTACTTACTCGCGTCATCAATGATTTAAGTTAAATTTTATTTACTGTTGTTCTTTGGCAGTCCGCGAAGTCGAGGCGTATCCATTTTTTACGTTATTTTATCGCCACTTTCTCTGTTTGCCTTTCTCTCTTCCTTCTTATACAGTTTCATTCAGTACGGTCTTTGCTAAGACAAACGATCGAACTACGTGGCCAAACCTTCCCTTCTACCTTGTTTAATAATAGTCAAAGAGATCATCATGTACTTTGATCATCATGTACCCCGATCATCATGTACTCAGATCATCATGTACTCAGATCATCATGTACTCCGATCATTATGTACCCCGATCATTATGTACTCCAATCATCATGTACCCCGATCATCATGTACTCAGATCATCATGTACTCCGATCATTATGTACACCGATCATCATGTACCCCGATCATCATGTACCCCGATCATCATGTACTCCGATCATTATGTACTTCAATCATCATGTACTCCTATCATCATGTGCCCCGATCATCATGTACCCCGATCATCATGTACTCAGATCATTAAGTACCACGGTCATCATGTACCCCGATCATCATGTACTCCGATCATTATGTACTCCAATCATCATGTACTCCGATCATTATGTACTCCAATCATCATGTACTCCGATCATTATGTACTCCAATCATCATGTACTCCGATCATTATTTCTTCCGATCATCATGTACCCCGATCATCATGTACCCCGATCATCATGTACTACAATCATCATGTACTCCAATTATCATGTACCCCGATCATCATGTACTACAATCATCATGTACTCCAATCATCATGTACCCCGATCATCATGTACTACAATCATCATGTACTCCAATCATCTTTTACCCCGATCATCATGTACTACAATCATCATGTACTCCAATCATCATGTACTACAATCATCATGTACTCCAATCATCATGTACCCCGATCATCATGTACCCCGATCATTATGTACTCAGATCATTAAGTACTACGGTCATCATGTACCCCGATCATCATGAACTCCGGTCATTAGTTACTCCAATCATCATGTACTCCGATCATTATGTACTCCAATCATCATGTACTCCGATCATTATGTACTCCAATCATCATGTACTCCGATCATTATTTCTTCCGATCATCATGTACCCCGATCATCATGTACTACAATCATCATGTACCCCGATCATCATGTACCCTGATCATCATGTACTACAATCATCATGTACCCCGATCATCATGTACCCTGATCATCATATACTACAATCATCATGTACCCCGATCATCATGTACCCTGATCATCATGTACTACAATCATCATGTACCCCGATCATCATGTACCCTGATCATCATGTACTACAATCATCATGTACTCCGATCATCATGTACCCCGATCATCATGTACCCCGATCATCATGTACCCCGATCATCATGTACCCCGATCATCATGTACCCCGATCATCATATACTACAATCATCATATACTTCAATCATCATGTACTCTGATCATCATGTACTCCGATCATCATGTACCCCGATCATCATGTACTACAATCATCATATACTTCAATCATCATGTACTCCGATCATCATGTACTCCGATCATCATGTACCCCGATCATCATATACTCCAATCATCATGTACTCCGATCATCATATACTCCAATCATCATATACTCCGATCATCATGTACTCCGATCATCATGTACTCCAATCATCATATACTTCAATCATCATGTATTCCGATCATTATTTCTTCCGATCATCATGTACTACGATCATCATGTAACTCCATCATCATGTAACCCGATCACCATGTAACTTGATCATCATGTAACCCGATCATCATGTAACCCGATCATCATGTAACCCGATCACCATGTAACCCTATCATCATGTAACTCCATCACCATGTAACCCGATCATCATGTAACCCGATCACCATGTAACCCGATCATCATGTAACTCCATCATCATGTAACTCGATCATCATGTAACCCGATCATCATGTACCCCGATCATCATGTACTCGGATCATCATGTAACCCGATCATCATGTACCCCGATCATCATGTACTCGGATCATCATGTAACCCGATCATCATATACTCCGATCATCATGTACTCGGATCATCATGTAACAGTATCATCATGTAACCCGATCATCATGTAACTCGATCATCATGTAACCCGATCATCATGTAACCGGATCATCATGTAACCCGATCATCATGTAACTCGATCATCATGTAACCCGATCATCATGTAACTCGATCATCACGTAACCCAATCATCACGTAACTCGATCATCATGTAACCCGATCATCATGCAACCCAATCATCATGTAACCCGATCATCATGTAACTCGATCATCACGTAACCCAATCATCACGTAACTCGATCATCATGTAACCCGATCATCGTGTAACTCGATCATCATGTAACCCGATCATCATGTAACCCGATCATCATGTACTCCGATCATCATGCAACCCAATCATCATGTAACCTGATCATCATGTAACCCGATCATCATGTAACCCGATCATCATTTCCTCCGATCATCATGTACTTCGATCATCATGCACTCCGATCATCATGTAACCCGATCATTATGTATTCAGATCATTATGTAACCTGATCACTATGTACCCAGATCATCATGTACCCAGATCATCATGTACCCAGATCATTATGCACTCCGATCATCATGTAATCCGATCATTATGTATTCAGATCATCACGTAACTCGATATCATTTCCTCCGATCATCATGTAACCCAATCATCATGTAACCCGATTATTATGTACCCAGATCATCATGTACCCAGATCATCATGCACTCCGATCATCATGCATTCCGATCATCATGCACTCCGTTCATCATGCACTTCGATCATCATGTACCCAGATCATCATGCACTCCGATCATCATGCACTCATATCATCTTGTACCCAGATCATCATGTACCCAGATCATCATGCATTCCGATCATCATGCACTCCGATAATCATGTGATGAGATAATTCTATGTGTGATATCTTCTACATGTGATATCTTCTATGTGTGATAACTTCTATGTGTGATATCTTCTACATGTGATATCTTCTATGTGTGATGTCTTCTATGTGTGATATCTTCTACATGTGATATCTTCTATGTGTGCTATCTTCAACGTGTGATATATTCTACATGTGATATCTTCTATATGCGATATCTTCTACATGTGATATCTTCTACATGTGATATCATCTATGTGTGATATCTTCTATGTGTGATATCTTCTACATGTGATATCTTCTATGTGTGCTATCTTCAACATGTGACATATTCTACATGTGATATCTTCTATATGCGATATCTTCTACATGTGATATCTTCTACATGTGATATCTTATATGTGTGATATCTTCTAAATTTGATATCTTCTATGTATGATATCTTATACATGTGACATCATCTACATGTGATATCTTCTATATGTGATATCTTCTACTTGTGATATCTTCTACGTGTGATATCTTCTATATGTGATATTTTCTATGTGTGATATCTTATACGTGTGATATCTTCTACGTGTGATATCTTCTATATGTGATATTTTCTATGTGTGTTATCTTCTACATGTGACATCTTCTATGTGTGATATCTTCTACATATGATATCTTCTATGTGTGATATCTTCAATATGTGATATCTTCTATATGGGATTGCTTCTATATGTGATATCTGCTATATATGATATCTTCTATATGTGATATCTTCAACATGTGATATTTTCTATGTGTGTTATCTTCTAAATGTGATATCTTCTATGTGTGATATCTTCAATGTGTGAGATATCTTCTACATATGATATCTTCTATGTGTGATATCTTCTATATGTGATATCTTCTATATGGGATAGCTTCTATATGGGATATATTCTATATGTGATATCTGCTATATGTGATATCTTCTATATGTGATATCTTCTATATGTGATATCTTCTAAATGTGATATCTCCTATGTGCGATATCTTCTACATGTGATATCTTCTATATGGGATAGCTTCTATATGTGATATCTGCTATATATGATATCTTCTATATGTGATATCGTCTACGTGTGATATCTTCTACGTGTGATATCTACTATATGTGATATTTTCTATGTGTGATATCTTCTACGTGTGATATCTTCTATGTGTGATATCTTCTATATGTGATATTTTGTTTATGTGATATCTGCTATATGTGATATCTTCTATATGGGATAGCTTCTATATGTGATATCTGCTATATATGATATCTTCTATATGTGATATCTTCTATATGGGATATATTTTATATATGATATCTGCTATATGTGATATCTTCTATATGTGATATCTTCTATATGTGATATCTTCTAAATGTGATATCTCCTATGTGTGATATCTTCTACATGTGATATCTTCTATGTGTGATATCTTCTATATGTGATATCTTCTATATGGGATAGCTTCTATATGTGATATCTTCTATGTATGATATCTTGTATATGTGATATCTGCTATATGTGATATCTTCTATATGTGATATTGAAATAATTCTTGATTCTTCCTGCACTGTTTGACGTCACACAGGACTTGTAGAGTTTTTCGCCACCCATCTCTATTCTGAGCGGAATATTCGATCTTATCTAATGAGTCTATGCCTGCCAACTTTGCTTCCCTTAAAGGTTTTCTTTTTAGGGTCTCTTTAGGTCTTTTTCTTTTTCTGTATCCTGATGTTTCCCATAGAAGAACCTATTTTAGAATTCTCTTGTTGACTGTTCTCAGCACATGTCCGACATATGTCCATACTCTTTCCTTAATTGTAGTTAAGATCTTTGGTTGCATGACCATTTCTCTAATTCCATATTAGTCTTGAATTATTCATTAGATTGCACACAGAGTATTTTTTCTTAGGCATGTGTTTGTCTTCAAAAGCGTTTACTTGTTTTTTTTCAATCTCTTTTTATGTTTTCCAGCTTTCACATACATAGGCAAGTATTGATAATACTTTGAGTTGAAATTCTAAGTTTGGTTTTCCTTCATAGTATTTTTAATTTCCATATTTTGTACAGGTTTGTAAAATGTGCTGCTGCTTTTGCTATCCTATTTCTGATCTCTTTGTTTGTCACCCCTCTCTTGGTCTATATTACTACCAAGATATATATATACAGTGGTCTACTCTCTCCAATGCCTGGCGAGTGAGATAACTATTGCCGTCTGGAGAATTATTATTTTTCTTTATTTTTGTAATTATCCCTGTTGATTTCAAATCCTATATTTCTCAGAAACGGATGATATGGTGTCTGTAATATTTTGCATAATTTCATTACTATATTTAAATAAATGTTAAGAGCCTCAGTCACGCCAAGTGGCGTATATGGAATATGGTGTTAGTGACCATAAATTTATAGACCTTCAGTACATGATTTTTGGGGTAATGTGGTCGGTATTACGCCAGTGCCGCTTTCTTTCCCAGAAAAAAGATCCGGTACCCATTTAAGGCTGGGTGAACCCGGAAACCGTCGGTTGGGATCGAACCCTACCTCTTATCCTTTGTAGTCCAGTTCACTAACCACTGAACTATCGCGGCTCTCTTCATTACTACATAGCGGTTATTTATTTTTTTGTTAGATTGTCATTGAGTCTACCGCCAAATATACCATTGATAGCATAACTTTGAGATAAAGGATATCTTCTAGATATTGATGCCTGTATTTATTATTGAAATTGTCTTCGCCCTGTGCTATTTGCACACATTTATTTTTTTCCCCCCTTTTATCCGCTGAGTTATAATGTCCAGGAGATAATATCCCATCTCAATCATTTTAACTCAACAAATTGTCCATGTAAAGTCAAGAGCCCCATCACTCCAAGTGGCGTGTAGGGAATATGATGTTAGTGACTATAATTTTTATGGACCTTCGACACATGATTTTTGGGGTAATGTGGTCGGAATTACGCCCGTGCCGCCTTTACTTTCCCAGGAAAAATCCAGTACCAATTTAAGGCTGGGTAAAAAGGTAAAGGTAAAGTACAAGACTTGAACCGGGGACTTAACACGCGAGTTTACACCCATATGTGCTCGGCCACCAATCCAGAAATGTTCGGAGATTTCTGTACAGTGTCGCCTCAAGCATCAATAACTCAGATGCGAAGCGACATTCCTCACCTTCCCAGGGTAATACCCTGGTATCCATCTCTGCCAACGGCTGGATCGACCGTGAGGGTATTTTTTTTTCCAACCACGAGTACAACTCACACTGCTCCCAGCGGGAATCGAACACGGGTTGTCCGAACGTCGGTGGTCCAGTCGTGTGGTTTTCCCAACTAGGCTACCGAGCCGTGGATCAGGATCGAACCCACCTCTTGTCCTTTGTGGTAAAGTTTCCATGTATGACATACAATACGTGGGTTTCTGTGAATTATTTTTTGATGTGTTTTGCTATTATGTATTATCATTAATGACGGTTACGAATTTTAAATACAAACAGAAGGAAATGGTGCCGGACAACAACGGAGCAGAAAGCTGTCAGCGACGTATAGCTGATGACTTGACAAGGATCGGTGAAGCAGAACTATCCAGAACCCACTCCACCTTTTCGCGGTGCCTCTATTAACAGAATAACTCGTATAATCTTGTCTGGCCAGTAGGGATTGAGAGGAAAGGTAACCCGGGACTCAGAAACGACATGCCGAAGACGGATATGTTGGATAGAATGGTACAAATATCGCACTTTTACTGCAAACGGCGACATAGCGCATTTACGCCCACTTAACGCCCTTTTGACAATCGAAACAAGAAAAAGAGTTCTTAAATGTTATGTAGAGTCAGTCTTAACATATGGATGTGAATCATGGACAATAGGACAATAAACAAGAAAATCACTGGAGTCTGTACAAATGTGGTTTTACAGAAGAATGTTGAAAATACCATGGACAGCTAAGAAGAGTAATTAAAATGTTCTGAAAGAGGTCAAAGCAAAAAGAGAGCTAATTTCCAATATTAGGAAGAAACAATCATCATTTTTTGGTCATGTAATGAGAAGAGAACAACTGGAATATATTGTAACAACTGGGAAAATTGAGGGACGATGAGATAGAGGAAAGCAAAGAGAAAAAAATACCAGACAGCTTAAGAGAATGGCTTGGCAGAAGGTCAACAACAGAAATGATAAATAATTGTCGAAATCGAAAATTGTGGAGAGACATGATCACCTACGCCAGCAGGCCCGGTACTTGATGATGATGATCGTCCTTTTAGGAACGAACAACAAAACGGTAAAACTATTCCTTGAGTCATAGGGTGAATGCAAAGAAGAACAAGAACACAGTGTTCTCATTGCATGTGACGTCACTTCCTATCATCGATATTGCAATAGAGTCATATATTGACACAGAATAATACAGCAGAACTCCAACAATGGAGAATAACATCCACATAATGACAGTAACTAAATATAAACATTATGCTTCTTTTGCCTGGTGTTATCACATCTCTAGTGTAAACATTAGGCATCTTTTGCCTGGTGTTATCACATCTCTAGTGTAAACATTAGGCATCTTTTACCTGATTTTATCATTTCCCTAATATAAACATTAGACATCTTTTACCACATCTGTAATGTAAACAACCATTTTTTGCCTGATTATACCACATCTCTAGTATAAACATTAGACATCTTTTGCCTGGTGTTATCACATCTCTAGTGTAAACATTAGGCATCTTTTACCTGATTTTATCATTTCCCTAATATAAACATTAGACATCTTTTACCACATCTGTAATGTAAACAACCATTTTTTGCCTGATTATACCACATCTCTAGTGTAAACATTAGACATCTTTTACCACATCTGTAATGTAAACAACCATTTTTTGCCTGATTATACCACATCTCTAGTATAAACATTATACATCTTTTATCTGATTTTATAATTTCTCTTATAAAAACATTAGACATCTTTTACCTGATTTTATCACATCTCTAGTATAAACATCAGACATCTTTTTCCTGATTGTATCACATCTCTAGTATAAACATCAGACATATTTTATCACATTTCTAGTATAAACATCAGACATCTTTTATCACATCTCTAGTATAAACATCAGACAACTTTTACCACATCTCTAGTATAAACATCAGACAACTTTTACCACATCTCTAGTATAAACATCAGACATCTTTTATCACATCTCTAGTATAAACATCAGACAACTTTTACCACATCTCTAGTATAAACATCAGACATCTTTTACCACATCTCTATTATAAACATCAGACATCTTTTACCACATCTCTAGTATAAACATCAGACATCTTTTACCACATCTCTAGCATAAACATCAGACATCTTTTATCACATCTCTAGTATAAACATCAGACATCTTTTACCACATCTCTATGATAAACATCAGACATCTTTTATCACATCTCTAGTATAAACATCAGACATCTTTTACCACATCTCTAGCATAAACATCAGACATCTTTTATCACATCTCTAGTATAAACATCAGACATCTTTTACCACATCTCTATTATAAACATCATACATCTTTTACCACATCTCTATTATAAACATCAGACATCTTTTACCACATCTCTAGCATAAACATCAGACAATTTATATGACATCTCTAATGATAGTTTTCGTAACTTTGATGATCAAAGAAATTGATCAACACGATGAGGTACTAACCATTCTCCAGAAACACAAACACAGGTTCTCCAGTGATCCGCCACAATCAACAGGTACTTCAGGGATAACTCCTCAATCACCGACCACAAACATTCAGCGTTAAGAACTAATGCCTTTAAACACTTATAATCCGTCATTAAAATTAGTTTCTCTAAAATTGTGCATTTATTTTTCACACACTTTCTCTGTTAACTCTTTCTGTACGTTTCGACGCACCGTGCGCCATGCCTGTTTCGGTCGTGTACGTTGAGCCGTACAGTGCGTCACTCTCAATTTGATTAGTGTAATCTGTCATCAAATCGTAATTCTTTTTATATGTCTTTTATAATCTTGGTATTAAAAAAAAATGTTAAGAGCCCCCGTCACGCCAAGTGGCGTATAGGGAGTATTGTGTTAATGAACATAAATTTTACAGACCTTCAGCACATGATTTTTGGGTTAATGTGGTCGGTATTACGCCCGTGCCACTTTACTTTCCCAGAATAAAATTCGGTACCCATTTAAAGCTGGGTGAACCTGAAAGCCGTCGGTTGGGATCGAACCCTATCTCTTGTTCTTTGTAGTCCAGTTCACTAACCACTGAGCTATCGCGGCTCCCAATCTTGGTATTTGTGAAATATAATTCCTTGTTTAATTATGTAGAAACTCATATAAAATATGTAAAGGGCTAGATACATATAACCATGTAGATTAATATTTAAAAACATGAATAATTTTGTCACTGAAATCTCTACCGTTAAATTGATAATAACCGTCCGTACTGAAAGAGTTAATTTTGAATCTTTATATTTTAGATGTTTCTAACACAAAATGGCGTCTTTCTACTACATCCCACCCGAGACTTGTGTTTGCCCAATCGAGGGCGGTACCGCCCAGCTTGAGAACGCTTGTCTAAAAGATAAAAATAATGAATTAATGTCCCAATAAAACAGAACTTTTAGAGATAAATCCCACAGAAATTGGGAACTAGTCACCCAGAATTTACGTCATCCTGAAGGTTGAAGAGGTGCATGTGGCAGATCAGATGAGACCGGCCATTTGTTGATCTCGTCGGTTCGATTCCCAAATAGGGTGAAGTGTTTTCAAAATAAAAAAAAAAAAATTTGTAAAAAGAAACGCATATCATCTGAAAATTGACATTTTTACTGAGAAAAGGACATTTTTTCTCATAAAAGGATATTTTAACTGAAAATTTATTTTTTTAATGTCAAAATAGGAAATTTTATATGAAAAAAGACATTTTATCTGATAAAAGGAAATTTTATCTTTAAAAAAGGACATTTTAACTGAGAAAAAGACATTTTGTCAAAAAAGGACATTTTAACTGAGAAAAAAACATTTTGTCAGAAAAGGACATTTTAACTGAGAAATATACATTTTGTGAAAAAAGGACATTTTAACTGAGAGAAAGACATTTTGTCAAAAAAGGACATTTTAACTGAGAAAAAAACATTTTGTCAGAAAAGGACATTTTAACTGAGAAATACACATTTTGTGGAAAAAAGGACATTTTAACTGAGAGAAAGACATTTTGTCAAAAAAGGACATTTTAACTGAGAAAAAGACATTTTGTCAAAAAAAAGGATATTTTAACTGAGAAAAAAAAATTTTGTCAAAAAAGGACATTTTAACTGAGAAATAGACATTTTGTCAAAAAAGGACATTTTATCTGACTATTACCATCTAAGTGTTGTTTTTTTTTTTTCACGTGCGCGAGTGCACATGGGGCCCTTTAATTTTTGTATTTATTTTATTATATTTATTTATTTTGTATGTGTGGTTATCGTGAGGGTAAGACATCAGATTTCACTACCCAGAGATCAGGGGGAGGTTACAACCACAATGAAACCACGGATTCGATGTGGAAATTTCCCACCGCCTGTGGTTGGGTTCAAACCTGGAGTCTCCCTGTTCAGAGGTCAACGTCTTGCCACCAAACCACCCAGTCCTTTCCCCCTACCACCCCCACCCCCTAATTTCTTGATTGATTGTAGACATACGTTTTACATACACGTTATAAACATACAATCTAAACATATTTTACAAAAGACATAAATCTTACATAAGACATTGCCTTACAAAAACATAAAGCTTACATAAGATATGAATCTGACATAAGACATAAATCTTACATAGACATAAATCTTACACTAGACATTACCTTATAAAAAAACATAAGTCTTACATAAGATATGAATCTTACATAAGGCATAAATCTTACATAGACATAAATCTTACATAGACATAAATCTTACACTAGACATTACCTTACACAAAAACATAAGTCTTACATAAGATATGAATCTTACATAAGACATAAATCTTACATAGACATAAATCTTACACTAGACATTACCTTACAAAAACATAAAGCTTACATAAGATATGAATCTTATAAAAGACATAAATCTTACATAAGACATACATCTTACAAAAGACATTACCTTAAAAGTGACATAAATCTTACATAAGACATAAATATTACAAAAGACATAATCTTACATTCACAACAATGGGAGTCAATGGAAGGAACGTGAGAATGTTGATTGCAAGAGAAAGAGGGAGAGATAGAGAGAGAGAGAGAGAGAGAGAGAGAGAGAGAGGTGAAGATGATGATGGTGATGACGATGAGATGATGCCTACGACAATTTTTTTACTAGCGTTCCAAGATATTTTGAATGTGATACATAATGTATCATTTATCCAGGTATCTTTTATTGTCTGATGTCTTTAGTCTCACGTTTAGAAGATTATGCGTCTTGAATTACCTGGCCCAAGAATCTATCTTACCTGGCACGTTCACGCGCACAGGCCGCCGGTACGTGACAGCTGTCATCTGGATAACGTCCTTACATGTGACCTTGACCGTATTTTAGTTTGGTTCTGTCTACGCCTTTCTCAGAATGGGTGGAATTATAGCTTATCCGGATCAGTTGGCCATAGGTTGAATCTCAGTTTATCCGGGATCATTTGGTCATGGTGGAATCCTTGTTTACCTGAGTTGAGTTTGTCTTTATCTATTGATAGAATCTTAGCTTATATGGGATGAGTTGGCCATAGATGGAATTCTAGCTTATATGGGATGAGTTGGCCGTGGATGGAATTCTAGCTTATATGGGATGAGTTGGCCGTGGATGGAATTCTAGCTTATATGGGATGAGTTGGCCGTGGATGGAATTCTAGATTATATGGGATGAGTTGGCCATGGATGGAATTCTAGATTATATGGGATGAGTTAGCCGTGGATGAAATTCTAGCTTATATGGGATGAGTTGGCCATGGATGGAATTCTAGCTTATATGGGATGAGTTGGCCATGGATGGAATTCTAGCTTATATGGGATGAGTTGGCCATGGATACATTCCTAGCTTATATGGGATGAGTTGGCCATGGATGGAATTCTAGCTTATATTGGATGAGTTGGCCATGGATACATTCCTACCTTATGTGGGATGAGTTGGCCATGGATGGAATTCTAGCTTATATTGGATTAGTTGGCCATGGATGGAATTCTAGCTTATATTGGATGAGTTGGCCATGGATGGAATTCTAGCTTATATGGGATGAGTTGGCCATAGATGGAATTCTAGCTTATATGGGATGAGTTGGCCATGGATGGAATTCTAGCTTATATGGGGTGAGTTGGCCATGGATGGAATTCTAGCTTATATGGGATGAGTTGGCCATGGATGGAATTCTAGCTTATATTGGATGAGTTGGCCATGGATGGAATTCTAGCTTATATGGGATAAGTTGGCCATGGATGGAATTCTAGCTTATATGGGATGAGTTGGCCATGGATGGAATTCTAGCTTATATTGGATGAGTTGGCCATGGATACATTCCTAGCTTATATGGGATGAGTTGGCCATGGATGGAATTCTAGCTTATATGGGATGAGTTGGCCATGGAGAAATTCCCGGTTATATTGGATGAGTTGGTCACGGATAAAATCCTAGCTTATATGGGATGAGTTGGCCATGGATATTTTTTGGTTATTGAAGGCCCCGGTACCACAGCAAACGAATTAAAATCCATAATTGCTCAACCGCCCGTGCCAGCGTAATCATCCGAAGTAATACCTTATCTCCCAAACAAAGAAAGGTAACTGTAGTCCCCATCGTAGCAGTCTCAGCACACGCCAAAAAGACATAAGGCGAAACCGTGCAGAAAGTGAACACAGCCAACTGTTCCCTGTCATACGATATCATCATTCATCGTGAACAATTGGAATATCGAAACATTATCAAAACGGATCAGACACACAGCTCACGGTGTGCACAGAGCACTTAACTCAGTAGCTCCTGCAACAAGCCGGACTTGGAATATGAGGAAACTACAACAAGGAACACTTTTCATGCATTGCCTTCAATTGTTCCCGCCGCATATCCACCATATACCGGAAGTTGGCCATGGATATAATCCTAGCTTATATGGTATCCGCAACAGTGGCAGATTTTTTCTCCGACTGACAAGCACCGGGGTTATTTTCTTGATGGGCAGCCTGGTGTCCGATGATATGACAAACTTTGATGCATCAAGTCTTTTTTTTTCTGCTGTTTTCTGATCGAGAAACAGCTTCAAGAAATAAGCTAAAAACAGTCGGAATCTTCTCATCATCATCGAGTGCCATTTCCAAAACGAAGGTTGGCTACCATAGAGCGCCATTCTGCTCTGTCTTTTGCTTTGATGGTGCAGGTTGTCATAGGCTGGCTTGTCCATCTTTTGATGTTACTCGTCCGTGTTAGTCTTGGTCTGCCTCTGTCTCTTTTACCTTGTATCCCCCCCCCCCCCCAGGATTACTTTTAGTCGGTTGTTGTGTCTTTTAACATGGCCCAAAACTTTGCATTTGTCTTTTTTGAATTGTGTTTAGTAGTTCTCTTTTCATTTTTAGTTGTTTTAAGACTTCATCGTTTCTGTTTTCTTTTCCTTCCATCCAATTCTACCTATTTTTCTATATATCCACATTTCAAAGGCTTCAATTCTCTGTTCTGTTTTCTTGTCTAAAGTCCATGTTTCTGCACCATATAGGAATATTGAGAAGATGTAACATTTTGCTATTCTTAGTTTTAGCCTGGTATTATTTGTTTTGATGTTTGTATGTCCTTCGTGACATTAAAATTACTTTTTGCCATTACTATTCTTTTGTTTATTTCAGTTGTGAATTTTCCATCACTGGTTATAGTATGTCCAAGGTAGTTGTGGTTTTCACCTGTCTCCAGGTATATTCCTTCAATTTTGTTATCCACTTGTGGGTTTTGAGTACTTTCTTTGTTTATGATCATAGTTTTAATCTTTTTGATATTTATATCTAGTCCATATTTTTTGCTTGTCATGTTTATTTCATTAAGTAATTGTTGTAGAGTAAATTATGTCCTCATTTATCTTTTATATATCCTATTAATGAACCAAAGGTTACCGACTTATTGTAGATGACATAAGAGCGCCGTCGGTTAAGATCTGTAGGGAAAGGGAGTCACGAGTGTCAAGAATTTGAGAACCATCGTTGTAGATTGTATGTTAATATAGGGAGCATGTGGTGGAGTGGGAGCTGCGATAGCTCAGTAGTTAGTGAACTGGACTACAAAGGACAAGAGGTAGGTTTCGATTTCAACCGACGATTTCCGGGTTCACCCAGCCTTAAATGGGTATAGGATTTTTTATGGGAAAGTAAAGCGGCACGGGCGTAATACCGACCACATTACCCCAAAAATTATGTGCTGAAGGTCTGTAAAATTTATGGTCGCTAACACCATATTCCATATACGCCACTTGGCGTGACGGGGGCTGTTTACTTTTTAACTTTTTATGTATTGGAGTGTTATGGACACTCTTACACGGTATCGTGACATCTTTACTTTAAGTGACATAATACATACAGTGTGTGTGTGTGAGCGTGACAGAAAGGGAGTTGTGGTACATGGAAGAGTTAAATATAGCACGTGTGATAAATGTTCACAGACACAAACATACATATTCCGTTTAAACATAAAACGTGTTGGGAAAAGACAAGGAAACGATAGTGGCGGTAATGACCACACACACACCCAACTACCTCACCAAAATTTCCTGTCCATCTTATCCAATCAAAAATAGCCGCGAGCTCATAGCTGATTCGATTACATTTATCCTGTTGTTACATGTCAATCACACGGATAACCAATGAAAAGCAAGGATACAAATGGCAGTCACTGACATGCGTTGCAAGATGAATTATTATAGGAGCACCAAACGTGTGGGATGATAGGCGGATATCATCTACTCAAACATACACAGGTTGATGCAGATAAAGGTCAAAGGGAAGATGAATGAAGATAGTGGAGGTGACGAGCGGATGTTGAATTAATCTATTTACTAGAAGTCAGACAAGTAAAGGAAAGCGAGTGTTAGCGACGTCGTTGTGCTAGATAATGGACTGTGATGAACGGACATACACAGGACATATTATATATATGTGTGTGTGTGTGTGTGTGTGTATGTGCGTGAGTGTGTGTTTGTGTGTGTATGTATGTATGTATGAATGTATGTATGTATGTATGTATATGTGTGTATGCATGTTATTATGTATGCATCTTCGTGTTTGTATGTATGTTATATGTATGTATGTATCTATCGATGTGTATGTTATTGTGTATTTATCTTTGCGTTTGTATGTATGCATTTATGTATTGATGTGTCTGTGTGTATGTTATTGTGTATCTATGTATATATATATATATAAACTGATGTGACTGTTACCCTGCCGATGATTGCTACAATGCACAGGTTAGCGTGTCAGATTATTGAGCAATAAACTATCAGTAATCGATCTCATTGTCTGTCAGATAAACGGGGTTCTATGCAATATCTATCGTTGCTCATGTTTTCTCAAGAAAATCAAACGTAATATCTTGTTCTTCTTTTACCTTTTAGCTCCTGGTGGAGCATAGGTCTTCAACAAACACTTTCCAAGTCGTTCTGTTTTTTGCCATTCTTTTAAGATCATTCCATGTCTTCCCCATCATCTTCATCTCTGCTTCTATCTGTCTTCTCCAAGAATTCCTTGGTCTTCCTCTTTGTCTTTTCCCCTGGGGA
>JAVIAB010000047.1:15371106-15513606 GCA_032433765.1 Megaustenia siamemsis | reverse complement strand
ACATGAAATCAGCACACATAAATTTGCACTCAAAGTGTGACATGAAATCAGCACACATAAATTTGCACTCAAAGTGTGACATGAAATCAGCACACATAAATTTACACTCAAAGTGCGACATGTGATCAGCACACATGAACATACACCCAAAGTGCGACATGAAATCAGCACACATGAACATACACCCAAAGTGCGACATGTGATCAGCACACATGAACATACACCCAAAGTGCGACATACAATCAGCACACATGAACATAACGTTCAAAGTACAGTTTGGATACAATAAGCAACACCAACATTTGACCCCCAGCAACAGCGATAACAAAATAGCACTGCTGGTGATAATAACGATAACAGCTACAAATTCAATAACTTCCACCCAAGCCCACACCCACACTTTTGACATCAGTAACAGTCAAGAACGATAACCGATAACACATATTCAAGATACTAGCTGAAACTTGTAATCATTTCATTATTAGTCTTTGCTGCCATCACTACAACCGCATCATTATCTACAATTTTGATTGAAATTCCTTGCATAAAATGTCCCCAAGAGCACTCTATCTAAGAAAATCGAAACAGAGAGTAAAAGAAACACCATAGGAAAGATGGATAGATGGATTAAGAGACGTTTGGAAAGACCAGAATATTTCCTTTTAAACAGCAACCAGATATGTAAAAGAAAAATGTTACATTTATGTAAAGAGAGAATCAAACAAACTAATAAATATCTAGAGACATGATCATAGATTTCAGTGGTTAGTGAACTGGACTACAAAGGACAAGAGGTAGGGTTCGATCCCAACCGACGGTTTTCGGGTTCACCCAGCCTTTAATGGGTACCGGATTTTTTTTTCATGGAAAGTAAAGCGGCACGGGCGTAATACCGACCACATTACCCCAAAAATCATGTGCCGAAGGTCTGTAAAATGTATGGTCACTAACACCACATTCCCTATACGCCACTTGGCGTGACTGAGGTACTTTATTTTTTTTTAATGATCATAGATTCATATATAGACTAGATTTACAGTTCGATTCTTATTTATTTATTTTTTATTTTAAATATATATATTTGTACGCGTGTTGTCTGTTTGTTCCTGTTGAAGGCCTCTATGCCAAAATGTCGTTCTGATTTGTCGTGTTCACTTGTTATGTAAAACTTTAACCATTCCTTTGTTTTTCTATTTTTATTGTTTTCATTTCTCCAATCCAGAGACACCATAGTAGACTGACAACAAGCTCATTTTTCTCGCGACTCTTAAAGGTATCAGCAGCTAGATACAAGGCAAAAATAGGATTACTTGTATACGAGAACACATTTAATCAATCAATCAATCAATCAATCAATCAATCAATCAATCAATCAATCATTCAGTCATTCAATTAATCAATCAATCAATCATTCAGTCATTCAATCAATCAATCAATCAATCAGTCATTCGATCAAACAATCAATCAATCAATAAATTAATCAATCAATCATTCAGTCATTCAATTAATCATTCAATCAATCAATCAATCAATCATTCAGTCATTCAATTAATCAATCAATCAGTAATTCGATCAAACAAACAATCAATCAATCAATCATTCGATCAAACAATCAATCAATCATTCAGTCATTCAATTAATTGATTAATCAATCAATCAATCATTCAGTCATTCAATCAATCAATCAATCATTCAGTCAATCAATCAATCAATCAGTCATTCAATTAATCAATTAATCAATCAATCAATCAGTCATTCGATCAAACAATCAATCGATCAATCAATCAATCATTCGATCAAACAATCATTCAGTCATTCAATTAATCAATCAATCAATCAATCATTCAGTCATTCAGTCATTCAGTCATTCAATTAATCAATCAATCAATCAATCAATCAATCAATCAATCAATCAATCAATCAATCAATCAATCAGTCATTCGATCAAACAATCAATCAATCAATCATTCGATCAAACAATCAATCAATCATTCAGTCATTCAATTAATCGATTAATCAATCAATCATTCAGTCATTCAATTAATCAATCAATCAATCAATCAATCAATCATTCAGTCATTCAATCAATCAATCAATCAGTCATTCAATTAATCAATCTATCAATATTCAATTAATCGATAAATAAATAAATAAATCATTCAATTAATCAATCATTCAATCAATCAGTCATTCAATTAATCAATCAATCAGGAGAACTAGGTGGTGTAAAGGTAAGACGTTGGCCACTAGACAAGAAGGTCTCGGGGATTAGAACCACAATTTCTCTCCGAATCAGTGACTTTATTCTCACCCGATCTCCTGATGGTGACATCCGATGTTTATCCCGCTCGGATAATGGCAAACAGAAAGAAAACAAGGAGGTTCCGTGTAAACTCCGTGCACGTTAAAGAACCATTGGCAGTTGGAAATCGAAAAGAGACAGAAAGAAAAATGGCCGTTATCTGGGAAAAAAATTGGAATAAAAAACATCAACCGAAAAACGTAACAACTTTCGACGATATTAAAAAAAAAGAGAGTACATATGAAGTCGGAAAATATCTGCATATATGGCGGGGGACACATGAGCACACGGTTGAGGTTGTGAGCAATTAGAAAAAAGATATTTGATATTTACGCAGAATCCAGCCCCTCGTTGCTTCGCTAGAGATATAAAGCTGGCGCAGGTAAACAAATAAATTCAATAATTAATCAATTTTTCTTTCTTTCTGTCTGTTTTCTTTTCTTATTTTTTCCCCCACTTTCTTTCTTTCATCGCTGTTTGAGCGTACCAAGGTTCGGTTGTCACGTGATCGTTATCGCAGTCACGATATTAGTAGTTCTCGCGACCTGATAACCGAAACCGAACCAATATCCAACGAACTGATAACAACACCCAAGTAACGATACCAACAAACAAGCACACTTGTGCCAGTTATACCACCTACCTTGATAATTCGCATTTCTGAAGGTCACCGCCAGCAGGTGGTTTCAATAAACGTCATAATACAAGAGAGGTAATCCATGAAAAACATAAATCACAATAAGAAAACCGTGGTTAAGGTTCTTTGAACATTAATCCAGAACTATTCAGAATTTTATCACACTTTCTTCATCAGGGATTTTGAAGCAATTATAAGTTGTTTGCAGTCGAAGATCTATGATGTCCTCTCGGTGGTAGGAGATTCCGGGACGAGAACGTTCAGAATGTTCCTTGAAAAAAAAATTATAAAAAAGATTATGACTTAAAATATTAATGAAAAATGAAGCGAAAAATAGTAGTAATATCATTAACAATAGTAGTAGTAGTAGCAATAGTACTAATAGTAGTAGTAGTAGTAGTAGCAGTAGTAATAGTAGTAGTAGTAATAGTAGTAGTAGTAGTAGTAGTAGTCTCCTGTGTGTTACCGGGGCCTCATTACGAGGGAAGTAAAGAATAGTGACACTGTGACCTTCCAGGCATGTCGTAAGAGGCGACTAAGGAGGTTAATCGATGGCTTGACAAGCTATCATTGTAAAAAGTATTGTTATGGAAACAGAACCATAAGTTTTGGAAGCAGCGATCTCTGCAATAAGTGCCATTCTGGCATGCAAGGTTTCTGTTTTTGAGATTGTGGTTCTGCCCTATGTGCCGTCTTCGGCCCGAAAGGACGATAGTAGTTGTAACAATAGTAACAATAGTAGCAGTAGTAATAGTAGTAATAGTAGTAGTAGCAGTAGTAATAGTAGTAGTAGCAGTAGTAATAGTAGTAGTAGTAGTTGCAATAGTAGCAGTAGTAATAGTAGTAGTAGTAGTTGCAAAAGTAGTAGCAATAGTACTACAATAGTAGTAATAGTAGCAATAGTAGTAGTATTAGTAATGGTAGTAGTATCTCTGCAATATGTGCCATTTTAGCAAGGAAGGTTTCTGTTTCTGAGATTGTGGTTCTGTCCGATGTGCCGTCTTCGGCTCGAAAGGACAATAGATAGATAGAATAGTATTACCAGCCAACCAACCGAGCCAACCAGCCAACTAACCGAGCCAACCAGCCAACTAACCGAGCTAACCAGTCAGCAAACCAAGCAACAGGGCCAACCAGTCAACTAACCGAGCCAGCCAACTGAACCAACGAGGAGTCAACCAACCGAGCCAACCAACAAAACACTAAGTCAACTAACCGAGCCAACCAGCCAGCCTGCCATCCATCCAACCATCAATGCCAACCAACCAACCAGTCAACCAATCAACCGGCCAACCAACCAATCAAGCAACCACCAAACCAGCCAGCCAACCATCATGTGAACCAACCAACTAGTTAATCAATCAACCAACAAACCAACGAACCAGTCAACTAACTAGCCAACCAACCACCAAATAGTCACCAAACCAACCAACCAACCAACTAGTTAATCAACCAACAAACCGACCAACCAACCAGTAAACCAACCAACCAAACCAGTCACCCAACCAGTCAACCAATCAACCGGCCAACTCAAGAAAAAGCCGAAATAGACGTCTATGTTCAACTCTCATGCTTCAACTATGAGAGACTTGATAATCATGATCTACAGACCATGCCCTGAGACTGAAGCTCAGCATTTGTATATCTACAGATCATGCCCTGAGGCTGAAGTTCAGCAATCATATATCTACAGATCATGCCCTGAGACTGAAGCTCATCATTTGTATATCTATAGACCATACCCTGAGATTGAAACTAATTGAGTCTAGAATTCACTCCAACAAGGTCTCTTGTGTTAAGGAGAGAGATAGATCTTCATGTTCAGACGAGGGGAGTGTGAATTAACACAGCATTAACTAGTACTTATGTTGTTTCTATTAGATTCATTAGTTCACAGTAGTGGTGGAATCTGTTTGATATTTAAGAAAAAAACCTTGTATTGCAGTACTTCTATAACGGACAAACTTGACCGTTCGTTCAGAACGCTGGAAATAAGGAAAGCTTTAGCAACTACTACATTGAAATCGAGGTTCTAAGAGTTACCTGTACGTGATTACCACATGGCATTCACTCATTTTCATTATTATCATCATCATCATTATTATTACCCATCATCGTCATCATCATCATCATCATCATCATCATCATCATCATCATCATCATCATCATCATCATCATCATCATCATCATCATCATCATCATCATCATTATCATCATCATCATCATCATCATCATCATCATTATCATCATTATCATCATTATCATTATTATCATTATCATCACCATCATTATTATTATAATCATTATTATCATCACCATTATCATCATTATCATTATCACCATTATCATTATAATTATTATTATCATCATCATCATTATCATAATCATCATCATCCATATCATCATTATCATCATTATCATCATTATTATCATCACCATTATCATCATCATTATCATCACTATTATCATCATAATTATAATTATCATCATCATTATAATCATTATCATTATCATTATCATCATCATAATTATAATTATCATCATCATTATCCTTATCATCATCATTATCATCACCATCATCATCATTATCATTATCATTATCATCATCATTATCATCATCATTGTCGTCATCATTACACATTAATATTTATGTACGTTAATTTTATTA
Source organism: Megaustenia siamemsis (assembly GCA_032433765.1). Taxonomy (NCBI): domain Eukaryota; kingdom Metazoa; phylum Mollusca; class Gastropoda; order Stylommatophora; family Ariophantidae; genus Megaustenia; species Megaustenia siamemsis. The sequence continues at coordinate 15,507,999 of JAVIAB010000047.1, read as the reverse complement.
TTAAAACTAACGGTATTAATGGATTGTTTCCCTCCAACATGACAACGTTTAGGAGTTTGAGACTGGATGGCTGGGTCATGTAAGAATAAAGGCCACCATTCGTATTCCCAAACAGAGATTGCATGTTGAACTTCGGCACGGAAAAGTGTCCAAAGTGCAGCCTGGTGCTGAGATATAAGGATGTTTGCAGGGATTCCTTGGGGAATACTCTATCAGTGAAAATAAAAATTGGGATAATCTGGTATCAGATCGTAGCACATGGAGAACACAAATAAAAAGCTAAAGACATAAAAAGCGGCACAGCAAAATTCGAGGAAGTGTTGACATGAAATTTAAAAGACAAAAGGCGCAGCAGAAAGGAGACAAGGCCAAGCACCACGAATAGTAAAAAAAGTAAAGTACCCCCGTCACGCCAAGTGACGTATAGGGAATATGGTGTTAGTGACCATAAATTTTACAGACCTTCAGCATATGATTTTTGGGGTAATGTGGTCGGTATTACGCCCGTGCCGCTTTACTTTCCCAGAAAAAAATCCGGTACCCATTAAAGGCTGGGTGAACCGGAGCCGTCGGTTGGGACCGAAAAAAAATGTTCATTTCAAAAAAATTATTTCAATTTTTTTAAAAATAATATTAACTGGGTTCATTTATGTTTCGTTACAGTAAAACATTGAACATTTCAGTTCTGTTGCTGCAAAACAATGTCAGTTTTGTTAAAATAATATAAAAAGAATAGTTCGTTACAGTTTTTGTTAAATAATATAAAAATTATTTCATTTCTAAATAATATAAAATAGGTTTCACTTCTAAATAATTTAAAAATTATCTCCTTTCTAAATAATGTAAAAAAATTATTTCATTTCTAAATAATGTAAAAATTGTATCATTTCTAAATAATAAAAAAATACTTTCATTTCTAAATAATATAAACATTATTTCATTTCTAAATAATATAAACATTATTTCATTTCTAAATAATATAAACATTATTTCATTTCTAAATAATATAAACATTATTTCATTTCTAAATAATATAACAATTATTTCATTTCTAAATAATATAAAAAGTGTTTCATTTATTACTTAACACAATAATACACAAATGTATGTGACTCAGTTTTGATAAAATAATATTAAAATTTACTCAAGTACTTTTATTATAATTATACAAATACTGAAACAATTCAAATTTGTTCAATTAACGAAACAAATTAGTTAAGTTCAGTTTTGTAGAATAATTCATAAAAGCACTGGTGCTTTTCAATTTTCGAGAAACAATTTTTATAATTTGTTCCGTTAACTTTACTCATAATTATATTGACCTTATGTATGGTTTTGAAGGAGCAGTGACAACTGTGTCATATTTTTTCGGCCGTACCGTCGTTTTAGTCAAATGTTTATTTTGCCGCAGTTTCAATAATTTAATTTTATGTGACGTTTTAAATAAAAGAGTTGTTTACGTTTCATTAATTTGTTTCAAAAAGTTGTCAATATTTGTCAAGTTTCACAGTACTTGGAGACAAGAAAATCACTGGAGTCTGTAGAAATGTGGTTTTACAGAAGAATGTTGAGAGTACCATGGTCAGCTAAGAAAAGTAATGAAAACGTTCTGAAAGAGATCAAAGCAAAAAGAGAGCTAATTTCCAATATTAGGAAGAAACAATTATCATTTTTTGGCCATGTAATGAGAAGGGAACAACCGGAATACATTGTAACAACTGGGAAAATTGAAGGACGAAGAGATAAAGTGAAGCTAGGAGAAAAAAAACCCAGACAGCTTAATTAAGAGAATGGCTTAGCAGAAGGTGAACAACAGAAATCATAAATAACTGTCGAGAACGAAAGTTGTGGAGAGACGTGCTCACCAACGCCAGCAGACATTGTGGATGATGATGATATTGATGACAGTACGTTGAAAGTCCGAATACTATGTTGTGTAAGGCAACGTCATGAGAGAAATATTCCTGTCCAGTCTGGCTCTACGTCACCTTACATTTTGTGTGGGCTCTTGTCTCTGAACAGGTAAGGTCAACACGCTCACGTAATGACGCTGTTTTTCTCTACGTATCTTTCATAATAAGCTTTATAAGAAAAACGTGTTGGGAATACACTGACCACGTACTGAGAATGAATAAAGAAAGACTTCCCCGTCAGGCGTTCACGTGGAAACCATTTGATTAAATAAAAAAAGGAAGCGCAAGATAATCGCTACGCAGAACAATTACTAGGGAAGGCTCGGCCATGGAACTAATAAACAAGCAAGAACTACAAGAACTACAAGAACTAGCAGCAGATCATCAATCATGGAGAACTTTAACTTCTGCCCTATGTGCCGTCTTATGCCCAAGAGGAAAAGAGAATGAATAAATGTTTTTATAAATAATGTTACATAACGTCATCCGCTTCCTTTTTCCATCCCACTGTCCCGGTTTTGCATTTCCAATATCCAGTTCTTGTCTGAAGGAAAGATGGAAAGCCTAGTTATAATATAAAAATGGTTAACATTTGTCTGTATTAAAGACATAATAATAATAATAATAATAATAATAATAATAATAATAATAATAATAATAAATAATAATAATAATAATAATAATAATAATAATAATAATAATAATAATAATAATAATAATAATAATAATAAATACAGTGATGTCTCGTACTTCGAACTTAATTTGTTCCAGTTCGAAATCTGAATTGTTCGAGTGGGAATCAGAGTTTTCCATTAGAATAAATATAGGAACTTGAAGCAATCCGTTCCCAGACACTAACAGTACCTCATTTTGATACAAATTAAACATGGAATGCACATAATTTAAGTTAAAGACTTAAAAACAATTAAATGATAACCAAATAAATAAATATAACATAAAAACAATAAGCAAATTTTGTAAAATGAATAATAAAATGAAGAATAAAATGAAAATTGTATTGAATATAACTCAGTGAGATGTGGGTAATGACCAATGTGGCTAGTGGAGAGGAAGAGAAAGGTTACAGTTCGGATGGGAGTTAGTGTCCATGTATACACAAAATAACTATTTCTCTCTCTCTTTTTCTCTCTCATCCTTTTTCTTTCACTCTCTCCCTCTCTCACTCTCACTCTCTTTCACTCTCACTCTATTTCTCTCTCTCGCTCTATTTCTCTCACTTTCTCTCTCACTCTATTTCTCTCACTTTCTCTCTCACTCTATTTCTCTCTCTATCACTCTTTCTCTCTCTCTCTCTCTGTTTCTCTCTCTCTCTAACTCTCTTTCCTTTCTCTTTGATCTGCAGAATGAGAGTTTACATGACCTTACACATGACCTTCCTTGTCTCTACACTCTCTTTGAATGCCTTGGACTATTTAAAACGGTCATATATTATAACGGCATATAATGGCTATAAAACCAAAGACAGAAAAATAAAACGGGAAAAACAACATTTAAATCACATGAGCTGGAACACAAAAGACAACTTGGTCGTAGAACAGAATGGTTTTACGAAATACATGTTATTTGTTATCACTGCGCCCGAGAAGTTCTAATGTAGAATCATTGTTCGAATTACAGATCAAAATTCTCTCAAATTTAGATTCAAATTCTGGAATGTTCGAAACTGAGATGGTTCAGCGAGCGAGGCGTCGATGTATATAAAACTGGTTAAATTTAGCTATGATAAATTAGTTCAAAACTGGTTAATTTCAGTTTTATTTAAATAGTATACAAATGTTAAATTCAGTTTTGGTTTTAAATATAACAGTTTTTTTATTTAGTTTAGTTTAGATACGAGTACAAAAACTGCTTAATTTGGGCTTTTCTTGCAACATTGCTCTACTCGATTTTAATCAAATACTAGAAATATAAAAGTGGGTTAACTCATGTATTTATAATACAAACATGTATCTAATTTAAATTTGGTGAAATATAAACAAATATTATTATATCATTTATACTTGATTCAACTCAGTCTCGCTGTTAGAATAGAAAAATTAGTTCACTTCAGTTACGTTATAATAATACACATCATCATCATCATCATCACGGGCTTGCTGGCGTTGGTGATCATGTCTCTACAAAACTTTCCATCTCGACAGTTATTTATCATTTCTGTTGTTGACCTTCTGCACAAGTCATTCTCTTAAGCTGTCTGGTATCTTTTCTCGTTGCTTCCCTCTATCTCTTCGTCCCTCAATTTTTCCAGTTGTTACAATATATTCCAGTTGTTCTCTTCTCATTACATGGCCAAAAAATGATGATTGTTTCTTCCTAATATTGGAAATTAGCTCTTTTTTTGCTTTGACCTCTTTCAGGACATTTTCATTACTCTTCTTAGCTGTTCATGGTATTCTCTACATTCTTCTGTAAAACCACATTTCTACAGATTCCAGTGATTTTCTTATCTGTTGTTCTATTGTCCATGATTCACATCCATATGTTAAGACTGGCTCTACATAACATTTAAGTAAGAACTCTTTTTCTTGTTTCTGTTGTCAAAAATGGATTGCATAGTATCTTCCTCATTTTTTGGAAAGTTGCTTTTGAATACACAATAACACACAAGTTTAGTTAAATTCAGGATTGTTAAAATAATGAAATTAGTTCACTTCAGTTACGTTATAATAACACACAAGTTTAGTTAAATTCAGGATTGTAAAAATAATGAAATTAGTTCACTTCAGTTACGTTATAATAACACACAAGTTTAGTTAAATTCAGGATTGTTAAAATAATGAAATTAGTTCACTTCAGTTACGTTATAATAACACACAAGTTTAGTTAAATTCAGGATTGTTAAAATATTGAAACGACAGAAGATTAGCAAGTTGACTTTCATGGGCTTTAAAACAAAATAACAGCACAAAATTATATTTAATTTATATTTGTATTAAGTATGTAAAATTAGTGATATTTATTTATGTTCACGTAAACTAAACATTACACGCTGAAGTCGGATGTGTTGGGAAGAAAGACTAAAATATCATATTTTTACTGCCAACCCCAACACAACGCAGACACGCCCACATAACGTCCTTTTAAGGGCGGATGATGAGAAGGTGTATTCCTTTAGTCATCGGGCGAACGCAAGCAAGCAACTAAAAATTAGTTAACTTAAATTGTTAAAATAATTATTTCAAGATTTGACTCATACAAGTTTTCTCATAATAATTCAAACTGGTCTCGTTATAATGATACATATAATGTTTCAACATTTTAGATTGGTTCGTAAACAAATAATAGTAGAAAGTATATATCCATAAAACCAATATTATACATGTACAAATTTGGCTGAATTCAGTTTTGCTAAATTCTTTTTTGCTCTCAATGAAGATATTTTCTTTAGATTCGCCACTGCATATGAGAAATTAAAATAAACCTTTAAATTTCATATGAGAAAATAAAATAAATCTTTAAATTTCATATGAGAAAATAAAATAAATCTTTAAATTTCATATGAGAAAATAAAATAAATATCTAAATTTCATATGAGAAAATAAATTAAATCTTTAAATTTCGTATGAGAAAAACAATTTAATAATATTTAAATTCATATAAGAAAATCCATTAAATTTTCAAATTTGGTATGAAAAAGTCAATTGTACAGAAAAAAATTATGTAGAAAAACAAAACATAAAAAACACTTGTAGGATAAGTAAGACAAAAGAAATGTACATAAAATTAAGTATAAAATAAACAAAACTTATAAATAGAATAGAGAATGGAGTAAAACTAAGTATGTAGTTGCAGGGAAGTTTAAGAAAGTTCGATTTGTGTCTCCATACCCAAGGGTTCATCGGGACACCACTGACAGATTTTGTCAACTTTTTCCATTTCTCTATCTATCTATCTTTCGTTCACCCGAAGTATTGTCTTTATCTGCAATGTCGTTTCCTGTATGACATCCAGTAATAGAGGTTGGGCCTTTCGAGGCTGAGGGCCCGGCGCTGCACCTGCCTGAGTGTCCATCACAGGGCGAGTGCCATATCGATTTGCGGTTATAGACATACTTCCCATTGGCGTGAGTGCGTGGCATCCTGATTGCTGTAGTGCGCCTTTTGACTGGTTGCCTCCGACTTCAGCACTTAAACTTGCTAGAGCAGACTGTGGTCTTGCTCGGGTGTAGGAAGGCCAGTCTTGGTTTTCAGTCCCTGGTGACAGTTAAGCCTCATCTGCACGACAAGGAGCTGGCCTTGATGAGGTTCCATTTCTCTCTACCTTCAATCATTCTTTTGGACTCTGCAAAGACAAGGACTGTCCATTCTTTGAGGTTATCTTTCTATCTCTTTCTCTGCCTTCCAATTATTCCCATTACTTTCGCGGTTCCTCGCAGAATGGATGTTTTTTTCTGGACATTTATTGTACATCATCAAACAGTAATCACTATCACGATGAAAAGGAAAAGAATATAATTAACAGATTGGAACAAACACATGTCGACATTATTAGTAGAGAGACAGACAGAGAGACAGACAGAGAGATAGACAGAGAGAAAGACAGAGACAGACAGAGAGAGACAAACAGACAGACAGAGAGAGAGACAAACAGACAGACAGAGAGAGAGAGACAGACAGACAGACAGGGAGAGAGACAGACAGAGAGACAGATAGACAGACAGAGAAAGACCAGAAAGAAAACCAAATTTTTTATTTGACTGGGTTGTTTAGTTTTCTTTATTACCACCACCACCACTACTACCACCACGACTACTACTATCACTACTACCACTACTACCACTACTATCACTACCACCACAACTACTACTACCACTACTATCACTATCACTGCTACTACTACCACCACCACCACTACTACTACAACCACTACTATCACTATCACTGCTACTACTACCACCACAACCCTCACTACTACTACTACCACCACCACTACTACAACCACTACTATCACTACTACTACTACTACTACTACCACCACAACCACTACTACTACTACTACCACTACTATCACTACCAACACAACTACTACTACCACTACTCTCACTGCTACTACTATCACCACCACCACTACTATCACTACCCCCACTATTACTATCACTACTACTACCACCACTACTACCAATATTACTACTACTACTACTATCACCACCACCATCGCTAATATAATCATCACCACTACCACTATTACTACTACCACTATTACTACTACCACCACCACTAAAACTACGATTATTACTACAATTAATTATAACAATTACAATAGCAAGGATGAAGAAAATCGATTGATTCGAAACAAAGTGCTAAAAAAACCCCCTTAAACTACCTTAGGAAAAGAAAAGAGCAATGAAGTCATAATAAAAGACTTAATCATTAAAAGGAACTAGTTTATAAACGCAATTCTACAGATGAGACTATTGCAACGTCAAAAGACACAATGTGCTGGAAACAACAATAATGGAAGACATAGTTCTAGGAAGAAGAGACAAGGGCAGACCAAGAAGAAGGTGGTTTCAAAATATCAAAAAGATCTTCTTGAACTTGACAATAGAAGATTTAGGATATCTGGAAAGAGACAGAGATTCTTTCAGACAGTTACCGGCTGTTATAAGTGAAATGTTTCTCTAAGGATACCAACTAGATGTTGATAATGTAACAATATTAATAACAATAATAATAATAATAATAATAAAATATAAATTTTATTATCATCATTGTTATTATTCTTAACATATGGATGTCACTCAAAGAACAATAGGACAACATACAAGAAAATCACTGAAGTCTGTAGAAATGTGTTTTTACAGAAGAATGTTGAGAATACCATGGACAGCTAAGAAGAGTAATGAAAATGTTTTGGAAGAGGTCAAAGCAAAAAGAGAACTAATTTCCAATATTAGGAAGAAACAATCATCATTTTTTGGCCATGTAATGAGAAGAGAACGACTGGAATATATATAGTAACAACTGGAAAAATTGAGGGACAAAGAGATAGAGGGAAGCAAAGAGAAAAAATACCAGACAGCTTAAGACAATGGCTTGGCAGAAGGTCAACAACAGAAATGATAAATAACTGTCGAGATCGAAAGTTGTGTAGAGACATGAACACCTACGCCAGCAGGCCCGGTACTTAATGATGATGATATTATCATTACTGTTGTAACTATTATTATTATCATCATTACTACTGTCGTTGTTACTCTTGTTCCTCTCGAGTTATTGAGTTATTTGCGGGTCATCATCATTGCACTCCGAACATGTCCATAGGTGCTCAGATTCACTCCTCAGCAATTCCCCAGTGTCCAGCGACTGACGACTCCCAGTTCTGTGTTAATTGTTAAGTCTTTCTATACGCCCACCAAGTTTCACATTTCTGGCTGTGCCCATCTTAACTCCCATCGCTTTCATAAATCGCAGATTATTATTAATCACTGCAACTCCCTAAATATTAAAATAGTACTTTATTACAAATACGATAAATTGTTATTTAAATTTATAATTATTCTTATACCACTTATAACATGTATAATCTTGTTGATAAAAAAAAAACAATCAATCATGATTGAGCGAAAATAATAACATGAACAATCTTCTACATATTCAAACAACTTGTTTTAAAATTGAGAATAAATTATTGAGAGCATGCGAACATGTTGCTTGTAATGTAAAACGAGAACGATGTGCGAAGAGAGATCAAATTCAAGGAAAATAATCACATTTTATATCCGAAATGAAAATTACGATGGTTATTTCCCTGTGGCATATGATGTGATGTGATTCATAGGTATTGCATGTGTTGACATCATACGTTTACATCATTTTTTGACATCATCTAAAACATCACTATTTCTTATCGTCAACATCATCTTCACAAACATCATCATCATCATCATCATCATCATCATCATCATCATCATCATCATCATCATCATCATCATCATCGAGTATTTCAGAAGAAAGGAAGAACTTCGCCATTCGCCAGGTATTGAGCGTGGGCTGCAAGAGATATCGTGTTTATACATCTATTTTATAACTATCGGAACATGTTTTAATATTCCGGACAGGACTGTGCCAATCCGCATAGGCTACTTGTCCAGTGCAGTCGCCATGAGGTGTTCGTCACTCAGTCTTTTTCTTTCTTTTTTTACATTTCAGCCCCCGACTCAAATTAAAAAAAAAAACGTCTGGCCTTGCCGGGATTTGAGCCCGCTTTATCCTGGTTGGAGTCATCCTGGTTGGAGTTATCCTGGTTGGAGTTATCCTGGTTGGAGTCATCCTGGTTGGAGTCATCCTGGTTGGAGTTATCCTGGTTGGAGTTATCCTGGTTGGAGTTATCCTGGTAGGAGTCTTCCTGGTTGGAGTTATCCTGGTTGGAGTTATCCTGGTTGGAGTCTTCCTGGTTGGAGTTATCCTGGTTGGAGTTATCCTGGTTGGAGTTATCCTGGTTGGAGTCTTCCTGGTTGGAGTTATCCTGGTTGGAGTTATCCTGGTTGGAGTCATCCTGGTTGGAGTCATCCTGGTTGGAGTTATCCTGGTTGGAGTCTTCCTGGTTGGAGTTATCCTGGTCGGAGTTACCCTGGTCGGAGCTATCCTGGTTGGAGTGTGACAGATTATTGATTCGGGAACCGAAGAAGATATTTTTTTTTAAAACATAAGCAGAATAAACGGAACGAAAGAAAACGTTATCAGACCCAAGGTACGGACTCAACAGCGAAGATGATGGCAGAAAATGAATATGTACCAGTGATTCGTAGCTAGCACGAAGCTACCCAATTTTTTTTTAAATACCAATAAATGAAAACACAACAGGTTGTACTGACTCATACACTGGATCACTAGAACAGGACATCCTGTAACATTCGTAGAACTGTCACGAGCTGGGATGCTGTGGAAACACCAAATGAGAAGAGGGCCAAGGACAACCTGGCAGAGAACAGTGGGAATGGGGACGAAGAGCGTTTGCCAGATTTTGCAAATTTGGAAACCAGAATATATATATATATATATATAATAATAATAATAATAATAATAATAATAATAATAATAATAATAATAATAATAATAAGATAGGAGATGTACAACAGAGGTAAGATGCAAAATAATTCAGGCAAAAGCAGCTTTTAAAAAAACAAGGGAGATATTGTGCGATTCATTTTCGCTGTAGAAACAAGTAAAAAGGAGTTCTTACTTAAATGTTATGTAGAGCCAGTCAAAACTCATCAGCACAAACACAAAACTTAGACTATTCAAATCAAATGTACTATCAACCCTTACGTATGCGTGTGAAAGCTGGAAAACAACGAGAGATATAGAAACAAAGTTGAACATTCGAAAATAAATGTCTAAGGAAAATACTTGGTATAGCGTGGAACGAATTCAAAACAAATGAGGAAATTAGAGAAATCGCCAATCAACCACTAATATCTTCAGTAATAAAGAAAAGACGATGGTCATATGTTGGACATGTGATGAGAAGAGATAATAACCGAATAGCAAAGCAAGCCCACATGTGGGAAACAACAGGTAAGAGAAAAAGAGGAAGACCAGAGAGACACTGAGAAGAACATTGATGAGAGAGGCAAGAGCAGCAGGATTCCCTCAATGAGATAGAGCTGCTTGCACAGAACAGAGACAAATGGCGAGATTTGATAAAATATCTTTAAAAGAAAACTGCTAGAACAAAAATTCAGATAGGAGGAGTATCTTGGTCTACGCCCTATGGGCCGGCTACGGCTCGAAAGGTCAATAGATAGATAGAGCCAGTCTTAACATATGGATGTGAAGCATGGACAATAGGACAACAAACAAGAATATCACTGGAGGTTGTAAAAATGTGGTTTTCGAGAAGAATGTTGAGAATATCATTGACAGGACTTCCGGTCAATGTGGCGGATATGCAGCTGGAACCGTTGAGGCTCAGTCTGACAAGTGTTCCCTGTTGCAGTTTCCTCATATTCCCAGTCTGGCTTCCTGCTGCAGCTACTGAGTTTAGTTCTCTGTGCACACCGTGAGCCGTGTTTTTCATCCGGATCGTGTTTCGATATTCCGATTTCTTACGATGAATGATGATATCGTATGATAGATAGTTCGGTTGCGTTCACTTTCAGTGCCGCTTGACCTTATCTCTTTGGCATGTGCTATGGCTGCTATGATGGGGACTGCAGCTACCTTTATTTGCTTGGATCCGCCAATAAGTTTTAATTCTGATGATTCCACTGGTACGAGCGGTCCAATAAGTTTTAATTCTGATGATTCCACTGGTACGAGCGGTTGAGCAATTATGGATTTTAATTCGTGTGTAGTGATACCCGAGCCTTCGACTTACCACAACCATGACCATGGACAGCTAAGACGAGTGATGAAAACGTTCTGAAAGAGGCCAGAGCAAAAAGAGAGCTCATTTCCAATATCAGGCAGAAACAATAATAATTTTTTGGCCATGTAATGAGAGGGGAACAGTTGAAATATATTGTAACATTACAATTGATGAACGAAGAGATAGAGGGAATTATTATTTTGCAAAGAGAAAAGATACCAGACAACATAAGAGAATGGCTTGACAGAAGATCAACAACAGTAATGATGAATAACTGTCGAGATCGAAAATGGTGGAGAGTCATGATCATCATCGCCAGCAGGCATGGTACTTGATGATGATGATGATGATGATATATATATAAATGATACAAGACCATTAAAACTTATCCTTTCATGTATCATAAACTAGTGTTTTAGATCCACAGAACATTATTTCTACTCATGTAATTAAAATCTAAATAACTGAAAAAGGAATAAACTCTAATGAATAGAAAATGTGGTCATTGAAAAGTATCAGCTCATTTATGATAAATTATAATATCAGAACTTATTAGATCGTGTATCAAGAACTAGAATATTTCTAAATATCATGTGTATTACAAAATAGAACATTTTAGAGAATTATCCGCTTATGTATTGCAAATTAGATCAATTGAAGAAATATTTCTAGAATATTATAATGTATCTACTCGTGTATCATTAACGAAAACATAAGAACTTGCCTACTCATGTATCATTAATGAAGACATAAGAATCTTCCTACTCTTGTATCATTAACGAAAACATAAGAACTTGCCTACTCATGTATCATTAATGAAGACATAATAATCTTCCTACTCTTGTATCATTAACGAAAACATAAGAACTTGCCTACTCATGTATCATTAACTAAAACATAAGAACTTTCCTACCCATGTATCATTAACTAAAACATAAGAACTTTCCTACTCATGTATCATTAACTAAAACATAAGAACTTGCCTACTCATGTATCATTAACTAAAACATAAGAACTTGCCTACCCATGTATCATTAACTAAAACATAAGAACTTTCCTACTCATGTATCATTAACTAAAACATAAGAACTTGCCTACTCATGTATCACAATATGAACATTTTAGATATAAAATTATAATTGTGCTACTTATATATCATAAACAGGAAAAAAACAGGAATTGCTTTATATACAAATAGCTTCCTTCTCTAAACCCGATATAATAAATTAGAGAAGTACATACACGGGTTGTTCATGAACTAAATATAAAATGGTGGAGATATATCTAATTAAATAAAACAATCAATGTATACAGTTAGAACAAAAATCACTCCCAATAGCCGCAATAGCGGTATTCAACTTTATCAAGAAAATATCTACAAACATAATATTTAAAATATTTAATAATGTTAAAAGTTATACTTCACAATCTACCATATTATAAATATTATACCAGCTCGTGTGGTACTCGGTAAGAATGGATTCTTGTCAACTGTCACGTAGTAGATCATTATAGACAAAATATTTTTTTTTCTAATGAAGAGCATTATAGAACATATAAATAAAACATATAAAATAAAAGTGGTTATAAATTTCATGAAAATGGTCAACAATACATGAAACTACAGCAAAGTTTTACGAATCAAGTATGTATAACTTAATTAAATAAGTATTAAGCAGTAAATAGTAGTAGATAAATGTTAAATAGACATAACTGGTTGAGGTCATAGTTACTCACGCTAAACACAGAATGTGGACACTTCACAAAATAAAATATTTGTCACAGAGTAATCCAAACATTTGGTTTTAAACGTTTCGAGAAAACAAATCAAATGTACAGAAATATGTGTACATAATCCAGAAGTGTACAAGCACAATTTGACTACACACACACAAGAGGTAGGTCAGCAAATGTACTTTAATTTAACTGAATTAGTTTGTTCAGAACTTATGTGCAGAATTACACGTTCACAGAACGTACGGGTTCGTTTGTTTCCGTGACCTCTTGGGAGGTCTCGTTCGTTGATTAAATGGAATAAAAATAGTGGTCGACGGAGCTGACATCACGATAAGGAGTTCGGGTCAAACTGAAAGCTGTTCTAGTTTATTGGGAAACCCTTGAATGAGGGAACGGGGTGACTCACGGGAGAGAGCGGATCCCCGTTATGGCAAGCGGAAGGTCATGTCAGTGACAGAAATAGTTGTGTCTTATTAACGTGGATATCGTTGGGGCTTCTTTAACGACCGTCGACTTAGATTGATGATGTTAGTGGCAGGGGCGTTTTCACCTGTGGATATGGGGAATCTGTTTATTTTATTTCATTTTTAAAAAAAATTACTCGTTATGACAAATAAAAATAAATAACAGCAGAAGTAAATAGAGTTCTTCTCAACACAAAACCCATCATTAAAAAAACAAACAAACAAACAACAGAAGTAATGGTTATGTCGAAGAAACAATCATCACCAGCATGCAGCATAAAAATAAACAGGAACAATCTGAAACAAGTGCAACGCGTCAAATACTTAGGCACAATAATAACATCAGATGGAAGATGCACCACAGAAATAAAAAGCAGAATAGCTCAGACCAAAATAAAATTTCAGAAAATGAAAAAAAATATCTTATGCAACAAATCTATGTCAATAGAAATGGAAAAAAGAGTCCATCGGTGCTATATAGAACCAATTCTGACCTATGGAACCGAATCATGGACAAACAAATGAAAAGACGATTAGAGGCCACAGAGATGGGATTTCTCAAAAGAATTTTGAAAGTTTCCTGGACAGCTAAAAAAGACCACTGAAGAAACTATCAAAAAGGCCAACACAAAAAGGGAACTCCTAAAAAACATCACAAAGAAACAATCAACATTTTTTGGGCACATCATGAGAAGAGGAAAGTTGGAATACTTGGTTACAACTGGCAAAATAAAAGGAAAGAGAGATCGCGGACGACAAAGAGAGAAAATACTGGATAGCTTGGTGTCATTGCACGTAAAACAGTCAACAACAGAATTGATACAATTCAAGATGGATATAATATTGTGGAAGGACATGATCGCCATCGCCAACCAGTATGGCACATCTCTCTCTCTCTCTCTCTCTCTCTCTCTCTCTCTCTCTCTCTGCGATCAAGACTCAATCAGAGTAGGATTCCAGACTCTCTCATGAAGTCAGCTGTCTGTTTAAGCGAATCGATTGCCCCATATAGTTTTTCTTCCAGGGAGGTGGGCGTGGACCACATTGCTCTTCTCAGGTCTGTGTACTGGGGGCAATCCTGTAGAACATGTTTTGTAGTCATATTGTCCAGTGTACAGTGGCATAGGCTGGTTGTACCTATTTTGAATTTGGTGAACATGAGATTTCTCATTCTATTGTGGCCAGTGCGTAGGCGAAGTATGATGACTTGATCCCTCCTTGATAGTTGATGGTATCCGTCACTCTCGTTATGCTTTAGGTGTTCTCGTTTCCATTTTCATGGAACTGACCCTTGAGGATGGATTTGGCTTCATCATAACTTAGCGGATGGTTCTCTTGTGGTAATCTCCATCACTCCTTAGCTGATTTATCTGCGCGTTCGTTCCCGTGTATGTTACACTGTGATGGTATCCACTGAATGACTACTCTCTGGATGTTATTGCATAGTTGGGCCAGGGTTGTTCTCAAGTCATCTAGTTCATTGTTCTTGGGGCTTTTTAGAGCTGATAATACTGACAGTGCATCAGTCAGAATCACCATTTTATTGTGCATGTTATTTTTGTGTTGAGTAGCCAGTGCTGCAGCATCTCTTATAGCCTCAGTTTCTGCTTTAAAGTTGTTTGAGAATTTTCTAGAAGCTATTGACTTGGTGATCTCGTCCTGATTATTCAGCGTCAAGAACACCCCCCCCCCCTTTTCCATTTCTGGTGGCATTTGTAGCAGAGTGCATATGTGGGACCAAGAGTCCTGTGATAATGGTAATGATGATAATGGTAATGATGATAATGGTAATGATGATAATGGTAATGATGATAATGGTCGTTATGGTTTCAATGGCTCACTCGGGAAAGCTATAAGATGAATAATGCATAAATGAGATCTGCCTGATGTTGTCTTTTAGCTGTCGGTCTGTCTGGCATTCACTTTAGTATATATAGTATTTGAGAGTATATAGATGATGATGATGATGATAACCTGGAAATATTGTGGGAAGAAGAGATAGAGGAAAACAGAAAGAGAGAGAGAAAAAAAAATCAAAACAGTTTAATGTAATGGTTTGGTAGAAAAACAATAACAAAAGTAGAGATAGAAAGTTGTGAGGATTCATGATCACCTACGCCTGCAGACATGGCACTTGGTGGTGATAAAGTATTGAAAATAAGCACCATATTGTCAAATTCCTACTTTTTTTTGTGTGAAATATTCTTCTTCTTTGTGTGAAATATTCTTCTTTTTTGTGTGAAATATTCTTCTTCTTTGTGTGAAATATCCTTCTTTTTTGTGTGAAATATTCTCCTTCTTTTATGTGTGAAATATTCTTCTTTTTTGTGTGAAATATTCTTCTTCATTGTGTGAAATATCCTTCTTTTATGTGAGAAATATCCTCCTTTTTTGTGTGAAATATTCTTATTTTTTGTGTGAAATAACCTTTTTTGTGTGAAATAACCTTCTTTTTGTGTGAAATAACTTTCTTTTTTGTGTGAAATATCCTTTTTTGTGAAATATTCTTATTTTTTGTGTGAAATAGCCTTCTTTTTTGTGTGAAATAACCTTCTTTTTTGTGTGTGAAATAACCTTCTTTTTTGTGTGAAATAACCTTCTTTTTGCGTGAAATAACCTTCTTTCTCATATGAAATAACCTTTTTTGTGTGAAATAACTTTCTTTTTTGTGTGAAATAACCTTCTTTTTCAGATTAAGCGTCTCCTATATTGAAATACAATCTTCGGAGGCGAAGATGCACTTCACGGCAGCAGAGCTGGAAGTTGTCAGCGACCCACATCTGATGGCTTGCGTCAGGATCGGTGAACCAGAACCATCCAGACCCTGCTCCACCTCTCCGTGGTGCCTCTGGTAACAGACAAACCTGTCTAGTCTTACCAATCGAGTAGGGATCGAAGAGAAAAGTCAACCCGGTACTAAAAAAATGTGCTGAAGTCGGATGCGTTGGGCCGAAAGGCGCAAATATCACAGCTATACTGCAAACAACAATACAATGCAGACACGCATACTTGACGTCATTTTAAGGGCGGATGATGAAGAGGTGTACTCCTTTAGTCATCGGACGAACGCAAGCAAGCAAGCAAGCAATACAATCTTCCAGTGTAGTGATATCGTCTTAGTCTTCACCAGAGTCATATCTTTAGACTGGGCACTGCTACCAACTATTTTATAATACAGAGCTTACATATTTTCATAATTATTACATATGGATCAAAACACGACGTAATAACAGTGTCTTGCTATGGATTCGTGTAGTCGATAATCACAGTTGAATTTTGCTTATACAAGTTTATTTGATCGTCAGTTGTACACGTGAAGGTAAAGTGAATACATCTAAATTATAAGTCTAATTTCAAAATTAATGTTCCTGGATGCGCTGAAAAGGTTATCACCGGTGTTTATTTGAGGCATCTTTTAGTACATATTGTCTGTGACGTTTCTAATTCTGTCTTTTATTCTATCTATCAAAATATCACAACTCGTCATGTTTTACGCTTTCTATTCTATATCTATGTCTTGACTTATTCAATACCATTCTTAATCTACTTATTATTGTTCTCTGGAGCACACAACTTATGAACCTAACTTGCAACACTTAACTAAACTATGTCTGGTCTAACGTGATGTTCATTAGGTTATTCTCTATATCTCTCTAACTTATTTCTATATTGATCGTGTTCTCTATCTAGATGTTTCCAGCTCTAGGTGTTTCTCTCCCTCTGTGTTTTTTTTAATGTTTCTTGATGTTCCTGGATGTTCCTTTCTAATTCTTCTAATGTATGAGGTTAAATACCTCAGTCTCATTTGTATAAAGTGTTAGTTTAGTCGCTGTCTAGAGATATCTCAGCCAATGGCTGAATACGAAGTTCAACTCTAGATGATTTTTGTGTCCAATTTTGCAAAACAAGTTTCTATCTTGACATTTTAGTTAACCTCTGAATTTGAAAAAAATAATGCTAATATGAACTCTAAGAGTGACATCTCTCTCATAAACGTAACCTGCCCCCGAGTTTGTTTATGAACCTAATTTGTGGATCTGAAAGACAAGACAAGTTTACATCTATTCCCCACCTTTTCAATAAGAGCTAAAATTTTCCATTTCCAAAACTTGCTAATGTTATTATTTATGTTTGACTGTTTTCTGATTATACTGCTATCATCCACTGAGTTTTGGGTAATTACAAACATATCTAGCCCAAGCTATGTCTCTATCTGCCTTTATGTAAAAGTAAGTAGTAAAGAGCCCCATCACGCCAAGTGACGTATAGGGAATATGGTGTTAGTGACCATCAATTTTACAGACCTTCAGCACATGATTTTTTGAGTAATATGGTCAGCGGCCCGTGCCGCTTTACTTTCCAAGAAAAATATCTGGTACGCATTTAAGGCTGGGTGAACCTGGAAGCCGTCGATTGGGATTGAACCCTACCTCTTGTCCTTTGTAGTTCAGTTTTTTTTTTTCGTTCGCCAACTTTTATCTCTTACGAAGCCCCTAGAGACTAGGAACTGCATTTTGCGTGTTAATTAATTTTTCCCTGGCAGCCGTGTGCACAGGGATACCTCGCCGCACACAGGCAGATAACTCCGTCTTCAAGCCGGACCTTGCTGCTCAGACCAGGGGCGGTTGCCGCAGAAAGAAATCATAAATAAAAATCCAAACTAGACGGGATTTGAACCCACAACCTCCCTATCTCGAGGCCGGTATTTTGCTTCGAGACCAACCTGCCCCCGTTTGTCCAGTTCACTAACCACTGAGCTATCGCAGCTCCCATCTCCCATTACGTGATTTATTCTAATCTAGTCTACATACTATCACACCCGCTTTTCTAATATTATCTTCTTGTACCCCTAGCACAGTTGTTTGTTTTCATCTCAAATTGGTATTTTAGTTCGAGTCTTGGAAATCTGGCATCCTTTTATTTTTTGACAAAAGGTTTCCTGGTCCTAGCACATTCTCTTTCATAAAATTGAGTTTATCCACGTGGTTTCAATTTGTGGCTCTACAAACATCATGTTCAACCTTATTGGTGATCATGTCTCCTCACAACTTTCTATCTCTACATCTGTTGCTGATTTTCTACCAAACCATTTCCTTAAACTATTTTGAATTTTTTTTCTCTCTCTGTTTTCCTATATCTCTTCCTCCCCCTAATTTTCCCATCTTGTCACTATATACTCTAAAATCTTTATATAATAAAGTGAGTGCCAGACAGGTAGCAGGACCAACAGCTAAAAGGCAACATCAGGTAGATTTCATGTGCGTAGTATTCATCTTATAGCTAGCCCGAGTGAGACTTTGAAATTAGCATCCTCAAGTACCATGCCTGCTGGCGTAAGTGATCATGTCTCTCCACAACTTTCGATCTCGACAGTTATGTATTATTTCTGTTGTTGACCTTCTGCCAAGCGATTCTCTTCAGTTGTCTGGTATCTTTCTCTGTGATTTTCTCTTTGCTTACCTCTGTCTCATCGTTCCTCAACGTTTCCATTCCTCTTCTTCTTCTTTCCTTCCTTATCTGTCTTTCAGCGTCGAGGGGAAATATAATTCGCTGTCTTTTGCTCTTCTGTTCGCCTCTGCTGCTGTTATGTTTCCTAGCGCTTCTAATATTCCATCGACCCATCTTTTTCGTGGTCGACCCTTGGGTCTGGTTTTCTCACAATGTTTGTTGAAGGCTCGTTGTGTTGTGTTTTGTTCTTTCTGCCTTGTCACATGGCCAAACCATTTTATCTGTTGTTTCCTTATATATTCTATGGCGGGGCTATTTCTAGCTTTTTTCTCAGTTCTTCATTTCTGATCTTATCTCTCAGACTGTTTCCTGTCATTAGTCTAACACATTTGATCTCTGTAGAGGTTATTTTTCTTATTGTTCTTGTATCTAGGGTCCAGGTCTGGCATTGGTAGCACAACGTTGGGATGAAGATTGTATTGTATAGTGCTCGTTTTGCCTCCAGAGTTATTTCCTTGTTGGACAATAGTGGTAATAACTGTCCAATAATTTGACAAGCTTTGTTGCATCTTGAGTCTATCTCTGCTGTTTGAGAATCATCGTTTGTCATTAGACTTCCTAGGTATTATGGGCCTCCCTTCGTATGTCAAAGACACTAACGACGCCCTTAACATCTTTTCCTCTATCACCCTCCTTCCTGATCGTCACTACCGCCTCTTCGTTATGGATGTCTGCTCCCTGTATACTTCTATTCCCCACTCCGACGGCCTTCAAGCTCTTCAGTTTTTCCTGGACCGTAGGATCCAACCCTCCATCGCCACTGGCGTCCTCCTCCGTCTAGCAGAATTAGTCTTGAACCTCAACTCTTTCGAGTTCAATGGCAATTTCTTCACCCAGATCAGCGGTGTGGCGATGGGCACTAAAATGGGCCCTAGCTATGCTTGTCTCTTCATGGGTTATCTAGAGCACCAAATTATCCAAACCTACCAGGGCCCTCTTCCCCTTATGTATCGTAGGTACATTGATGACTGCATTGGTCTGTCTGACCTTCCAGAAGATGAGATCTCCCGTTTCATCGAATATGTCGGACATTTCCACCCCTCTATCCACATCACCTTCCACATCTCCACCTCCTCCGTATCTTTCCTGGACATCCTAGTCTCCTTGGGCACCTCTCATCTTCTCACCTCGGTCTTCTACAAGGCCACGGACTCCCATAGTTTCCTCCGCTACGACTCCTCTCATCCTACATCCTGCAAGAACTCTCTTCCATATTCTCAGCTTCTCAGACTTCGTCGCCTTTGCCAAGACGATGAAGATTTCCTTCACAATGCCCACCTCATGCTTGATTTCTTCCGCCGACGCCTTTATCCAGAAGCAGCTCTCCTCCCTGCCCTGCGTCGAGTTCTCCACACTTCACGTCAGTCTGCTCTTACCCCCTCTACTCATCCCCCCTCTGATAGAGTAGTGCTCGCTCTCACCCATCACCCTCACCACTACGCCGCTATTAGGACCATCCACCGCTACCTCCCTATTCTCCGATCTGACCCTACTACTCGTCTGCTCTTCCCTGACCCGCCACTAGTGGCCTTCAGACGTGACCGGAACCTCCGAGACTTTCTTGTCAGGGGTCGTCTTCCTGCTGACCACTTCAGCCATCGAGGCACTATCCGCTGCAACCGGAGAGTATGTAAAACTTGTGACCACGTTCTCCAGACCGACACTGTCCTCTTCCCTAATGGTCCTTTCGAGATCAGAGAGGGATTCACTTGCACATCGCGGAACATCATTTATGCCATCATCTGTAAGCGATGCAAGTTGACCTACATCGGTCAGTCTGGTCGAAGAATCGGCGATAGGTGCCGTGAACACTTGAATGACATCACCCGAGAAGCGGACACTCCTGTAGCAGCCCACTTTAACTCGAGGGGCCATCGAGGTAAGACTGATGTCTTGGTAACTGGCCTAATATCATGCTCCTCTGATCACCACAGTCGGCTCACTCTTGAGCACCGTCTGATCGCTCATTGGGGCTGCCTCACCCCTCGTGGCATCAATGTATCCCTGTCCCTCTGAGGACCCTCCTGCCTCCGACTCCACCCTCCCACCTATGGACCTCTCTTCCTATTTCTCTTCTTGGGTCCTCCACTCCTCGTCCATCCCTGCTTTTCATATCCTCTTTGAGTAACCCCCATCTTGCCTTCTTCATCCTAAACCCCCCCCCCCTCCCCACACCTTTTTCTCTTCTGACTACCTTCATGTCCTTTACCTCTTTATCACTATATCACCTCTCCACCTGGACTGTACGTACGATCTCTCTGCCCACCTCTATTGTTCCTCGTCCTTCCCACCACCTCTCTGCTGATCTACTCCTAGCTCACCCCTCTCCTCTCTATTCACTTGTAGTCACTACTCATCTATACCTACTATTCCAGTATCCCCCTTATCCTGATGTCCACTTTCATTCCTCTCCTAGGACCCTCATCATCCCCCTTTGTTCTATCATTTCCCTACTTCTTTACCTCCTATGGTTCATACCTCTTGCACACCATCCCTATTGCTCCACTTCTTCCAGACTTTCTCTTTTTCCATTCACTTCTGACCTACCGCCTCTCCCCCTATCCAGTTTTCACATACCTGCTTCTTATCCCTCCTCTCCATACCTCCTCCTCTAATACTTCCCTACCTCCCGATAGACTAACTTCCTCCGGACCACCCCTCTATCGCCCTTCTCATTATACCGGCTTTATTATTCTTCCTCTCCTTATCTCTTCCTCCAGTACCCAATCCTTCCTTTCGTTGACCTACCTCTCAACTCTTTCAGTTCGAGGCCATCCATTCTGTAGAGTCCATCTCTCTCACCCATTGCCTAGTTCACTACTTTGTCGTGTCATTCAATTTCTTTCTCTTAACCTCTCGCGTGATCTCTCACTTCCATTGTTGAGTGATTTATATGTATTGCTTGTTGTGTCCCAGGAGTGTCTTCGTCTATCCCCCTTTTCTCCCCCCCCCCCTTTGGTTTTCCCGATATTAGATCCGTTTGCCCTCTATACTGACCTGTCTTGGTCACGGGTTGCTTTCTATACAAATTCTTTGCGCTTCTAGTCATTCTGTCTTGTTTCAGAACGGATTACAGATTTCCTGCTCTGAGCCCAGCTAAGTACAATTTATTATACATTTTTCTCTTTTTCTATTTTATATATTTTGACGCCCATCATACCTCTCATCATGTAATATTCATTTCTCTCTTTTCTTATTTCTGCATCCCACTTTCCTCTCCCTCCACTTGATCATCTAACATGTAGTAATTGTTCTTCACCGCTTGTTGTCGTTGTCCCTGTATTCTGAAGAAGGCCACAGGCCGAAACGTCAGTATTGTGTTGTGTTCTTTATTTGTAAAGCTGTCACCATACCTTGGAGTGTTTAGCACACCCCACCATTGGCTCATTTGAATTCCTCTACTTGTTTTAGTTGTCTGCCTTCTATAGTTATGTTGATGTTCTGTTTATTTTTGGCGACATTCATGACTTCTGTTTTGTTGATGTGATTTTCATGTTGTATTTTGTGCCTGAGATGTTGAGTTTGTTTAAATGTTCTTGTAGGTCTTCTATTGTTTCATGTATTAGTGCCTGATCGTCTGCAAATAGAAGCTCGTTGATTTCCTCTGTCTCTGATGCGTTGGCTAGCTTGCATATATAGTCCATGTATGTAATAGACAGTAGGGGGGATAGTACGCACCCCTGTCTTAAACCTGATTTAACTTCGAAGTGGTCTGTGTAGCCTGCTGCTGTTCTAACCCTACAGCTGCTGTTGATGTAGAGACTTTTAATACGGTTGATTAGATGTTGGCTTACTCCGTATGTTGTTAGTGAACTTTTCCATTTGTTACAATATATTCCAACTGTTCCCTTCTCATTACATTGCCAAAAATGATTATTATTTCTTTCTAATTTAGGAAATGAGCTCTCTTTTTGCGTTGGTATCTTTCCGAACGTTCTCATTACACTTCTGAACTGGACAAGATATTCTCAACATTCTTCTGTAAAACCAACTTTCTATAGCCTCCAGTGATTTTTTTTGTCTGTTGTTCTATTTTCCATGATTCACATCCATATTTTAAGACTGGCTCTACATAATATTTAGGTGATGATCTTTCTGTTGTCCTATTTTCCATGTTTCACATCCATATGTTAAGACTGGCTCTGCATAACATTTAAGTGAGTTTCTGGTATGCTGTCTTATTTTCCATGATTCACGTCCATATGTTAAGACTGGCTCTACATAATATTTAGGTGATTATCTTTCTTTTGTCCTATTTTCCATGACTCACAACCATATGTTAACTCGTTCCGTACATTTCGCCGCACTGTACGGCAAGCCGATTTCGGCTGCGTCCGTTTCGCCGCATAATGCGTTATTCTCAATTTGCTTATTGTGAACCGTCATCAAACCATATTTTTTTTTTTACATGTCTTGTATCATCTCGGTATTGAGGAAATCAAATACCCAGTTCAATTATCTAAAAATTCATATAAAACATGTTATGTGCTATGTAAATATAAATATGTTGATTGATTCTTAAAACCATGAACAATTTTGTCTCTGATAACCCTTCCAAAGCGTATATGAAACGCTTGCGTACCGAAAGAGTTAAGACTGGCTCAACATAACATTTAAGAACTCCTTTTCTGAATCTTAATTTTTAGACAGAGCTACCCGTGCTGAAGTCAGATGTACTGGGCCGAAAGGCGCAAATATAACAGTTATATTGCACACCACAAAACAACGCTGACACGTCTACTTAACGTCCTTTTAAGGACGGATGTCGAAGAGGAATTCTACAGTCTATGAATACTCTAGAATACTTTAGTCATCGGGCGAACGTAAGCAAGCAAGACAGAGCTACTATTTTTATTTTTAAATTATATATTATTACAGTATGGCACGGAACAGAACGATAAGAGTTGGAAAATCCTAGTGTCAAGGAACGCAATTTCCAATTGTTAACCACATTTAAGTTTAAACATTTGAAGATACAGCTTCTACTAATTACTTTGAAAACATAACTGAAGAAGAGTGAGTATTTTATCTTCCTGGGAAGACACATATGGAGAAATCAACTAAAGTATCCGTGACAAGCAACTGTGCTGGATGTAAACTCAGTCCGAGGAACAAATGTTGGAAGAGATAAACGACACAGTTAGAGATTATCAGAGATTTTCCTCAGTGGAAAACATCAAGAAACAATAGAAAACACCAAGAAACAATAGAAAACATCAAGAAACAATAGAAAACACCAAGAAACAATAGAAAACATCAAGAAACAATAGAAAACACCAAGAAACAATAGAAAACATCAAGAAATAATAGAAAACACAAAGAAACAAAAGAAAACATCAAGAAACAATATAAAACATCAAGAAACAAATATAAACCATCTAGAAACTGTAGAAAACATAAAGAAACCGTAGAATACTTCAAGAAACAATAGAACACATCAAGAAACAGTAGAATACTTAAGAAACAGTAGAATACATGAAGAAAACGTAGAAAACTTAAAAAAAAAAGAATAGAATACATAAACAATAGAATAGTGAGCCGCGATAGCTAAGTGGTTAGTGAACTGGACTACCCCGGACAAGGGGTAGGGTTCGATCCCAACCGACGGCTTCCGGGTTCACCCAGCCTTAAATGGGTATCGGATTTTTTTTCTGGGAAAGTAAAGCAGCACGGGCGTAATACTGACCACATTACCCCAAAAATCATGTGCTGAAGGTCTGTAAAATATAGGGTCACTAACACCATATTTCCCTATACGCCACTTGGCGTGACGGGGTACTTTACTTTTACTTTACATAAACAAGAGAATACTTTAAGAAACAGTAGAATACATCAAGAAACAGTAGAATACTTCAAGAATCTATAGAGTACATAAAGAAACAGTACAATACTTTAAGAAACAGTAGAGTACATCAAGAAACAGTAGAATACATAAAAATAAAACGATACTTCAAGAAACAGTAGAATACATCAAGAAACAATAGAATACTTCAAGAAACGATAGAACCCATCAAGAACAGTTCAACACTACAAGAAACAATAGAATATATCAAGAAACAGTACAACACCTCAAGAAACAGTAGAATACATCAAGAAACAGTAGAATACGTCAAGAAACAGTACAACACCTCAAGAAACAGTAGAACACACCAAGAAACAGTAGAATACGTCAAGAAACAGTATAACACCTCAAGAAACAGTAGAACACATCAAGAAACAGTAGAATACGTCAAGAAGCAGTACAACACCTCAAGAAACAGTAGAAAACATCAAGAAACAGTAGAATACGTCAAGAAACAGTACAACACCTCAAGAAACAGTAGAATACGTCAAGAAACAGTATAACACATCAAGAAACAGTAGAATACATCAAGAAACAGTACAACACCTCCAGAAACAGTAGAATACATCAAGGAACAATACAGCACCTCATGAAACAGTAGAACACATCAAGGAACAGTACAACGCCTCAAGAAACAGTAGAATACATCAAGGAACAGTACAACACCTCAAGAAACAGTAGAATACATGAAGAAACAGTAGAACACATCAAGGAACAGTACAACACCTCAAGAAACAGTAGAATACATCAAGAAACAGTAGAATACATCAAGGAACAGTACAACACCTCAAGAAACAGTAGAATACACCAAGAAACAGTAGAATACATCAAGGAACAGTACAACACCTCAAGAAACAGTACAACACCTCAAGAAACAGTAGAACACATCAAGAAACAGTACAACACCTCAAGAAACAGTAGAACACCTCAAGAAACAGTAGAACACATCAAGAAACAGTACAACACCTCAAGAAACAGTAGAACACCTCAAGAAACAGTACAACACCTCAAGAAACAGTAGAACACATCAAGAAACAGTAGAACACATCAAGAAACAGTAGAACACATCAAGAAACAGTAGAACACATCAAGAAACAGTAGAACACATCAAGAAACAGTAGAACACATCAAGAAACAGTAGAACACATCAAGAAACAGTAGAACACATCAAGAAACAGTAGAACACATCAAGAAACAGTAGAACACATCAAGAAACAGTAGAACACATCAAGAAACAGTAGAACACATCAAGAAACAACAAATGAAATAGTTTGGCCGCATGACAAGGACGAAATAACCAAACACTCTCCACGCAATTGCTAACAAACACAAAGGGAACCACAAACAAAGAGCATGTTTTCGAAAAGGAAAGAAAAAAAATGGTTAGATGGACTACTAAAAACATAAAAAGGTGACAACAGACTGTACGCTATGTCTCCCCTATTTTTTTAGAAAACATCCCTAGTACCTATTTTTAGAAAATGGGCGAAATCCTAACCATCGTTTGTTCGAAAATAAAATCGCCAGTTCTGGGAATTGAAGTTTTATTTTTTCAGTTCTACTGCGAGCGCGCTACCCACTCAACCATGGGGGTTTGTGATTTAGTAGGCGGCCAAGGTCAATTTGCTGAAACTATTTAAAAATGTGAACAATGTGTAACTGTCATGCGCAACAACAACTTCTTACTTCCTCTCACCCGATGACTTCATCATCCGCCCTTAAAAGGATGTTAAGTGGGTGCGGATGCGGTGTGTTGTGGTTTGCAGTATAATTGTAATATTTACGTCTCTCAGCTCATACATCCGACTTCAGCACGGCATTTTTGAGTCCCGGGTTGTCTCCCCTCTCGATCTCTACTCACTTGGCCACACAAGACTGGTTAGTCTGTCTCTAGGGGCACTGCGAAGAGGTGGACTAAGGTATGAATGTTTCTAGCTCACCGATCCTGGTGCAGACCATCAGCTATGAGTCGCTGACAACTTTCAGCTCTGTTAACCTATAGGGGTTACTCCGCCCCCATTTTACAATGGCTAAATCGTCATGCTTCGAAATGCTAACTAACTCTCATTAGGTCGCTCTCATCAAGTCACATCTCGAGACGGGATGCCCTCGCTCTAGCCTCGTGTCCGCCCCTGTTTTGATAGTGGTGGTGTCTCGGAAATAAGTCACGCCTCGGTTAAGGGCCACGAGTGTAGCGGTGTGGCGAGTTGCACGTAGTTCTCACTCTGGATTGTGGGGGAGGGGGGGGAGGAGAAGGAGGAGGGGGTGTCAGTGTGGATGAGATATTCACAGAGTTCTTGAGTCCTGTCTCGAATCTAGAGTTGCACGTGACAGCTTGACCTTGGATTTCCTGGAAGTAAGGATGGGAAATTGAAGGGGGAGGGATGCTGTGTGTATGTGTGTGTGTTTGTTTTGGAATGCGTGTTTCTTCTCACACAACGTGGGTAGTTTGTGTGAGGGCTCTACAGTAGCTTTGCTTTCTGGGGTCTGGGCCACTTGAGAGAATAAGCTTATGTAAAAGTGATACTGTAAATATTTGCTGTCGGAGATTGCTAGAAAGTATCACATTCTCATCATCATCATCATCATCATCATGTGCCATACCGGTTGGCGTAGGCGATCATGTCCTTCCACAATCTTCTATCTACAGTGCATCGTATCAGTTCTGTTGTAGACTGTTTTCCATGCCATGACACCAAGCTATCCAGTATTTTCTCTCTTTGTCGTCCGCGATCTCTCTTTCCTTTTATTTTGCCAGTTGTAACCAAGTATTCGAAAATGATACCAAAATAAGGATATCAAAAGCAAGAGGAGCTTTCATTGCACTGGGAAACATATGCAAATCCAAAGAAATTAGGTTAATTACAAAAATAAAAAATTTCAACTCAAATGTTAAGGCGGTATTTTACTTTTCTCTTACTCTTTGAGAACTTCCACATTGCTCTTTTTAGCTGTCCAGTGAACTTTCAACATTCTCCTGAGAAATCCCATCTCTGTGGTCTCTAAACGTCTTTTCATTTGTTTATCTACTGTCCATGATTCGCTTCCATAGGTTAGAATTGGCTCTATATAGCACTGATGAACTCTCTTTCTCATTTCTATTGACATAGACTTGTTGCGTAAGATATTTTTCATTTTCTGGAATGCTGTTTTGGCCTGAGCTAATCTGCTTTTTAATCACATTCTAAAGAATTGTAAAAACCTGCCACATTCTAGAATGTTGAAAGTGGACTTGCGACGAGAGAGAGAGAGAGAGAGAGAGAGAGAGAGAGAGAGAGAGAGAGAGAGAGAGCGAGAGAGAGAGAGAGAGAAAGAGAAAGATAGGGCGAGGGGGGGGGGGGGTGTGCTGATATTAATTTAAGTGAAGATTCCCATAATGCAACACACACACAATGTTGAAATTTGATGTGAAAGAAATGTTAGAAAATATTAGCGTCAGGAATCGTAACATTCTATGCGGAAAACTGACATTTTAGAATGTTATAAATGCTATGTTAGAGACGGGTTTAAAGAATCATTTTCTAATATAATAAATTGTCAAATTTTGTTTGAGAGACGGGAAAAAGTACCACATTCTAGAATTGTGGCGTTTTTTTTTTTAAATGTGAGACAAGATATGAAGTATATTAAATCTAGGACGACGGAGTTATATGTTAAATAATGGTGAAACGTGTTACATTCTAGAATGTTGGAACTGTTATGTGAGAAGTTGGCAGAAAGTACCAGATAATAGAATGTTGAACTTTCATATGAAAAACGTAGAAAGCGATATTTCTTACATTCTAATTTGTTGAAAATATGGTCGGTATTACGCCCGTGCTGCTTTACTTTCCCAGAAAAAATATCCGGTACCTATTTAAGGCAGGGTGACCCTGGAAGACGTCGATCAGGATTCGTGTGCATTGTAGTCCAGTTCAATAACCATTGAGCTATCGCGTCTCGATATTTTAGTCCTTGGCAAATTTTTGTCGGATCTAAAATCTAGCTTGAGTACAAACCTTAAATCAACATTATCACCATCATTATCATCATCATCATCATCATCACAATCATTATCATCATCACCATCATTATCATCATCATCATCAATCTTTATCATTCCTGTTGGCGTACGTGATCACGTCTCTCCACAACTTTCGATCTCGACAGTTATTTATCATTTCTGTTGTTGACCTTCTGCCATTCTCTTAAGTAAAAGAAAAAGTAAAGTACCTCTGTCACGCCAAGTGGCGCATAGGGAATATGGTGTTAGTGATCATAAATTTTACAGACCTTCAGCACATGATTTTTTGGAGCAATGTGGTCGGTATTACGCCCGTGCTGGTTCACTTTTCCAGAAAAAAATCCGGTACCCATTTAAGGCTGGGAACCCGGAAGCCGTCGGTTGGGATCGAACCCTACCCCTTGTCCTTTGTAGTCCAGTTCACTAACCACTGAGCTATCGCGGCTCCCATTCTCTTAAGCTGTCTGGTATATTTTCTCTTTGCTTCCCTCAACCTCTTCCTCCCTAAATTTTCCCAGTTGTTACAATATATTCCAGCTGTTCGTTTCTCATTACATGGCCAAAAAATAATGATTGTCTCTACCTAATATTAGCTCCCAGTGGAGCATAGGTCTTCAACAAACACTTTCCAAGTCGTTCTGGTTTTTTGCCATTCTTTTAAGATAATTCCA
Organism: Megaustenia siamemsis; assembly: GCA_032433765.1. Classification (NCBI taxonomy): domain Eukaryota; kingdom Metazoa; phylum Mollusca; class Gastropoda; order Stylommatophora; family Ariophantidae; genus Megaustenia; species Megaustenia siamemsis. The sequence goes on along the minus strand of JAVIAB010000047.1, from coordinate 15,478,528 downwards.
TGTCTTCCCCATCATCTTCATATCTGCTTCTATCTGTCTTCTCCAAGAATTCCTTGGTCTTCCTCTTTGTCTTTTCCCCTGGGGATTCCAAAAAAGGGCCTGTTGTTTAATACTCTCAGTTGGCTTCCGCAGTGTACTATCCAGCGCCATCGTCTTCGCTATATCTCTTTATCCACTGGTAATTACTGGTACATTTATCCATGTTTGTGAACTTTTTTTTTAAGTTCTTTTTTTCCGAAACTAAGCAACAACAAAAAACTTCAATAACTTCATATATATATATATATATATATATATATATATATATATATATATATATATATATATCAATAACATTACAATTTGATCATAAAAAGCTATAATTTAAACCTTTACATATGTGGTTAAATTATGATTACTTTTACATCAGAAAGGGTTACATTTGTCAAATTTTGACATATTTATTCTCATAAACGTTATTGAATTCAAATGTCAGTAACATAAGTATTCTATTCTAGAATATTTACCGTTTTGTTCAGTGTCTTAATTTTGAACCACTCCATTAAAATATTAATCTCAAGAATGAGTGGTATGTAGTTTCTTAAGGACATCTTCATACATACACGTAGGAACGTGTGCATTTTTTTTTTCGTTCGCCAGCTTTACCTCTGACGAAGTCCCTAGAGACTAAGAACTGAATTTTGCGTGTTAATCCATTTTTCACTGGCAGCCGTGTGCATAGGGGTCCCTCGCCATACAGGCGGATAACTCCGAACTTCGGAGTTACTCATATTTTTTCCGTCGTTGAGTAATTGACGTTTCAAGTCGGGCCTCGCTGCAGAGATCAGGGGTGGTTGCCGCAGAAAGAAAAAAGAAATCGTAAATAAAAATCCGGTGTAGCCAGGATTTGAACCCATAACCTTTCTGTCTCGAGGCCGCGTCTTGCCTCGAGACCAACCAGTCCCCCATCATGTGTATGATTATAACTAAAATTCTACTTGGAGATTGAAGTAAACAACCGTAATCTCAGCAATTGCTTGGCACTGTACAATAGTGGCCTTCTTCTGGCCACAGCGCAGAGTACAGGGATGCCATTTTTTTTTTTTGCTCATTATAGCTTGAAATTATTATTTTTTAAAATTGTAAATACATATCTGTGTGTGGTTTTATGTTTGTTCTTGCTGAAGGCCTATTGAGCTGAAACGGCATTGTAATTTGTGTCGTCCACTTATTATGTTAAGGAGCCAGTAGTTGGGTGTGATAAACACCCCAAGGTGTGGTGACAGCTTTACAAGGAAGGAACACAACACAATACTGACGTTCCGGCCTGTGGCCTTCTTCAGAATACAAGGACAACGATAACAAACGGTGAAGCACAATTATCTATAACTACATGTTAGATGATCAAGTGGAGGGAGAGGAAAGTAGGATGTTGAAATAAGAAAGAAGAGAGAGAGAGAGAGAGAGAGAGAGAGAGAGAGATGTATGTTACATGAAGAGAGGTAGGATGAGCGTCGAGATATATAAAATAGAACGATGAGGATGATATCTCGACGCTCATCCTGCCTATTCTCATGTAGCATACACATCTCTTTCTCTCTTCTTTCTTATTTCAACATCCTACTTTCCTCTCCCTCCACTTGATCATCTAACATATAGTTATAGATAATTGTGCTTCACCGTTTGTTGTCGTTGTCCCTCTATTCTGAAGAAAGCCACAGGCCGGAACGTCAGTATTATGTTGTGTTCCTTCCTTGTAAAGCTGTCACAATACCTTGGAGTGTTTATCACACCCCACTACTGGCTCCTTGCTACCATATTTACTGTAGCATTGCAATTATTTGCCTGTTCCCCCATTATTACGTACAATATCGTTTTTTTTTTCTATTTTTTTTTTCATTTTTCCTTACAATTAGCTTTACTGCATCTTCGCATTTGTTTGCATTTTTGTGTTGCCTTGACTACATTATAAAATATCACGTCATACTGCTTTGTGATCAAGCGTGGTGAGATTACATGAGAAAATTCAATTAAAGCTAAAAACGTGGAAAGCAATCCCGAATATTTTCATTCTAAAGTCGGATGCAATGGGCCGAACGATAAATACTTAGTTACGGAACCCGTTTTATGAACCATTAAGTTACGCGTACAGACAAGTAAGAAAAATACAATGTTGATAAGGTAGGGCAAACGTCTATCAGGCTGTTTGATTACCGCAACCTCTTGAGCTTTCGTAGAACTGATTTTATATTTTTTTTAAACAACACATACACGCACAAATAGAGGTAAATCAAGAATTGCTTTTGCCAACTGTAAGACGGTTGGTTAGTTTAGCCCCATGTCACTCGTGACCTGCCAGTCGACAGCCTATCAGACGGTGAGTCACGTGGTTGGGTTTCAGACCCGGTGGTAGGTAGTGTAGGTATAGCAGCCCTCGCCTTGTCCTCAACCTGGACTGACTGATCTCAAGTCACAATTATCAGTCAGCGGCGAGTTAAATGGTGGTCGTGTGAGATTACGTGCGTCTGGAGGGGGGGGGGGGGGGGGGGGTTGCAATCGAAATCGAACTTTCTCTGGTCGTAAAAGTAAAGTGACAGTTCTCCCCCCTTTCTTGTTAAGGGTATGAGGGATACAATCTTAGCGACCTTGTATTTTCTCGTGACCAACAGCACATTTTTTTGCGTGACGTGGTCGGTATCACGCCAGCTCGCATTTAATTCAAAAAAATATTTATGGTACCCATTTTTAAAATACTGTGAGAAACTAGAAACCTTTTCGGCCCGAGAATAAACAAAATAATCAAATATGTTGTTTCTTGTAACTGAACCCGGACTTGTCAGGCTGGGAAAGTTCTCTGGTTACAGTTGTTCTATAACGTATTGATCTATAGAACGTGACCTGTCACACAGCCCTCGCATATGGCTCCATTAGTTGTGGTAACTCGGCGACGTAGATTAGAAGAGGGTGAGTTAGGCAGATGAAAAGGACACGAGTGATTAACGAATTTTTAGATCTAAATTGAACGCTATGTTTGGCTGGTAACCATTTTTGTGATCTCGCTCTCTCTCTCTCTCTCTCTCTCTCTAATATTACTTTTTATTATTCTATACCATCTCTCTCTATCTCTACTATTACTTTATATTAATCTTAACCATCTTTCTCTACTATTCCTTTTTGTTATTCTATACTATTATCTCTCTACTATTCCTTTTTATTGTTCTATACCATTATCTCTTTACTATTCCTTTTTATTATTCTACACTATCTCTCTCTCTCTACTATTACTTTTTATTATTCTATACCATCTCTCTCTCTCTCTCTCTATTATTATTATTATTATTATTTTTTATAATTCTATACCATCTCTCTCTCTACTATTACTTTTTATTATTCTACACTATCTCTCTCTCTCTCTCTACTATTACTTTTTATAATTCTATACCATCTCTCTCTCTACTGTTACTTTTTATTATTCTATACCATCTCTCTCTCTCTCTCTCTACTGTTACTTTTTATAATTCTATACCATCTCTCTCTCTCTACTATTACTTTGTATAATTCTATACCATCTCTCTCTCTCTACTATTACTTTTTATAATTCTATACCATTATCTCTCTCTCTCTCTACTATTACTTTTTTATTATTCTTAACCATCTCTCTTTACTATTACTTTTTATAATTCTATACCATCTCTCTACTATTACTTTTTATTATTCGATACCATTATCTCTCTACTATTCCTTTTTATTATTCTACACTCTCTCTCTCTCTACTGTTACTTTTTATTATTCTATACCATCTCTCTCTCTCTCTCTCTCTACTATTACTTTTTATAATTCTATACCATCTCTCTCTCTCTCTCTCTCTCTCTCTCTCTCTACTAATACTTTTTATTATTCTATACCATCTCTCTCTCTCTCTACTATTACTTTTTATTATTCTATACCATCTCTCTCTCTCTCTCTCTCTCTCTACTATTACTTTTTATAATTCTATACCATCTCTCTCTCTACTGTTACTTTTTATTATTCTATACCATCTCTCTCTCTCTCTCTCTCTACTATTACTTTTTATAATTCTATACCATCTCTCTCTCTCTCTCTCTACTATTACTTTTTATAATTCTATACCATCTCTCTCTCTCTACTATTACTTTTTATAATTCTATACCATCTCTCTCTCTCTACTGTTACTTTTTATTATTCTATACCATCTCTCTCTCTCTCTCTCTCTCTACTGTTACTTTTTATAATTCTATACCATCTCTCTCTCTCTACTATTACTTTGTATAATTCTATACCATCTCTCTCTCTCTACTATTACTTTTTATAATTCTATACCATTATCTCTCTCTCTCTCTACTATTACTTTTTTATTATTCTTAACCATCTCTCTTTACTATTACTTTTATAATTCTATACCATCTCTCTACTATTACTTTTTATTATTCGATACCATTATCTCTCTACTATTCCTTTTTATTATTCTACACTATCTCTCTCTCTACTGTTACTTTTTATTATTCTATACCATCTCTCTCTCTCTCTCTCTACTATTACTTTTTATTATTCTATACCATCTCTCTCTCTCTCTCTCTACTATTACTTTTTATTATTCTATACCATCTCTCTCTCTCTCTACTATTACTTTTTATTATTCTATACCATCTCTCTCTCTCTCTCTCTACTATTACTTTTTATAATTCTATACCATCTCTCTCTCTACTGTTACTTTTTATTATTATATACCATCTCTCTCTCTCTCTCTACTATTACTTTTTATAATTCTATACCATCTCTCTCTCTCTATCTACTATTACTTTTTATAATTCTATACCATCTCTCTCTCTCTACTATTACTTTTTATAATTCTATACCATCTCTCTCTCTCTCTACTGTTACTTTTTATTATTCTATACCATTTCTCTCTCTCTCTCTCTCTCTCTCTACTGTTACTTTTTATAATTCTATACCATCTCTCTCTCTACTATTACTTTGTATAATTCTATACCATCTCTCTCTCTACTATTACTTTTTATAATTCTATACCATTATCTCTCTCTCTCTCTACTATTACTTTTTTATTATTCTTAACCATCTCTCTTTACTATTACTTTTTATTATTCTATACCATCTCTCTCTCTCTCTCTCTCTACTATTACTTTTTATTATTCTATACCATCTCTCTCTCTCTCTCTCTCTACTATTACTTTTTATAATTCTATACCATCTCTCTCTCTACTGTTACTTTTTATTATTCTATACCATCTCTCTCTCTCTCTCTCTCTACTATTACTTTTTATAATTCTATACCATCTCTCTCTCTCTCTACTATTACTTTTTATAATTCTATACCATCTCTCTCTCTCTACTATTACTTTTTATAATTCTATACCATTATCTCTCTACTATTCCTTTCTATTATTTTATACCATTATCTCTCTACTATTCCTTTTTATTATTCTACACTATCTCTCTCTCTACTGTTACTTTTTATTATTCTATACCATTATCTCTCTACTATTCCTTTTTATAATTCTATACCATCTCTCTCTACTATGTCTTTTTATTATTCTACACCATCTCTCTCTCTCTTTCTACTATCATCGTGCATCTTTCCGCTACCACTTTCGGTATCTTTCTACAATCGCTTTCTATATTACACTTGTCCACTATCACGTTCTATAAAATATCTCAATCTCTCTCCCCTCCAATTCTCCTCGTCCACTGCTTGCTATTTCTGCTATTCCGAGCACGTGCAGATTGGCATGAATGAGAGCAGAGCTATTTCCGGCTGAGAACCTGGAGAGATATGGTCTGAGCATGCGCAGTCAGCAGTGCAGAGTGACATGCCGCTAGACACGTACAGACCAGGGACAGGACCAGACTAGGCCAAGGTTCACTAGCACAATCAGCGGCGTACCCAAACGACCGTGGTACGAGGACACCATATGAAACCGTGTGATTAGTTCATCTCAAACGAAGTGTTTGATACAAAACGGGGGTTACTGGAGAAAGTGTTATTTAGTCGCTGACAGACGGATAAGAAATGACGAATCATCGATACAATTATTTTTTATTATCTGCAATAAAATAATCAGTGACTTGGAGGTTAGATTGCAGGGCTAGCAATAAAATTATATCTATGTATCTGTTGACCTTTCCAGCCGTGGCCGGCACATAGGGCTCAGAAACTTTTTCTTGTTTATAAATGTTCTTTCTAGCAGTTCTCAATCCTTGCAAAGATCTTTTATCAAATCTCGCCATTTGTTTCTGTTCTGTGCAAGCAGCTCTATCTCATCGAGAGAGCCGATTCCTGCTGCTTTTACCTCTATGATCAATATTCTTCTCAGTGTCTCTCTGGGTCGGCCTCTTTTCGTACTACTTACAGTTTTTCCCACATGAGGACTTGCTTCCCTATTCGGTTATTATCTCTTTTCATCACATGTCCAACATATGACCATCGTCTTTTTATGATAACTGAAGATATTAGTGGTTGATTGGCGATTTCTATAATTTCCTCGTTTGATTTTTTAAAAATTTATTTTTTTCGTTCGCAAGCGACTCTGACGAAGTCCCTAGAGACTAGGGACTGAATTTTGCGTGTTAATCCATTTTCCCCTGGCAGCCGTGTGCACAGAGGTTCCTCGTCGCACAGGCAGATAACTTCGACTTTGGAGGAACTCATATTTTTTTCTGTCGATGAGTAATTGACGTTTCAAGCCGGGTCTCACTGCTGAACATACAACCTATCTGTCTCGAGGCCTTCGTTCCACGCTATACCAAGTATTTTACTTACTCATTTATTTTCAAATGCGTTCAACTTTGTTTCTATGTCTCTTGTTGTTTTCCAGCTTTCACACGCATACGTAAGGGTTGATAGAACGTTTGATTTGAATTGTCTAAGCTTTATATTTTTGCTGATGAGTTTTATTTCCACATCTTCTCAGGCCTTTTAAAAGACATTCCTGCTTTAGCTATTCTGATTCTAATTTCTTTACTTGTATCCCCTTCCAGATCAATGTGACTTCCAAAATAGATAAAGTGATCTTGATGATAGATCTCTTCCATTATAGGCACAGTACTGGATCACGCGGTTAACACAAAACTGGCCCTGCCAGGCAACGCAATAACATTACGGTGGCTCAATACTAACTTTCCTGTGTGTTACTGGGGCCTCATTATGAGTAAAAGAATAACGACACTGTGAGCTTCTAAGCATGTCGTAAGAGGCGACTAAGGAGGTTGATCGATGGCTTGACAAGCTGTCATTGTAAAAAGTATTGTTATGGATACAGCGCCATATATTTCAGAGCAGTGATCTCTGCAATATGTGCCATTTTGACACGCAAGGTTTCTGTTCTTGAGATTGTAAGTAAAAAAGTAAAGTACCCCCGTCACGCCAAGTGGCGTATAGGGAAATATGGTGTTAGTGACCCTATATTTTACAGACCTTCAGCACATGATTTTTGGGGTAATGTGGTCGGTATTACGCCCGTGCTGCTTTTACTTTCCCAGAAAAAATCCGGTACCCATTTAAGGCTGGGTGAACCCGGAGCCGTCGGTTGGGATCGAACCCTACCCCTTGTCCGTAGTAGTCCAGTTCACTAACCACTGAGCTATCGCGGCTCCTACTAATTTTTAGGGAATTAGTAAAACCCAGGTGTCCTCGCCAGGATTACGAACCCCGGCTGTTGCCGTGGTAAGCCAACCGCCTATCGATTGCGCTAACCGGACACCCTCTTGAGATTGTGGTTCTGCCATATGTGCCGTCTTCGGCTTGAAAGAACATAGATAGATAGATAGACAGACAGACAGACAGACAGACAGACAGACAGACAGACAGACAGGCAGGCAGGCAGGCAGACATACAGACAGACAGACAGACAGACAGACAGACAGACAGATAGATAGATAGATAGATAGATAGATAGATAGATAGATAGATAGATAGATAGATAGATAGATAGATAGATAGATAGATAGATAGATAGATAGATAGATAGATAGATAGATAGATAGATAGATAGATAGATAGATAAACAGACAGACAGACAGACAGACAGACAGACAGACAGACAGACAGACAGACAGACAGACAGATAGACAGATAGATAGATAGATAGATAGATAGATAGATAGATAGATAGATAGATAGATAGATAGATAGATAGATAGATAGATAGATAGATAGATAGATAGATAGATAGATAGATAGATAGATAGATAGATAGATAGAATATCAACTGCACTCGCAAATTAACCTAGATGAAAAGAAGAAAAGACACTAACTCCTTTAGTTTTGCGAAGTAATAACTGCGAGTAAGTGCATGTTTCTCACATAAATAACGTATTCCATTACTGTAACATATAATTCCTCGCACTGTTCAGATATTATACTGTATTTTACTTCGCATTCTTTCATCTTTTTCAATGATTCTTTACAAATTTTATCTTAAAAAGAAAAAAAAATAGAACAAAATTATTTATCTTCATGGCATTCAACTGAAAATAAGAACTATATAATGTTCACGCCATTTAAATGAAAATAGGAACTTGTCTCCACGACATTCAAATGAAAGTAAGAACTAATTTCCAAGACATTCACATTAAAATAAGAACTAATCACCACGACATTCAAATTAAAATAAGAACTAATCACCACGACATTCAAATTAAAATAAGAACTAATCACCACGAAATTCAAATTAAAATAAGAACTATTCTTTACGACATTCAAATGAAAATAAGCAATAATCTCCACGACATTCAACTAAAAATGTAATTGACCTCCCAAAATTTGTCTCGGTTTCTAGGGTTCGTCCTTGGTTTTGAGAATCAAGGCCGCATGCAAAATTGCATATCTTCCTGACAAAACTATAAAAATCATTTGTTTACTGAGTTATGTGGCTAAAGTTTCAATGGCCGACGTCGATGTACACAAGGAAAAAAGAAAGAAATTATAAAGAAAAGCTTAAACAAAAGTAACTTTAAATGAATTAATTAATTTATATGTTGTGTGTATTTATTTATATATTTGTTGTATGTATTTATTTATTTGTTGTATTTATTTATTTGCTGTATTTTTTTATTTGTTGTATTTATTTATTTGTTGTATTTATTTATTTGTTTATTTATTTATTTGTTGTATTTATTTATTTGTTGTATTTATTTATTTGTTGCATTTATTTATATGTTGTATTTATTTATTTATATGTTGTGTTTATTTATATGTTGTATTTATTTATATGTTGTGTTTATTTATATATTGTATTTATTTATTTATATGTTGTGTTTATTTATATGTTGTATTTATTTATTTATATGTTGTGTTTATTTTATAATTTATATGTGGTATTTTTTATTTATGTGGTGTGTTTATTATTAATTTATATGCTGTATTTATTTATTTATATTTTGTGTGTATTTATTTATGTTGTATTTATTTATTTGTTGTGTTTATTTATTTATTTGTATTTTCTGTTTATTTATTTATATGTTGTGTTTGTTTATTTATTTATATGTTGTGTTTATTTATTTATTTATAATTAGTGTTCATTTATTAATTTATGAATATGCTGTGTTTAGTTATTTATACGTTGTGTCTATTTAGTTATTAATTTATACTTTATGTTTATTAATTAATTTATTTATATGGTGTGTTTATTTATGACGTCATATTTAGTGTGTTTAGAGCTGCGTGAAGCAGAGAACTATTCTGTTCGTGTAAGAAGTCCGGTTCAATACAGGTCAACGTCTTCTATGAGTACTCAGCTGTAAATAGGCACTTAAGCTTTATGAGCGAAAGTTGTGGAGAGACATGATCACCTACGCCAGTAGGCCTGGTACTTGATGATGATGATGAAGAAGTCCGGTTCGAAACAGGTGAACGTCTTCTATGATTACTCAGCTGTAAATGGGTACTTAGCTTTATGAGCGAAAGAAAGACAGCACCAGCCTAGACTAACTACAGGAACCAGTAACGTGCCTATAGTAAACAAGAATATCGACACTAATACGAAAATCTGACAGTCTAGACATGACGCCAAATCTGTCTTCTTCTGTTTGATCTGCTATATGTTTAATATTAATGGGCTGAGAAATGACTTGCAGGATATTGGTCTTGATATCTAGACAGGTTATTGGTCTTGATATCTAGACAGGTTATTGATCTTGATATCTAGACGGGTTATTGATCTTGATATCTAGACATGTTATTGATATTGATATCTAGACGGGTTATTGATCTTGATATCTAGACATGTTATTGATCTTGATATCTAGACGGGTTATTGATCTTGATATCTAGACAGGTTATTGGTCTTGATATCTAGACAGGTTATTGGTCTTGATATCTAGACATGTTATTGATCTTGATATCTAGACGGGTTATTGATCTTGATATCTAGACAGGTTATTGATCTTGATATCTAGAAAAGTTATTGATCTTGATATCTAGACAGGTTATTGATCCTGATATCTAGACATGTTATTGATCGTGATATCTAGAAAAGTTATTGGTCTTGATATCTAGAAAAGTTATTGATCTTGATATCTAGAAAAGTTATTGATCTTGATATCTAGACAGGTTATTGATCTTGATATCTAGAAAAGTTATTGATCTTGATATCTAGACAGGTTATTGATCCTGATATCTAGACATGTTATTGATCGTGATATCTAGAAAAGTTATTGGTCTTGATATCTAGAAATGTTATTGGTCTTGATATCTAGAAAAGTTATTGATCTTGATATCTAGACAAGTTATTGATCTTGATGTGTAGAAAAGTTATTGATCTTGATATTTAGAAAAGTTATTGATCTTGATATCTAGAGAAGTTATTGATCTTAATATCTAGACAGGTTATTGATCTTGATATCTAGACATGTTATTGATCTTGATATTTAGAGAGGTTATTGATCTTGATATCTAGACAGGTTATTGATCTTGATATTTAGACAGGTTATTGATCTTGATATCTAGAGAGGTTATTGGTCTTGTTATCTAGACAGGTTATTGATCTTGATATTTAGACAGGTTATTGATCTTGATATCTAGACAGGTTATTGATTTTGATGTCTAGCAGGTTATTGATCTTAATATCTAGACAGGTTATTGATCTTGATATATAGACAGGTTATTGATCTTCATATTTAGACAGGTTGTTGATCTTGATATCTAGACAGGTTATTGATCTTGATATCTAGACAGGTTATTGATCTTGATATCTAGAGAGGTTATTGATCTAGATATCTAGACAGGTTATTGGTCGTGATATCTAGAGAGGTTATTGATCTTGATATCTAGACGGGTTATTGATCTTGATATCTTGACGGGTTATTGATCTTGATATCTAGACATGTTATTGATCTAGATATCTAGACAGGTTATTGATCTTGATATCTAGACAGGTTATTGATCTTGATATCTAGACAGGTTATTGATCTTGATATCTAGACAGGTTATTGGTCTTGATATCTAGACAGGTTATTGATCTTGATAACTAGACAGGTTATTGATCTTGATATCTAGACAGGTTATTGATATTAATATCTAGACAGGTTATTGATCTTGATATCTAGCTGGTTATTGATCTTAATATCTAGACTGGTTATTGATCTTGATATCTAGCAGGTTATTGATCTTAATATCTAGACGGGTTATTGATCTTGATATCTAGACGTGTTATTGATCTTGATATCTAGACGGGTTATTGATCCTGATATCTAGACGTGTTATTTATCTTGATATCTAGACGGGTTATTGATCTTGATATCTTGACGGGTTATTGATCTTGATATCTAGACGGGTTATTGAACTTGATATCTAGACGGGTTATTGATCTTGATATCTAGACGGGTTATTGATCTTGATATCTAGACGGGTTATTGAACTTGATATCTAGAGAGGTTATTGATCTTGATATCTAGACGGGTTATTGATCCTGAAATCTAGACATGTTATTGATCGTGATATCTAGACGGGTTATTGAACTTGATATCTAGACAGGTTATTGATCTTGATATCTAGACAGGTTATTGATCTTGATATCTAGACAGGTTATTGATATTAATATCTAGACAGGTTATTGATCTTGATATCTAGCTGGTTATTGATCTTAATATCTAGACGGGTTATTGATCTTGATATCTAGCAGGTTATTGATCTTAATATCTAGACGGGTTATTGATCTTGATATCTAGACGTGTTATTGATCTTGATATCTAGACGGGTTATTGATCCTGATATCTAGACGTGTTATTTATCTTGATATCTAGACGGGTTATTGATCTTGATATCTTGACGGGTTATTGATCTTGATATCTAGACGGGTTATTGAACTTGATATCTAGAGAGGTTATTGATCTTGATATCTAGACGGGTTATTGATCTTGATATCTAGACAGGTTATTGATCTTGATATCTAGACGGGTTATTGATCCTGAAATCTAGACATGTTATTGATCGTGATATCTAGACGGGTTATTGAACTTGATATATAGACAGGTTATTGATCTTGATATCTAGACAGGTTATTGATCTTTATATCTAGACAGGTTATTGATCTTGATATCTAGAAAAGTTATTGATCTTGATATCTAGACAGGTTATTGATCTTGATGTCTAGACATGTTATTGATCGTGATATCTAGAAAAGTTATTGATCTTGATATCTAGACGGGTTATTGATCTTGATATCTAGAAAAGTTATTGATCTAGATATCTAGACAGGTTATTGATCTTGATATCTAGACAGGTTATTGATCTTGATGTGTAGAAAAGTTATTGATCTTGATATCTAGACAAGTTATTGATCTTGATGTGTAGAAAAGTTATTGATCTTGATATCTAGAAAAGTTATTGATCTTGATATCTAGAAAAGTTATTGATCTTAATATCTAGACAGGTTATTGATCTTGATATCTAGACAGGTTATTCATGTTGATGTGTAGAAAAGTTATTGATCTTGATATCTAGAAAAGTTATTGATCTTGATATCTAGAAAAGTTATTGATCTTAATATCTAGACAGGTTATTGATCTTGATATCTAGACAGGTTATTGATCTTGATGTGTTGAAAGTTATTGATCTTGATATCTAGACAAGTTATTTATCTTGATGTGTAGAAAAGTTATTGATCTTGATATCTAGCAAGCTTTTGTTCTTTTGTCCATTGCCATGAAGCTTATCTGTAAACGTTTAAAGAACTTTCTTTTTGTTTGTGAGGTATGTTTAATATTTATTTTGTTGTATTTATCTTGCCTTGGCGAAAGACGCAATTTGATTGATAACACGAAACGTTGAGACATCTTAGTTTACTTTACAAAACTGGTTACGTCTATTTATGGAATCATCATCATTTCACACCATTGATCAATTGTCTGATAGCACAACAAGTATTCAGCACGGAGCACGATTATTGTAGCACCGACAAGGGATATACACGGAGAATTAAAAAAAAAAATTGAATACTATAAAGATTGTAGATTTTGTAATGGCCCTGGCAGCGACATAAGCTTTGAATAGTTTTAATTTAAGGAGTTTATCGCATTTTAAGTAGATCTGTGGTTGCTGTTTTCTTGTATATAAACGACTTGTGATGAAAGAATGTCTTAGGAAAGATATTAAATTTTGTATTTTAAAATGTATGTCTAAAGTGTGTAAAAGAATAACATATTTGAAGAGTTTGTATAATATATTGTTTGTTTTCGTCCCAGTAGAAGACTTTCTGGTAGAGACGTTGGTTCTTTGATTAGTCTTGTCTTGTTGGCAAAGCTCAAACATCCAAGTTTGTGTCTTTTATTGAAGTTGTCTTACGTCATTTCTCTTCTGTCATAAACATTGTTGTGATAGTGAAAGATCTTTACATGAGACATATTGTGGTTCCTTTCACTTGTCATCAACATCATGTGGCTGAACGATCTACACTGTCTGTGAATGTCAACAGAATGATTGAACATGTGAGTGCTCGTCTATGAGTAACTGCATTTTCATCTATTCTGTTCTCCCAATTCTCTAACGGAAGTGGTGTAATGGGAAAGGTGTAATGAAAAATGTGTAATTGAAAAAGTGTAATGGAAAAGGTGTAATGAAAAATGTATAATGGAAAAGGTGTAATGGAAAAGTGTAAGTGGAAAAGTGTAATGGAAGCGGTTTAATAACACATGTGTAATAGAAGAAGCAAGATGGAAGTGGTGTAATGGAAAAGGTGTAGTAGAATAGTGTAATGAAAAAAGTGTAATGGAATAGGTGTAAGGGAAGAGGTTTAATAATAGAGGTGTAATAGAAGTGGTGAAATGCTAGAGGTGAAATGGAAGAGGTTCAACAATGGAGGTGTAATTGAAGAGGTGTAATGGAAGAGGTGTAATGGAAGAGGTGTAATGGAATAGGTGTAACAGAAGTGGTATAATGGAGGAAGTGAAATAGAAGCTATGTAATAGAAGAGGTATAATTCATGAAGTATAATGGAAGAGGTGTAATGCACACGTTTTGAAATGAACAAACACGGAACAGAACACTGTGTGCCAGACATGAGCTGTACACGTCACTGGTGGTTCCTTCACATACAAGACCGTGCTCAAGGGTTCTCAAATTGTGTTCCAAAGTGGAACGCAGTCCCATTCCTAATTACACTAACCCGATTATTAAAGAAAAATAATAATATAATTTAAATAATAATAATAATATTTTAATAATAAGTTAATTAAGTAATAAAAAAGAAGTTAAAAAAGTAAAGTACCCCGTCACGCCAAGTGGCGTATAGGGAATGTGGTGTTAGTGACCATACATTTTACAGACCTTCGGCACATGATTTTTGTGGTAATGTGGTCGGTATTACGCCCGTGCCGCTTCACTTTCCCGGAAAAAAATCCGGTACCGATTAAAGGCTGGGTGAACCCGGAAGATGTCGGTTGGGATCGAACCCTACCCCTTGCCCTTTGTAGTCCAGTTCACTAACCACTGAGCTATCGCGGCTCCCTAAGTAATAATTAAATAAATAATAATAATCGTATAATTTAAAAAAAAAAGAACTTCATCACGCTACGTGGCACTAATGCTTTAGTTTTAGGCCATCATTTCGTGTAGAGCGAGCCGCGATAGCTCAGTGGTTAGTGAACTGGATTACAACGGACAAGAGGTAGGGTTCGATCCCAAACGACGGCTTCCGGGCTCACCCAGCCTTTAATAGGTACCGGATTTTTTCTGGAAAGTAAAGCGGCACGGCGTAATACCGACCACATTATCCAAAAATTCATATGCTGAAGGTCTATAAATTGATGGTCACTAACACCAAATTCCCTATACGCCACCTGGCGTGACGGGGCTCCTTACTTTACTATTGCACGTCGAACAACTCCATAGTGTTCCAATATCCTGTCCCAGAATTCAGCACCACAGCTGCCATTTAGAGAAAGTACGGACGATAATCTCAGCTTACATGTACGGGCTTCGCACCATAGGGGAAGAATAGGAGTGGAGGAAGAAGAGGTGTGTGTACAGCTCTCGGAAACAAATGGCAAATAATCAACAGTAGAAAAAATAAACAACAAGAATATAATCGTCCGAAGCAGGATCGAACCTGTACTCATTGGCACAGCGCCTTGCCACGAGAAGCCAAACGCTAGGTAAAACGGCCAATTCAGCTAACTACTTAGTTTTCAACTAGTTAGTTGTAGTAGAAGTGCACGAACGACATATTGTCCTTTGTTGTTTTTTTTCTGTTGTTGATTATTTTGTCATTTTTTTCCTAGTGCTGTAATCATGCCTCTTCCCCTGAAATGATTCGCTGAATTATCGTCTCGGAAGTTTCCCTCTATAATAATATTCATTTATTATTATTTGTCACTGCCTTGTGGGTAAGACTTTTTGGTCAAAGGCTAGCGGAGCCAACCGTAAACAAACCGACGGAAGGCAACAGAAAACCACCGGCGCAACTTCTTTGTGCAATCATGAATCGCCACAACAATAGAAAAAGAGAGCTAATTTCCAATATTAGGAAGAAACAATCATAACTTTTTGGCCATAAAATGAGAAGAGAACAAATGGGATATATTGTAACATCTGGAAAAATTGAGGGACGAAGAGATAGAGGGAAACAAAGAGAAAAAATAATAGACAGCTTAAGAGAATGGCTTGGCAGAAGATCAACAACAGAAATGATAAATAGCTGCCGAGATCGAGAGTTGTTGAGAAAGACATGATCACCTACGTCAGCAGGCCCGGTACTTGATGATGATGATGATGATTATTTGTCAAACATCGGAGAATACCTTGAATATCAAGGGTGATAATTGGGTGGATTTTATCTGCAACAATTTTTTGCCCGGGCCGCGGCCATATTTAGCCTACTCCTTTCGATTTTAGCTATCAATGGTTTATTTATTGCGCAGATTGCACACGGCATCTCCTGTTTTTCTCATTGAAATTATAAAAAATTAGTTAATAAAAAAGATTTTTAAAAACAAGGAAAATAAATTACGTTTGTCGTGTAAAACGACATGATGGACTAGAGAATGTAATAATGGAGAGGATAGTTGCAGTTAAACGAGGGATGGGAAGACCTAGAAGAAGGTGGGTGCAGGGTGTCACAGGTGAGATGGGCTTTATTGCTGCTGAAGCTGTTCAGAGAAAACTTCAGAGTAGCTGTCTTGGGCGTCAAGTTTAAATAGTGACAGGCTATATGATGATGATGGTGGTGATGATGTTGATGATGGTGATGTTGATGGTGACGATGATGATGGTGGTGATGATGTTGATGATGGTGGTGATGATGTTGATGATGATGGTGATGATGATGGTGATGATGATAGTGATGATGATGGTGGTGATGATGTTGATGATGGTGATGTTGATGGTGATGATGATGATGGGGATGATGGTGATTGTGATGATGATTGTGATGATGATGGTGTGATGATGCTGATGATGATGGTGGTGATGACGATGGTGGTGGTGATGGTGATGGTGATGATGTTGATGATGGCAATGATGATGGTGGTGATGATGCTGATGACGATAATGATGATGATGATGGAAGGGTGGAAGTGTCGTTGTCTCAGGCAGGTGTATAGCTAATGTTGACCCTTACTATTCTATCCATGAAACCAGTTTCACTGCAGTCAGTAATTCCCCATATCCGTTCCACCACTCCCAAAAGTCATTGGTAAATTCCGTTGACAAGCTTGCTCCGTGCACGCCTTACTCGACTGTACAGACGACGATTCAAAACCTCCTTAGCCGCCTCTTACATGCGTGGCCCGTAACAGTGGTTCTACTTTCTCCCCACACCATGGGGTAGCCACACAAGTGGGCCCTCACAATTGCCACGCTATTGGCCAATCATCGCAAACTGTGAGAGCAAGTGGCGTAATTTGTTGTTTTACAAGGAACTACGACTGTTACGTCCTTCAGACTAAGACTAACAACTGCTTTAGTAATATGTTAAATTGCAGCATTAAGCTACACTATTGATACAGTTAGGTCCAGGAAGATATCATCACCATACCGGTTGGCGTAGGCGATCATGTCCTTCCACAAATTTCTATCCACAGAACATCGTATCAATTCTGTTGGTCACTGTGTCATTACACCAATCTATTTAATTTCGTCTTTCTGTGTCATCCGCGATCACCCTTTCCCTGTATTTTGCAAGTTGTAAACAAGTACTAAACATAATTAGAACAAGACAAATGAAATTTTTGGGGCATGTTAAAAGTCACAACAGCCTAATAAAAGTAATATTGGAAGGGAAAATACAAGGTAAAAGAGGCAGACTAGGACTGACATGGACGAGTAACATCAAAAGATGGACAAGTAAACCTATGACAATCTGCATCATCAAAGTAAGAGACAGAGTGGAATGGCGCTCCATGGTAGCCAAACTTCGATGCGGAGACGGCACTTCATGATGATGAAACATGTACTCTAACTTTCAACTTCTTATGACGTGCCCGAAAAATATCGATTGTTTCTTTCTGATTTTTTTTTAGGAGCTCCCTTTTTGTGTTGGTCTCTTTGAGAATGTCCTCGTTGGTCTTTTTAGCTATCCAGGGAACTTTCAACATTCTTCAAGTGGGATTTCGCAGAAGAATGTTGAAAGTTCCAATAAAATATACCATTGCTATAATAATAAAAACTATTGTATTATGATATAAAGCCGTTACTGTTTGTAAGATAGTAGTCTTCAGTGAGTTATAGCCTTGTTAGATGTTCCACTTACGATAAAGTATGAAAGAAAGCTTCTCATCACCATCATCATCATCATCATGTGTCATACCGGTTGGCGTAGGCGATCATGTCCTCCCACAATCTTCTATCCACAGTGCATCGTATCAGTTCTGTTGTTGACTGTTTTCCTTGCCATGATACCGAGCTATTCAGTATTTTCTCTCTTTGTCATCCGCGAACTCTCTTTCCTTTTATTTTTCTAGTTGTAACCAAGTATTCCAACTTTCCTCTTCTCACGATGTGCCCGAAAAATGTTGATTGCTTCTTTCTGATGTTTTTTAAGAGCTCCCTTTTTGTGTTGGCCTCTTTGAGAACTTCCTCGTTGGTCTTTTTAGCTGTCCATGGAATTTTAACATTCTCCTGAGAAATCCCATCTCTGTGGCTTCTAATCGTCTTTTCATTAGTTTGTCTACGTCCATGATTCGCTTCCGTAGGTCAGAATTGGTTCTATATAGCACCGATGAACTATCTTTCTCATTTCTATTGACATAGATTTGTTGCATAAGATATTTTTCATTTTCTGAAATGCTAATTTGGGGTGAGCTATTCTGAAAGCTTCTCACCACAGAGATAAGATTTCTGAAAAAGGAGATTGGTGTGACCAGAATAGATATGTTAAGAGAAATAGTAGGTATTGAGCCAATCCTAAGCTGCATACAAAAACAACAAACAAACTGATATGCCCTTCTAGAAAGAATGTCGCGTGATTCCTTGCCATATAAAGTACATGTTAAAAGAGGAGAGAGGAGAAGAGTAAGAGACAGACCCGGAGTAAGGTGGACAGAGAACATCAAAGAAGTTCTATAACATCATCAATCGACAATGAGTGAAGCCGCCAAAAGGAAGAGAACCGAAGCTTTGCATCAATACAACTCTCTGTCGACACCTGAACGGGTTAAAGAGGACGGGAAGAAAGAAAGAAATAACATTTGAAAGAAAGAAAGAAAGAAAGAAAGGAAGGAAAAAAGAAGGAAGAAAGAACGAAAAAAAGAAAGAAGGAGGAAAGAATGAAAAAGAAAGAAAGATGTTATAGTAAAAATGTTGAAACTATTATATTAAGAGATAGTATTCTTCTTCTCCTTCTTTCTGTCCCCATTTGCCTTTCAGCGTCGAGGAGAGAGGATATTATTGCTAAAGTAAAATGTGATACGATAGACGTTAGAACTTTAACACGAAGTTGTGCTAATATATTGATATCGTTATTTCTTTCTTTGTATTACTACAGCTCCCCACCACTCTATCAACACCCCTCCTCCTTATCCCCATTTATGTACACGCACACATATTCCCCAGTCAGACATGGAATCCCGCACGAGCTCCCAACGAGTGATAACCACCGCTGATATCCTCCTGTGACGTCATCGACCAGCCTGTCTACGTGAACAAGCGCGCGTCGCTTCATCGTGACTATGCGTCCCAGAACGAGGCCAAAACAAACGTCATTCCTCGGCCAAGCCTCGTGGCGGAGGTTCCCGTCTGAAACGAGGCT
Organism: Megaustenia siamemsis; assembly: GCA_032433765.1. Taxonomy (NCBI): domain Eukaryota; kingdom Metazoa; phylum Mollusca; class Gastropoda; order Stylommatophora; family Ariophantidae; genus Megaustenia; species Megaustenia siamemsis. Next base: position 15,458,831 of record JAVIAB010000047.1, on the reverse strand, counting down.
TGTCTATTACATCTGGTTCGTTAACGTCAAACAAGAGCTCTTTGTCGTTACGTGTGAACAACTGAACTTCCCACTTTGGTAACTATTTTCAATCTCTCTCTCTCTCTCTCTCTCTCTCTCTCTCTCACTCTCTTTCTCTCTCCCTTTTTCTCACCCTCTCCATCTCTTCATTAATCACACAAAGTGTAATGACGACGTTACAAGGATATAGACAAGAAAACAGAAAAGCAAATTGAAGCCTTTGAAATGTGGATTTATATAAGAATATGTAGAAATTGATGGAAAGAAAAGAAACAAATGTTGAAGCCTTAAAACAACTAAGAATGAAAAGAGAACTACATACAGTTAAAACAAGACCACTTAAATTTCTGGGGTATGTTAAAAGACACAACAACCTACTAAAAGTAATATTGGAAGGGAAAATACAAGGTAAAAGAAGCAGAGTCAGACCAAGACTAACATGGACAAGTAACATCAAAAGATGGACAGGTTAACCTATGACAACCTACACCATCAAAGCAAGAGACAGAAAGGAATGGCGCTCCGTGGTACTGCATGACCTTCGATGCGGAGACGGCACTCAGTGATTATGAAAAAATTATTTGCATTGGAAAAGGTAGCTACAACAACGTCATGTTTATAGCTAGTGTCATATTTATAGCTAGTGTCATGTTTTTAGCTAGTGTCATGTTTATAGCTAGTGTCATGTTTATAGCTAGTGTCAAGTTTATAGCTAGTGTCATGTTTATAGCTAGTGTCATGTTTATAGCTAGTGTCATGTTTATAGCTAGAGTCATGTTTATAGCTAGAGTCATGTTTATAGCTAGTGTCAAGTTTATAGCTAGTGCCAAGTTTAACGTTAGTGTCAAGTTTATAGCTAGTGTCATGTTTATAGCTATTGTCAAGTTTATAGCTAGTGTCAAGTTTATAGCTAGTGTCATGTTTATAGCTAGTGTCATGTTTATAGCTAGTGTAAAGTTTATAGCTAGTGTCAAGTTTATAGCTAGTGTCAAGTTTAAAGCTAGTGTCAAGTTTATAGCTAGTGTCAAGTACAGGCTTGGGCAAGGTGTTTGGAGACCTCTGTGTTGTCCAAGCTTAGGATCGTTCATCCAGTCTCCGTGCGTTCTAAATGAGAAAGATCGTGCTGTTTTTATAACGTGAGCTAAAGATCAGAAACGAAGATATATAGTAAAGGACAGGAAATTGTAGGAATAGAGCAACATACTGTAAATAAAAATAGGGATGAATTGAATACACCATAAGAAAGCAAGTCAGACACTGTTTTGGAATCCACAGGGAAAGAGACAGCCAGTAAGTCCTATGAGTACTCTAGAACATGTAGTTTCTTCTTCCTCTTCCTCTTCTACTTTTCAGCTCCCTGTGGAGCATAGGTCTTCAACAAACACTTTCCAAGCCGTTCTGTTTTCTTGCCATTCTTTTAAGATCGATCCATGTCTTCCCCATCATCTTCATCTCTGCTTCTATCTGTCTTCTCCAAGAATTCCTTGGTCTTCCTCTTTGTCTTTTTCCCTGGGGATTCCAAAAAAACGGCCTGTTGTGTAATACTCTCATTTGGATTCCGCAGTGTGTATCCTATCTATGGCCATCGTCTTCGCTGTATCTCTTTATCCACTAATATTTGACTGGTACATTTCCATAATTCTATGTTAGAGAATTAACATGTATTTTAGTTTATCTTTATTTTGTTGTCCGTTTTTTTTTTAGTTTCTGAAGAAGGCGGCGTGTAGGCCGAAACGTCATGATTTTGTTTTATTTCTTTTTTGTAAAGCTGTCACCATACTTTTGTGAGTGTACGTTACATCCCATAACTTGCTTTACGCTAACCAGCAGCTTTACCGCAATTATTTCACTGCTCTCTGCAAGTCCAACGAATACACACGCGGAGAAGAGAAATCATGGAAACCCGGAAGAAAAATAGCCTAGACTGGAAGGAAGTAAAAAAAAAATGCCCAAGAAAAGGGATGGATGGGAAGATCTTGTCTCTGGGCTTTGCTCCAATATGAGGTGTAATGAGTTTTGATTGAATGACATTAGGCACCAATCCGTTCAGGGAGCCGCGATATCTCAGTGGTTAGTGAACTGGACGACAAAGGACAAGAGATAGGGTTCGATCCGAACCGACGGCTTCCGGTTCACCCAGCCTTTATTGGGTACATGATTTTTTTTCTTGTAAAGTAAAGCGGCACGGGCGTAATACCGACCACATTACCCCAAAAAATCATGTGCCGAGGGTATGTAAAATTTATGGTCACCAACACCATATTCCATATATGCCACTTGGCGTGATGGGGGTACTTTACTTTACTTTACTTTTTACCAATCCGTTCAGGATTTGTCTTTCCCGAGAACCTTACGAGGGCAGAGTTAATGAGTGAACTGATGAAAACGTCAACAGAAATTGAGTCTACGCCCACAATGAGGGACAAGGGTAAAGGCATCAAAATGCATAGAGATGAGAGGCTACTGTATAGATAATGATAATAATGACAATTTTAAAAAAGAGAGAGCAAAATGGTATGGTAACAGCTTTACGTAGGTGAGAAAGAAAATAAAAGTCGAACGACATTTCGGCCAAGTAGGCCTTCAGCTGGAACAATAAACTACAAAACAAAAAAAACACACAAACACAATCATTATATATATATTTGTTTTGTTGTTTATTGTACCAGCTGAAGGCTGGCGTTTGTTTTTCACCTACGTAAAGCTGTTACCATAACACTTTTTCCTCTTTTTTTTCTATTGTCTCAATGAGGGACATAGTGGGGAGGAAATCTGAGCATCTGTTGTACATCCGATCTGTGATGAGAATGATCCATCCACAAAACTAAACTAATTGACCTGTCACAGAATTAGGTTACAAAACATAACTAAAGCCAGCTCTCTCGGGGCGTTGAAGCTACTGTTATCATCGTCTCCTTGTTTGTGACATTCCAAATAGGGCTGGTCCGCTCTGGAGGAGCCCATATCATGACCACTTTTACCTGTGAGAAATCACACCTGTACTTTGAACAGGCCAGAACAGGTGTACGTGGTACGAGGGGTGTAATCAGACTTTAAATGTAAGAGACGCTTTCTGGGGGAGAGGTGGCGAGAAGTATTTGCGGTTGCTATCCTAGCAGTCTTGAAAGACAATCGACTCAATACCCATATTACTCATACACCATACACGGTTGAATGTCACTGCTACTTTAGTAGATTTGCTAGTTTGTGTCTCCCTTGAGATACAAAAGGAGGAAGTGGTGGGGGTGTAACATACACTCATACAGGATATGGGTACATACACTCATACAGGATATGGGTACATACACTCATACAGGGTATGGGTACATACACTCATACAGGATATGGGTACATACACTCATACAGGATATGGGTACATACACTCATACAGGATATGGGTACATACACTCATACAGGATATGGGTACATACACTCATACAGGATATGGGTACATACACTCATACAGGATATGGGTACATACACTCATACAGGATATGGGTACATACACTCATACAGGATATGGGTACATACACTCATACAGGATATGGGTACATACACTCATACAGGATATGGGTACATACACTCATACAGGATATGGGTACATACACTCATACAGGATATGGGTACATACACTCATACAGGATATGGGTACATACACTCATACAGGATATGGGTACATACACTCATACAGGATATGGGTACATACACTCATACAGGATATGGGTACATACACTCATACAGGATATGGGTACATACACTCATACAGGATATGGGTACATACACTCATACAGGATATGGGTACATACACTCATACAGGATATGGGTACATACACTCATACAGGATATGGGTACATACACTCATACAGGATATGGGTACATACACTCATACAGGATATGGGTTCATACAGGATATGGGTACATACACTCATACAGGATATGGGTACATACACTCATACAGGATATGGGTACATACACTCATACAGGATATGGGTACATACACTCATACAGGATATGGGTACATACACTCATACAGGATATGGGTACATACACTCATACAGGATATGGGTACATACACTCATACAGGATATGGCGACAGCTTTACGAAAGAGGAACACAGCAAAATACTGACGTTTCGGCCTACGTGCGGCCTTCCTCAGAAATGAGAACAAAACAAACGAATAATGTAGTAAAGTAAATACTATATCCTGGATAGGCAAATCAAGGAAAAATAAACAGAGGGAGGGATAATAGATGAAATGATGAAACGAAAGAGTGACGTGCTACATTTCAGAGGATAAAAATAAACAACATGTAAAATGAGTAAGTTTATATAAAAAAAAACTATCTTTACGTCACATAGTACCATTGCTGGTGTATGACGGGGGGCAACGACAGAACCAGAGGGATAAAGGCCGCTTGGTCAAAGCAGTCGCCACGACGTGTGAGACTCAGGATTTTTATTTCACCCCCGATAGAAAAAATCCTTTCTGTCTACCGCGGGCTTCGAACACCCAACGTCGGCTTTTCAGCCAGCGGAACAGTGGTTTTAGCCGCACGGCCACGCGCTCCCCACTGTAAGTTTATATAGTAGTAGGAAACTCTTTGTTTAGAGCTTCGCAGCAGGATGCAATCTGATCATCAGAAGGAGACCCCGTCGAGCAAGTGTTTCGGCCCTTTAGCTTCTTGACACTCTAGGGGAGGTGGGCCCGCCTGGGTCATGACTCCCAGGCGTCGACCTCCTGCTGCATTGCCTCTAAGGCTTACACCGTATGTTCGGCACAAAATAACTAAACTTAATACACAAAACATTAGAAAATAGTTTAATATAGTAAGTTTATATATATATATATATATATATATATATATATATATATATATGTATATATATATAATATTGAGGGGGAGGGGGACTAGTTGGTATCGAGGGAAGACGCCGGCCTCGAGACAGAGGTTGCTCTGCGGCAACCACCCCCGGTTTCAGCAGCGAGGCCCGGCTTGAAACGTCAATTACTCATCGACGGAAAAAAAATATGAGTACCTCCGTAGTCGGAGATATCTGCCTGTGCGGCGAGGGACCCCTGTGCACACGGCTGCCAGGGAAAAATGGATTAACACGAAAAAAATCAGTTCCTAGTCTCTAGGGACTTCGTCAGAGGTCAAAGCTGGCTAACTAAAAAAATAAAATATATATATATAACAGTAAAAAAAGTAAAGCGCCCTGTCACGCCAAGTGAGGTATAGGGAATATGGTGTTAGTGACCATCATTTTTACAAACCTTCGGCATGTGATTTGTGGGGTAATGTGGTCGGTATTACGCCCGTGCCGCTTTACTTTCCCAGAAAAAAATCCAGTGCCCATTTAAGGCTGGGTGAACCCGAAAGCTGTCGATCAGGATCGAACCTGATCTCTAGTCCTTTGTAGTCCAGTTCACTAACTACTGAGCTATCGCGGCTCCCGATATATAAATAAATAAATAAATATATATATATATACATATACATATATATATATATATATATATATATATATATATATATAATGTTTATATATTATAAATTATATATAATAAATTTATATTATACATTTTTCTATCACTGCTAATATTTGTCTGTTTCCTGAGATATAAAATGCATGGTCTTCTTTTAATATACATCTAATTTGTTTTAGGGGTGGTAATATCTGAGCATTTACACATTTTTATGGTTAATAATTGAATGTTCTTCTGTATCTTTCTTTCAGCTCCCTGTGGAGCATAGGTCTTCAACAAACACTTTCCAAGCCGTTCTGTTTCTTCCCATTCTTTTAAGATCGTTCCAAATCTTCCCCATTCTCTTCATCTCTGTTCCCACATGTCTTCTTCGAGTATATTTTGACCTTCCTCAATTTCTCCTCTCTTGATGATTCCAAATAAGGGCCAGTTGTGTAATGTCTGTCAGTTGGATTCTGCAGTGTGTGTTCTATTCCAACGCCATCTTATTTGTCGCACTTCTTAAAATTTGAATATTGTTGTCTATAAATCCTGAAACTGGGTCAATCTTTGAGTTTGTGTTTTCATAGTTACGACAACTGTCAAATATAAAATAAAAATTACATTCACAAAAAATATCAAAACATAACACACACAAAAATAAGTAAATTAAAGTAAAATATAACTCAAACATAACAATTTACTGAATCTAGAAACTGTAGTTTCGTGAGCGGTGCCAAAAACTTAAACCACTTCCTTGAAATATCAATTTTAAGATTGAGTAGAATGTAGTAGACTCCCAACATCTACACACATAAATGCTGCAATCATTCAAAGGTTGTAATTAAAATGTCACTTTTGGGACTCAAGAAAACAGCCGTGGATTAGGCATACCAGGTTGATTTTTATATCAAAGTTGGAACTAGTTATAAATCTGTATTTTAGTACAAATCTTTATGCTATTATTAGACTATGTTAATTATTTAATTGTGTCATCATCATCATCAAGTACCGGGCCTGCTGGCGTAGGTGATCATGTCTCTCCATAACTTTCGATCTCGGCAGCTATTTATCATTTCTGTTGTTGACCTTCAGCCAAGCCATTCTCTTAAGCTGTCTGTTATTTTTTCTCTTTGCTTCCCTCTATCTCTTCGTCCCTAAATTTTTCCAGTTGTTACAATATATTCCAGTTGTTCACTTCTCGTTACATGGCCAAAAAATGATGATTGTTTCTTCCTAATATTGGAAATTAGCTCTCTGTCTGCTTTGACCTCTCTCAAAACATCTTCATTACTCTTACTAGCTGTCCATGGTATTCTCTACATTCTTCTGTAAAACCACATGTTCAAACTACAGTGATTTTCTTGTCTGTTGTCCTATTGTCCATGATTCGCATCCATATGTTAAGACTGGCTCTACGTAACATTCAAGAACTCTTTTTCTTGATTCTATTGTCAAAAATGGATTGCATAGTATCTTCCTCATTTTTTGGAAAGCTGCTTTTGCCTGCGCCATTCTGCATCTCATCTCTTTTGTACATCTTCCGTCTGAGGTTAACAAAGTTCCCAAATATTTAAATTCATTTACCTGTTTTAATATTGTTCCACTTGTCTTTATTTTGCACTGAGGTGATGTCTTTTTCTTTGTTGTTACCATTACCTCTGTCTTTTTGCTATTAAGGCTGAGTCCTTTATTTTTGCTTTCTTTCACTATAATGTCCAACATTTCTTGTAACTCATTTTCACTCTTAGCGATTAAGACTGTATCATCAGCATACCTTAGATTATTTATATTATGACCTCCAATTGTTATTCCAGGCATGCCCCTTATTCGATCTTAAAATAATCTCACTATAAATATTAAACAAATCTGGTGACAGCACACACCTTTTTTAATTTGTTTGTTATTGTTTGATTGTTGTTGTAAATAGACTGTGTTATTGTTTGACTGTTGTTATAAACTGTGTTATTGTTTGAATGTTGTTATAAATAGACCGTGTTATTGTTTGAATGTTGTTATAAATAGACTGTGTTATTGTTTGACTGTTGTTATAAATAGACTGTGTTATTGTTTGACTGTTGTTATAAAAAGACTGTTATTGTTTGAATCTTGTTATAAATAGACTATGTTATTGTTTGAATGTTGTAATAAATAGACTGTGTTATTGTTTGACTGTTGTTTTAAATAGACTTCGTTATTGTTTGAATGTTGTTATAAATAGACTGTGTTATTGTTTGAATGTTGTTATATATAGTCTGTTATTGTTTGAATGTTGTTATAAAAAGACTGTGTTATTGTTTGAATGTTGTTATAAATAGACTGTGTTATTGTTTGAATGTTGTTATAAATAGACTGTGTTATTGTTTGACTGTTGTTATAAATAGACTGTGGTATTGTTTAATTGTTGTTGTAAATAGACTGTGTTATTGTTTGAATGTTGTCATAAATAGACTGTGTTATTGTTTGAATGTTGTTATAAATAAACTGTGTTATTGTTTGAATGTTGTTATAAATAGACTGTTATTGTTTGAATGTTGTTATAAATAGACTGTTATTGTTGGAATGTTGTTATAAATAGACTGTGTTATTGTTTGAATGTTGTTATAAATAGATTGTGTTATTGTTTGAATGTTGTTATAAATAGACTGTGTTATTGTTTGAATGTTGTTATAAATAAACTGTGTTATTGTTTGAATGTTGTTATAAATAGACTGTTATTGTTTGAATGTTGTTATAAAAAGACTGTTATTGTTTGAATGTTGTTATAAATAGACTGTGTTATTGTTTGAATGTTGTTATAAATAGACTGTGTTATTATTTAATTGTTGTTGTAAATAGACTGTGTTATTGTTTGACTGTTGTTATAAATAGACTGTGTTATTGTTTGAATGTTGTTATAAATAGACTGTGTTATTGTTTGAATGTTGTTATAAATACACTGTGTTATTGTTTGAATGTTGTTATAAATAGACTGTGTTATTGTTTGAATGTTGTTATAAATAGACTGTGTTATTGTTTGAATGTTGTTATAAATAGACTGTGTTATTGTTTGAATGTTGTTATAAATAGACTGTGTTATTGTTTGAATGTTGTTATAAATAGACTGTGTTATTGTTTGAATGTTGTTATAAATAGACTGTGTTATTGTTTGAATGTTGTTATAAATAGACTGTGTTATTGTTTGACTGCTGTTATAAATAGACTGTGTTATTGTTTGAATGTTGTTATAAATAGACTGTGTTATTGTTGGAATGTTGTTATAAATAGACTGTGTTATTGTTTGATTATTGTTGTAAAAAGACTGTTATTGTTTGACTGCTGTTATAAATAGACTGTGTTTTTGTTCGATTTATGTTATTAACTATGTTATCGATAGAATTTTGTAAATAATTAAACTGTGATTTAGTTTTTTTTATTAATAAATAGATTATGTTATTAATCGAATGTTTATTATAAATAAACTTCGTTATTGTTTGCTTGCTGTTATAAATAGCCTGCTATTATTTAAATTTTTGTTATAAGTAGATTATGTTATTCTTTGGTTGCAAGAATCCCTTTAATTGCTGGCCAGTGAGTTGGAAAGGTGCGAGGGTCATCAGAATATATTTATTTTTGGAAATGAAGTATTCATTAGAAAGTGGTTTATTATTTGTCTTTTTAATCATTAATCACCACCTTGTAAACAGTCGGTTTATTTTAAATAATAAGAAAGGGACATTTTAGATCTGTCTAATTATGTTTTATTTTAGACGAGGAGTCCCTGGGCACTATACTCCGTAACAAAATTGTTAATATTTTGTAGAAGTGATTCCAATTTGTAACTTCACACTAAAGTGTGTACTCGTTTCTGGCTAGAATGGTCCGGGTTAACATTCAAGATGTGGAGCTTTTAAAAAAAAAAATATTACACGGCTGTTTGCTTTAATCTCAAATTAGTGTTTTAGTTCCAGTCATAATGATGTTGTTACATGTATGTATGAAGATGTCCCGAGGAAAACACATTTCATTAGTTCTTGAGGTTGTTATTTTATTAGAGTGGTACAAATTTGTGACACTGTACACGCGTTTAAATAATCTAGAATTGTAAGTTTTGATGATCTTACTATTTTAGCAAAATAACTTTTACGTGAAGAAATGTTTCAAAGTTTGGCTAATTTGATCCTTTACCTATGAAGAAATGTTTCAAAGTTTGTCTAATTTGATCCTTTACCTATGGGGCAGCCATCACAACCTAGAAAAAAAAGTCAGCTTCATCAAGGAAATGGGACTACAGATCTGATCTCATGAATCAAAGATGAGATGGAAGGTAGCTTAGTTGGTCGTGTGCTCTAACATTTGGTTCTCGTGGCAAAGCGCTGTGACGAGGAATAAGGGTTCGATCCTGCTTCAGACCATCTGTTGTTCTCTGTTTTATTTCCTGTTGTTAATTATTTGTGATTTTTTTCCGAGTGTTGTAAACATAGCTCTTCCCCTCAACTTATGCGCTGATCTATCGCCGCGGAAGTGTCCCTCCACAACAATATTCATTTATTGTTATTTGTCTCCAGTCTAAAGAACTCAGCGCATGTCCAACGACGGGACAGCCATGCCAGTAACAGCCACATTCAAAGCTCGAGCTATAGGAAAGGGCACCCCGGAGAACAAGCCACATCTGTCTATCGGTTGCCATTGGGAAAAGGAAAGGCTATTGGAAAACCAGTTAAATGTTATGTAGAGCCAGTCTTAACATATGGATGTGAATCATGGACAATAGGACAACAGACAAGAAAATCACTGGAGTCTATAGAAATGTGGTTTCACAGAAGAATGTTGAGAATAACGTGGACAGCTAAGAGGAGTAATGAAAACGTTCTGAAAGAGGTCAAAGCAAAAGAGAGCTAATTTCCAATATTAGGAAGAAACAATCATCATTTTTTGGCCATGTAATGAGAAGAGAACAACTGGAATATATTGTAACAACTGGGAAAATTGAGGGACGAAGAGATAGAGGGAAGCAAAGAGAAAAGATACCAGACACTTAAGAGAATGGATTGGCAGAAGGTCAACAACATAAATGATAAATAACTGTCGAGATTGAAAGTTGTGGAGAGACATGATCACCTACGCCAGCAGGCCCGGTACTTGATGATGATGATGATTGGAGAACACCCAGACAGAAACCACAGGCAGTGTAGGCTCATCAATCTCTGGAAGGCATCCACTCTACAAGAAGGAAAACTCCTACGTCCAGCCAAGATTCAACCTGTAGATGTTTGAGTTCTAACATATACAAATACAATGCTACAGAAGCATCCCTACGATAGTTATAGTTATAGTTATAGTTATAGTCATAGTTATAGTTATAGTTATAGTTATAGTCATAGTTATAGTTATAGTTATAGTTATAGTTATAGTTATAGTTATAGTTATAGTTATAGTCATAGTCATAGTCATAGTTATAGTTATAGTCATAGTTATAGTTATAGTTATAGTTATAGTTATAGTTATAGTCATAGTTATAGTTATAGTCATAGTTATAGTTATAGTTATAGTTATAGTTATAGTTATAGTTATAGTTATAGTTATAGTTATAGTCATAGTCATAGTTATAGTTATAGTTATAGTTATAGTTATAGTCATAGTCATAGTTATAGTTATAGTCATAGTCATAGTTATAGTTATAGTCATAGTTATAGTTATAGTTATAGTTATAGTTATAGTTATAGTTATAGTCATAGTCATAGTCATAGTTATAGTTATAGTTATAGTTATAGTTATAGTTATAGTTATAGTTATAGTTATAGTCATTCGAAGGTCTCGGTATCACTGCAAATGAATGAAAATAAAAAACAAAAAACAAATCAACCGTCCGCGACAGTGGAATCATCCAAATCAAAATCTCATCGAATATCCAAACAAAGAAAGGCAGCTGCAGTCCCCATCATAGCAAACACTCATCATCATCATGTGCCATACCGGTTGGCGTAGGTGATCATGTCCCTCCACAATCTTCTATCTACAGTGCATCGTATCAGTTCTGTTGTTGACTGTTTTCCGTGCCGTGACACCAAGCTATTCAGTATTTTCTCTCTTTATCGCTCACGATCTCTCTTTCCTTTTATTTTGCCAGTTGTAACCAAGTATTCCAACTTTCCTCTTCTCATGATGTGCCCGAAAAATAATGATTGCTTCTTTCTGATGTTTTTTAAGAGCTCCCTTTTTGTGTTGGCCTCTTTGAGAACTTCCTCATTGGTCTTTTTAGCTGTCCAGGGAATAGCAAACACTACACACGTCAAAAGACATGGCGTATCAGCACCGAAAGTAAACGCAGCTGAGCTGTCCTTCGTCATACGACATCATGATTCATCGTAAGCAATCTGAATATACATACACCATCCGGATGAAAAGCACAGAGCACTAAACTCAGTAGCTCCGGCAGCAATCCTTAAGATTCCGTGGATAATGACAAAGAGACAAAAAGACATTTTAAAAGATTTAAAACCAAAAAGTAACAGGCTTATAAACACCATTCTACAGAGAATATTAAAATATTATGGACACGTCAAAAGACACAGAGGGCTGGAAAGTGCAATAATGGAAGCCATGTTTACTGGGCGAGACATTAGTGCCAGATCAAGATGAAGATGATTTCAAGACATCCAGGAAACTTTCAACATGAGAACAAACGTGGGAGAAGTGGAAGATCTGGTTAGAGACAGAGATTCTTTCAGAAGGGCTGTGGTGAATGTAACGTTCTGTGGGAGATCTAGTTAGAGACAGAGATTCTTTCAGACGGGCTGTGGTGAATGTAACGTTCTGTGGGAGATCTAGTTAGAGACAGAGATTCTTTCAGAAGGGCTGTGGTGAATGTAACGTTCTGTGGGAGATCTAGTTAGAGACAGAGATTCTTTCAGACGGGCTGTGGTGAATGTAACGTTTTGTGGGAGATCTATTTAGAGACAGAGATTCTTTAAGACGGGCTGTGGTGAATGTAACATTCTGCAAAAGGACATGCGGCCTGATGATGATGATGACAAAAAGACCGGGCAACTAAAATAGCAATAACAAACAGCTGTGATGTCCACGCTTCGTGCCCTGTACTTCGCTCTCGTTTCTCCCTAATCTTGCAGCTTTTGTTTCTGGTCAGTTAACGGGAGATAACCTATCCAGTTGTGTGATTAACAACTCGAGTTATCGATCGTTATATTATCAAATAAACAACTGTGTGATGTGTGTGTATGTGTGTGTGTGTGTTCAGGTCGCAATAGTGACAGATAAGTGTTTATATCTGGGGTAGCGAAGTCCTGGCTATATTAGCCATCAAGAAATAATGGGCCCGGTATTAGCAGCCATTAATAATTACCGTTTAAATTCTAAAATAGATACTAACCACTTACACATGAAGCAAACACATCAACACTGCAGATAAACATCGATAAATATGACTACACGGAATTTATTTATTTAAGTACTCGAGCTGCGCTCGGTATTTGTTTGCAGTGCACAGTAAACTCGTTTAGGGGATGTAAAATGCAGAGCAGGTCATTTGTTTCCCTCTAGCGTTCGCCCAATATCTACTAGAAGAATAAGTAACCCTCTACGCTTATCGTCATCATCATCATCATCATCATCATCATCATCATCATCGTCATCATCATCATCATCATCATCATCATGCGCTATACCGTTTGGCGTAAGCGATCATGTCCTTCCAAAATCTTCTATCTACAGTGCATCGTATCAGTTCTGTTGTTGACTCTTTGCCATGCATGACACCAAGCTATCCGGTATTTTCTCTCTTAGTCGCCCGCGATATCTCTTTCGTTTTATTTTACCAGTTGTAACCAAGAGGAAGTTCTCAAAGAGGCCAACACAAAAAGGGAGCTCTTAAAAAACATCAGAAAGAAGCAATCAACATTTTTCGGGCACATCATGAGAAGAGGAAAGTTGGAATACTTGGTTACAATTGGCAAAATAAAAGGAAAGAGAGATCGCGGACGACAAAGAGAGAAAAATACTGGATAGCTTGGTGTCATGGCATGGAAAACAGTCAACAACAGAACTGATACGATGCACTGTAGATAGAAGATTGTGGAGGGACATGATCGCCTACGTCAACCGGCAGGGTACATGATGATGATGATGATGAACCAAGTATTCCAACTTTCCTCTTCTGATAATGTGCCCCCAAAAATATTGATTGTTTCTTAGGAACTCCCTTTTTGTGTTGGCCTCCTAGAGACTTTCCTCGTTGGTCGCAGATAGCTACTAGAAGAATAAATAGACCTCTATACTCTCTCCCTTTAAAATGACTTTTAAGTCGGCATTGATGCACTGTGTTGTGGTATATTGGCGTCTTTTGGCCCCAAACATCCGACTTCAGCATTGCATTTTTGAGGACCAGGTTGCCTTCACTCTTCGGTCCATACTCGCTTGACCAGACTGGATAGTTTGTTTATAGGAGCACAGCCGGGAGGTGGAGCATGCCGATTCTGACGCAAAGAGTCAGGTCTGGGTCGCTGACTGCGCTTATCTCAGTTTATGGATCGGCTTTCTTGCCCCCCCCCCCCCACAACACACGCACACACACACGGCCCACCTCCAGCCTTTTGTTTAAAAAAAACTTCATCCACTGGCCACAGATGACATTGCAGTTATCACAACTTGCTGCTGGAAACCACGAAACAACGACATTGCAGTTATCACAACTTGCTGCTGGAAACCACGAAACAACGACATTGCAGTTATCACAACTTGCTGCTGGAAATCACGAAACAACGACATTGCAGTTATCACAACTTGCTGCTGGAAACCACGAAACAACGACATTGCAGTTATCACAACTTGCTGCTGGAAACCACGAAACAACGTCATTGCCGTTATCACAACTTGCTACTGGAAACCACGAAACAACGTCATTGCAGTTATCACAACTTGCTGCTGGAAACCACGAAACAACAACATTGCAGTTATCTCAACTTGCTGCTGGAAACGAGGAAACAACGACATTGCAGTTTTCACAACTTGCTGCTGGAAACCACGAAACAACGACACTGAAGTTATCTCAACTTGCTGTTGGAAACCACGAAACAACGACATTGCAGTTATCACAACTAGCTGTTGGAACCACGAAACAACGACATTGCAGTTATCACAACTTGCTGTTGAAAACCACGAAACAACGACATTGCAGTTATCACAACTTGCTGTTGGAAACCACGAAACAACGATTTTGCAGTTATCACAACTTGCTGCTGGAAACCACGAAACAACGACATTGCAGTTATCACAACTTGCTGCTGGAAATCACGAAACAACGACATCGCAGTTATCACAACGTGCTGCTGGAAACCACGAAACAACGACATTGCAGTTATCACAACTTGCTGTTGGAAACCACGAAACAACGACATTGCAGTTATCACAACTTGCTGCTGGAAACACGAAACAACGACATTGCAGTTATCACAACTTGCTGCTGGAAACCACGAAACAACGTCATTGCAGTTATCACAACTTGCTGCTGGAAACCACGAAACAACGACATTGCAGTTATCACAACTTGCTGCTGGAAACCACGAAACAACGACATTGCAGTTATCACAACTTGCTGCTGGAAATCACGAAACAACGACATTGCAGTTATCACAACTTGCTGCTGGAAACCACGAAACAACGACATTGCAGTTATCACAACTTGCTGCTGGAAACCACGAAACAACGTCATTGCCGTTATCACAACTTGCTACTGGAAACCACGAAACAACGTCATTGCAGTTATCACAACTTGCTGCTGGAAACCACGAAACAACAACATTGCAGTTATCTCAACTTGCTGCTGGAAACGAGGAAACAACGACATTGCAGTTTTCACAACTTGCTGCTGGAAACCACGAAACAACGACACTGAAGTTATCTCAACTTGCTGTTGGAAACCACGAAACAACGACATTGCAGTTATCACAACTAGCTGTTGGAAACCACGAAACAACGACATTGCAGTTATCACAACTTGCTGTTGAAAACCACGAAACAACGACATTGCAGTTATCACAACTTGCTGTTGGAAACCACGAAACAACGATTTTGCAGTTATCACAACTTGCTGCTGGAAACCACGAAACAACGACATTGCAGTTATCACAACTTGCTGCTGGAAATCACGAAACAACGACATCGCAGTTATCACAACGTGCTGCTGGAAACCACGAAACAACGACATTGCAGTTATCACAACTTGCTGTTGGAAACCACGAAACAACGACATTGCAGTTATCACAACTTGCTGCTGGAAAACACGAAACAACGACATTGCAGTTATCACAACTTGCTGCTGGAAACCACGAAACAACGACATTGCAGTTATCACAACTTGCTGCTGGAAACCACGAAACAACGACATTGCAGTTATCACAACTAGCTGTTGGAAACCACGAAACAACGACATTGCAGTTATCACAACTTGCTGTTGGAAACCACGAAACAACGACATTGCAGTTATCACAACTAGCTGTTGGAAACCACGAAACAATGACATTGCAGTTATCACAACTTGCTGTTGGAAACCACGAAACAACGATTTTGCAGTTATCACAACTTGCTGCTGGAAACCACGAAACAACGACATTGCAGTTATCACAACTTGCTGCTGGAAATCACGAAACAACGACATCGCAGTTATCACAACGTGCTGCTGGAAACCACGAAACAACGAGGTTGCAGTTATCACAACTTGCTGTTGGAAACCACGAAACAACGACATTGCCGTTATCACAACTTGCTGCTGGAAACCACGAAAGAACGACATTGCAGTTATCATAACTTGCTGTTGCTGGAAACCACGAAACAACGACATTGCAGTTATCACAACTTGCTGCTGGACACCACGAAACAACGACATTACAGTTATCACAACTTGCTGCTGGAAACCACGAAACAACGACATTGCAGTTATCACAACTTGCTGCTGGAAACCACGAAACAACGTCATTGCAGTTATCACAACTTGCTGCTGGAAACCACGAAACAACGACATTACAGTTATCACAACTTGCTGCTGGAAACCACGAAACAACGACATTGCAGTTATCACAACTTGCTGCTGGAAACCACGAAACGTCATTGCAGTTATCACAACTTGCTGCTGGAAACCACGAAACAACGTATCTACGTCACTTTAACGACATTTTAAGATCCGGTGATGAAAAGCAGCAGTCGTCTGGAGAACGCAGAGAGAAAGAAAAAAAAAGAAAAATAAGAAAGATGAAGCAAGTAAGAAGAAAAGATAAAAGTGAAAGAAAGAATAAAAGGAAATGAAGAAAGGAAGAAAGAAAGAAAGAAAGAAAGAAAGAAAGAAAGAAAGAAAGAAAGAAAAAAAGAAAGAAAGAAAGAGTATCAGTACACTTCATTGGACTTGAAGCGCATGAAGGATTACAATTTTGAATAATTGTTAGAATAATTAAAAGAGTGCGCACAGTCAGGCTCTTACTGGTAATCCCTTCTTCCACCATTCTCCACCCCGATATGTTTGCTCTTCCATTTGAATCCACGGCTGGACAGTTCCTGTCGTTTCCTATATCCCCAGCCCCTCCCCTCCCTCAACCCCTGAACGCCCGGTCTATCCAACATCTTTGTACACCTACCGCCTACTATCTGTCTCATCATCATCATTGAGTGCCTACTATCTGTCTCATCATCATCATTGAGTGCCTACTATCTGTCTCATCATCATCATTGAGTGCCTACTATCTGTCTCATCATCATCATTGAGTGCCTACTATCTGTCTCATCATCATCATTGAGTGCCTACTATCTGTCTCATCATCATCATTGAGTGCCTACTATCTGTCTCATCATCATCATTGAGTGCCTACTATCTGTCTCATCATCATCATTGAGTGCCGTCTCCGCATCGAAGGTTGGCTACCATGGAGCGCCATTCCACTCTGGCTCTTGCTTTGATGGCGCAGGTTGTCATAGGCTGACCTGTCCATCTTTTGATGTTACTCATCCATGTTAGTCTTGGTCTGCACTGCCTCCTTTACCTTGTATTTTCCCTTCCAATATTACTTTTGTTCGGCTGTTGTGTCTTTTAACATGCCCCCAAAATTTCATTTGTCTTGTTCTAATCGTGTTTAGTAGTTCTCCTTTCATTTTCAGTTGTTTTAAAACTTCATCGTTTGTTTTCTTTTCTTCCCATCCAATTCTACCTATTCTTTTATAAATCCACATTTCAAAGACTTCAATTTTCTGTTCTATTTTCTTGTCTAATGTCCATGTTTCTGCACCATACAGGAATATTGAGAAGATGTAACATTTTATTATTCGTATTTTAGCCCTGGTGTTATTTGTTTTGATGTTAGTATATTTTTCATGGCATTAAAATTACTTTTTGCCATACCTATTCTTATGTTTATTGCAGTTTTACATTTCCCATCACTGGTTATAGTATGTCCCAGGTAGTTGTAGCTCTGAACTGTCTCCATGTGTATTACTTCAACTTTGATATTTATTTGTAGGTCTTGATAATTTTCTTTCCTTATGATCACAGTTTTAATCTTTTCGATATTCACATCTAATCCATATATTTTGCTTGTCATTTTTATTTCATTAAGCTATTTGTTGTAAATCTTTAGGATTTTCTGCTAGTAATACAGTATCATTAGCAGCTATGGCATATCTGGCTCTTATTCTGATTAATTTTTTTGCATTCAATTTGTTCGAAAATGTACAATTTCTTTTGTTATAATTTCAATAACTTTAGAAGTTAATGACACAATTTAGTCTCAAATCAGAAATAAATTCTGATAGTTTCAGTTTCAAATTGATAACCACAGTGGTTTGTCTCTGATACTTTAGTTTATTTGTTTATCTGCGGCTTTCCAGGAATACAAAATATATGTTTCTTTTTCAATTTTAGATTGGAAGTGATTATAAGAAGCTGTGTTTTAAAAGTTATATATTTTTTAGGTTAAATATTGAAAACTGCACCTTAGAAACTATCGGGTTTGCCGATCTTTGATATCTCTGTTTTGAGCGTTTTGTGCTAAAACAACCTGCACCATCACAGCAAGAGACAGAGCAGAATGACGCTTCATGGTAGCCAACCTTCGTTGCTGAGACGGCACTTGATGATGATGATGATGTGCTAAAATATCATTCCGACATAAAAACTTGCTATCTCATTTGTTCTTTCGAGCCGAAGACGGTACATAGATGAGAAATTCTAGACTCTGTGTCATACGATCTTTGTTATCAAGCATCAGAACTTGCACAGGATCCGCATGGTATATCGCCACACGTTTTTGGCGAGTTATTCAATCTCGGTGAGTGAGAAGATTCCTCGTTATTGTTGTCTATTTCTACGATGTTTCTCAACGTCCGCCTCTTCCCCATTTGGTTCCCATTGTTGTTGTCTATTTCTACGATGTTTCCCAACGTCCGCCTCTTCCCCACTTGGTTCCCATTGTTGTTGTCTATTGCTACGATGTTTCTCAAGGTCTGCCTCTTCCCCATCTGGCTCCCATTGTTGTTGTCTATTTCTAAGATGTTTCTCAACGTCCGCCTCTTCCCCATCTGGTTCCCATTGTTGTTGTCTATTTCTACGATTTTTCTCAAGGTCAGCCTCTTCCCCCTCTGGTTCCCATTATTGTTGTCTATTGCTACGATATTTCTCAAGGTCCGCCTCTTCCCCCTCTGGTTCCCATTACTGTTGTCTATTTCTACGATGTTTCTCAAGGTCCGCCTCTTCCCCCTCTGGTTCCCATTATTGTTGTCTATTTCTACGATGTTTCTCAAGGTCCGCCTCTTCCCCCTCTGGTTCCCATTATTGTTGTCTATTTCTACGATGTTTCTCAAGGTCCGCCTCTTCCCCCTCTGGTTCCCATTATTGTTGTCTATTTCTACGATGTTTCTCAAGGTCCGCCTCTTCCCCTCTGGTTCCCATTATTGTTGTCTATTTCTACGATGTTTCTCAAGGTCCGCCTCTTCCCCCTCTGGTTCCCATTATTGTTGTCTATTTCTACGATGTTTCTCAAGGTCCGCCTCTTCCCCCTCTGGTTCCCATTATTGTTGTCTATTTCTACGATGTTTCTCAAGGTCCGCCTCTTCCCCCTCTGGTTCCCATTATTGTTGTCTATTTCTACGATGTTTCTCAAGGTCCGCCTCTTCCCCCTCTGGTTCCCATTATTGTTGTCTATTGCTACGTTTCTCAAGGTCCGCCCACTCTGGTTCCCATTTGAGGAATTACTTTGAGTTCTCTTGTTGTCTCTTCTCATCACATGGCCACCATATGACCACATTCTTCTCTTGATTATAGTTTTGTGGAAGCCTTGCCATTTTTCTCCTAATATTTATCTATCTATCTATCTATCTATCTATCTATCTATCTATCTATCTATCTATCTATCTATCTATCTATCTATCTATCTATCTATCTATCTATCTATCTATCTATCTATCTATCTATCTATCTATCTATCTATCTATCTATCTATCTATCTATCTATCTATCTATCTATCTATCTATCTATCTATCTATCTATCTATCTATCTATCTATCTATCTATCTATCTATCTATCTATCTATCTATCTATCTATCTATCTATCTATCTATCTATCTATCTATCTATCTATCTATCTATCTATCTATCTATCTATCTATCTATCTATCTATCTATCTATCTATCTATCTATCTATCTATCTATCTATCTATCTATCTATCTATCTATCTATCTATCTATCTATCTATCTATCTATCTATCTATCTATCTATCTATCTATCTATCTATCTATCTATCTATCTATCTATCTATCTCTTCTGTCTGTCTGTCTGTCTGTCTGTCTGTCTGTCTGTCTGTCTGTCTGTCTGTCTGTCTGTCTGTCTGTCTGTCTGTCTACATGTCTACCTACCTACCTACCTACCTACCTACCTACCTACCTACGTCCTGCCTGCCTGTCTGTCTGTCTGTCTGTCTGTCTGTCTGTGTCTGTCTGTCTGTCTGTCTGTCTACATGTCTACCTACCTACCTACCTACCTCCTGCCTGCCTGCCTGCCTGCCTGTCTGTCTGTCTGTCTGTCTGTCTGTCTGTCTGTCTATCTATCTATCTATCTATTGTCCTTTCGAGCCGAAGACGGCACATAGGGCAGAACCACAATCTTGGTTGGGGACAATCAAAGGCTAGGGAAAGCAAACCCGAATAAAATGCTGGCTGAAATCGGATGCACTGGGCCACTGGCGCAGAACACAGTGCAACGTATTAACGGGTGTTCAGTAAGAGTGGATCTGACAGACTCTAATTGTGATGTTCTGTCTGTGGGGGCGATCAACACACTTAGCCTGACAGCTGACTTCATATGAGAGTCTGGAATCCTTACTCTGATTGAGTCCTGAACGCAGAGAGAGAGAGAGAGAGAGAGAGAGAGAGAGAGAGAGAGAGAGAGTTTGTTCCTTTATCTCTAACAAAACCACACTGTTCATCGCTAATTTCTGGACTGATTTTGTTTCGCACTCTTCGCATGATGATTCTTAGTAATATCTTAGTCATATGACTCATAAGGTTTGAGGTATGATCATCGCATTCAATCACACCCGATTTCTTTGCTAGGGCTATGAATATTGATTTGAGCATGTCGTCTGGTATATATCAGCTGTTGTAGATATCATTCAATACTTTTGTTATTATTTCTATTCCAAAATCACCCATGCCTTCAATCTCTTCTTTAGTTATATTATCTGGTCCAGGAGCATTGCCTGCTTTCATATTACGCAAGGCGTCTTCCACTTCTTCTCTTAGTATTTCTGGTCTTTCTCCATTATCCTTAATATTTACTTCCGTTCGTTCATCATTATATAGATCTTTAATGTATTCTGTCCATTGTTCCCTTATGTTTTCTTGATCAATCAACAGTTCTCTTTCCTTTGATGTTAGACATCCATTTTTTGATTGCGTTTTTCTTCCGGTTAATTCTTCAATTTGTTTGTATATAGCTTTGGCATCTCCTTTTTGTTGCATTTCAATCTCTTTGCATCTCTTTTTTAACCATGCTTCTTTTGCTTAATTGCATTTTACAACAATTTCTTTATTTAATCTCTTATACTCATCTTTATTTTCTTTATTTCTTCTTCTTGTATCCATTAGCTGCAAAATGTCGTCTGTCATCCATTTATTTCTTGAATTTGTCCTCACTGGTGGTATGAACTCTTTTGATGTTTGTTGCATTGATTCTTTTAGCATTTCCCACTGTTCATCAATGCTTTGTATCTTCTCTATTGCATTGTACCGGTTCTGAATTGTGATTTTATATTTGTCTTGCAGCTTCTTGTCTGATTTTAGTAAATCTAAATTTTACTTGATGTTAACTGAGGCTCGTTTTGTTGTTTTTAATTTTACTCTAAGCTTTCCACAACTGGTACATGATCACTATTGCAATCTGTCCCTGGTCTAGTTTTTACACACACCAGACTGTTTCCAAATTATTGCTTATCATTATATAATCAATTTGATTTCGTGCGTTGTCCCCTGGGCTTTTCCATGTCCACAGACGTATTGGATGTTGCTTAAACCAGGTGTTTCCTATCATCATGTTGTGTGTTCTTGCCTAGTCACTAGATATGCGGCCTCTATTCTCCAATCCTATAGGTGCCGTCACCAGGAAGACTTGTTTAGTTTAGTTGGCAACTCATTTTTATTGTACAACAGGCAACCCTTTTGTACTTCATCTCCAGCACTCTCCCTAGTGTGAAGCACGCTCACCACGCACTCGTAAAAGCACTGAAGATGGTTTCACCTCAGATGCACGAACTCCGTGGCTCTGGCGGCGACTTCCCAACCCTTTAGGTATACTCTAAAGAGAGATAATCGTAGAACTAATTAATACAAGGGAAGCAACCGTACCAATACTAATAGTTACCAGGGATCATTATTGCCTCCCTTAACTGGTTTCTTTACACTAAGGGAGACAATAACATTAAAGCGACGTGCTGTCACTGGAGATGTTTAGGTTAGTCGACAAGTTATCCTCAGTGCAGGACAAGTCCATAAGTCAGTCGTCTCTTCGGAAGAATAACCATCAACGTGTAGCGACTAACGACACCGGTGTTGTGTTGGTTGATACGCCTTCTTTGGTTTCTTGCCTAGCTCTCTCGTCTGGCATCTCCCACCTTGACATGATATTCGTGAAGTCTGTTCAAGGCTGCGGATTCAGGGCCACTTTTTAGGCGTCTTTTCATCTAGTATCAACGATGGTATTTAGAATGTCAAATTGGTCCATTGAATTTCCGCACTCAACATCAGCCAAACTGACAAGTATGTGAGCACGTCCATTACACCCGCGTACCCTGGCACGAAAATGAAGCAGTTATTAGAACAGACCTCCCCAAAGACTCTAGCCACTGTTGTGAAGCGCAGCCAGTTACGATCTTTCTGAGTATACGCACTGAGTCACTGAGGAAACACACACGTGTATAAGGCTGTGTCTCAAGCCCTGCTAAGGTTTTGAAATAACCATAATTTCCATTCCTGTTTTCTTTGACCGTAAAACGTGTATCCCTTACCGACCTGGTGAGTCAGTCGTATGTTAAGGGCTTAACTTAAAAACACACGTTGGGAGTAGCCCGTCAATGAAGCTCTTACATGCGATCTTGTACGGTCTAACTAAACATTTGTAAATGGTTACTTTTACAAATTACTTATCTGATATTGTCCTTCTCCTTTAAATATAACACTTTACACAACTTAAATATATATATATCCGTTAAAACACTTTTTTGGTCACTTTTACCACATAATGCGCACTCTAAGAAAAAGAGTTCTTAAATGTTATATAGAGCCAGGCTTAACATATGGATGTGAATCATGGGCGATAGGACAACAGACAAGAAAACCACTGGAGTCTGTAGAAATGTGGTTTTACAGAAGAATGTTGAGAATACCGTGGACAGATAAGAAGGGAAATGAAAACGTTCTGAAAGAGGCAAAAGCAAAAAGAGAGCTAATTTCCAATAATAGGAGGAAACAATCATCATTTTTTGGCCATGTAATGAGAAGAGAACAACTGGAATATATTGTAACAACTGGGAAAATTGAGGGACGAAGAGATAGAGAGGAGCACAGAGAAAATATATCAGACAGCTTAAGAGAATGGCTTGGCAGATGGTCAACAACAGAAATGATAAATAACTGTCGAGATCGAAAGTTGTGGAGAGACATGATCACCTACGCCAGCAGGCCCGTTACTTGATGATGATGATGACACACTCTGAAATTAAAACAAACCGCCATCTTGGACAACCGGAAACAGACTCTGAAAGGGAACTGAGGAAGGCAAGAAGAAGTAGATAATTTCTGTGGTCAAACTATGTGTAGTCAATGCGAAACCACAACTGCTCTCCTTGACTGTTCTGCCTCCAACATGAACGGCGAAACCACAACTGCTCTCCTTGACTGTTCTGCCTCCAACATGAACGGCGAAATCACAACTGCTCTCCTTGACTGTTCTGCCTCCAACATGAACGGCGAAATCACAACTGCTCTCCTTGACTGTTCTGCCTCCAACATGAACGGCGAAATCACAACTGCTCTCCTTGACTGTTCTGCCTCCAACATGAACGGCGAAATCACAACTGCTCTCCTTGACTGTTCTGCCTCCAACATGAACGGCGAAATCACAACTGCTCTCCTTGACTGTTCTGCCTCCAACATGAACGGCGAAATCACAACTGCTCTCCTTGACTGTTCTGCCTCCAACATGAGCGGCGAAATCACAACTGCTCTCCTTGACTGTTCTGCCTCCAACATGAGCGGCGAAATCACAACTGCTCTCCTTGACTGTTCTGCCTCCAACATGAGCGGCGAAATCACAACTGCTCTCCTTGACTGTTCTGCCTCCAACATGAACGGCGAAATCACAACTGCTCTCCTTGACTGTTCTGCCTCCAAGATGAGCGGCGAAATCACAACTGCTCTCCTTGACTGTTCTGCCTCCAACATGAACGGCGAAATCACAACTGCTCTCCTTGACTGTTCTGCCTCCAACATGAACGGCGAAATCACAACTGCTCTCCTTGACTGTTCTGCCTCCAAGATGAGCGGCGAAATCACAACTGCTCTCCTTGACTGTTCTGTCTCCAACATGAGCGGTGAAATCACACGACACGTTCGTGATCTTTAATTCTTTCCGTACGTTATTGTTATGGAAGGCCCCGGTATCACTGCAAACGAATTAAAATCCATAATTGCTCGACCGCCTCGTGCGAGTGGATTTATCCGAATTACTAACTCATCTCCCAAATAAAGAAAGGTAGATGTAGACCCCATCATAGAAGTCTTAGCAAACGCAAAAAGACATGAGGCGAAACCGCACAGAAAGTGAACACAGCCAACTGTTCCTTGTCATACGATATTATCATTCATCGTAAACAATTGGTATATCGAAACACGATCAAAACGGATGAAACACACAGCTCACTGTGTGCAAAGATCACTTAACTCAGTAGTTCCTGCAACAAGTCGGACTTGGAATATGAGGAAACTGCAATAAGGAACACTTTTCAGACCTAACCCACAATATCCATCATAATGACCGGAAGTTCACGTCCTCCTGAAAATGATGAGCGTCATACTTTTAAAAATGTATAGCGCTTGATGATGTTAGGACATCGTTTTTGACGTCAAATCCGAACATATGAAACACAGTTACGTCGTCGGATTATCCCCGTCGCACATCAAACAACAGACCGTAAGATCTTCCCGCAATGTCAACATTAACGTACTAGGGATAAACGATGAGCCATTATGATGACGTTGTACACACAACAATGTGTACGTTGACGTACATTTCGCATCATAGCGCGCCACTATCAATTTGATTAGTGTGAACGTCATCAAACCATATTCTTTTTACATGTCTTGTATCATCTTGGTATTGGTGAAATCTAAAACCTTGTTTAATTATGTACAAATTCATATATAATATGTTATATTTTAGATAAATATAAATATGTAGAAATCGTTCTTAAAACGATGAGAAATTTGTGTCTCTGAAATCTCTTCCGTTTCGTTGATAAAAAGTTTCCGTGAGTTAAGAAAAGCCGCGAGAGAAGAGCTGTAGATTTGCATTTGACTTCTCGATTGAAGGATGTCAGGTTCTGGCATGTGTAGAATTCCAGGTTGGTCTTTCAGGTTCACATAATCTTCTAACTCGCAGAGAGCTATTGTTCTGGCAAGGAAGGGTAGTGGACACATTAACTTGTAATCACGACTGTGACTGCTGTGTATTCTTACATTCTTTAAACCACCAATGCATTATACGCTAACATCACACTGTCGAATATAGCATCATCTTACCTTACAAACTCCACAAACCCATCTATATTTTCTTTTATTGTTAAGAACACACACACACAAAGACACACACACATACACACATTTTATTCGAGGTTTAGTAGGTTCATCCCAGATTTCATATATTTACCCCACCTTTGGTTGACAGATTCTCATCAGATCTGATAAATTACGTAACGTTTGATAAATTCACCCAGGTTTAATAAATTCACCCAGGTTTGAAAATTCACCCCCACGCTTCATAGATTCACCCCAGGTTTGATAGATTCAATGAGGTTTGATAATTTACCTTAGGTGTGATAGATCAACCCTGGTTTGATAGATTCACTGAGGTTTGAAAATTCACCACAGGCTTGGTAAATTCACCTGCAGTTCCATGTATTTCCCCCATTTTTGGTTGAAATATTCACTGAGATTTGAAAATTCACCCCATGTTTGATAGATTCACCCCAGATTTGATAAAGGCACCCCCAGTTTTATGTATTCACCCCAGGTTTGATAATTCACCTTAGTTTAATAGATTCACCCCAAATTTGATAGAGGCACCCCCAGTTTCATGTATTCACCCCAGGTTTAGTTGATAGATTCACTGAGGTTTGATAATTTAAATTAGGTTTGATAGATTCACCTCAGGTTTGATAATTCACCTTAGTTTGATAAATTCACACCAGATTTGATAGATTCACCCCAGGTTTGAAAGATTCACATCCGATGTATTAGATTCACCACAGTATTGAAAGATTTTCCCGTAGTTTCACACACTTCTTCATAGTTCCATAAACTCATCTCTAGTTACATAAACTCGCTATAGATTTCACAAACTTTCTTCAACCTTCACAAACTCAATCATAGTTTCATAAACTCAATATTTATTTCATAAGCTCACACATGGTTTCATAAACTCACTCGTGGTTTCATAAGCTCATTCTTGGTTGCATAAGCTCACAATGATTTCAAAAACTCACTCGTGGATTCACAAACTCACTCTTTGTTGCATAAGCTCACACGTGGTTTGATAAACTTACATGTTTTCACAAACTCACTCTTGGTTGTAAAAATGCACTCATAAAAAAAAAAACCAAATAAAATCTCACTAATATTTGACTAAACTTACCTAATTTCATAAACTCACACTTGGTTCTATAACCCCACTTTAGTTTCATAAGTCACCAAATTTTTTTTTCACTGACTATCTCATATTTCCAAGTCTCTCTTTTGTAACTTATCCTCGTTTCCCTAACTCATTTATGGTTTCTTTAACCCATCCATGGTTTCATTACCTCGTCCATGGTTTCATTAACCCATCCATGGTTTCATTAACGTATCCATGGTTTCATTGATCCATACATGGTCTTATTAAATCTTTCCTGGTTTCATTAACTCATCCATGGTTTCATTGATTCATACATGGTCTTATTAACTTATTCCTGGTTTCATTAACTCATCCATGGTTTCATTGATTCATACATGGTCTTATTAACTCTTTCCTGGTTTCATTACCTCGTCCATGGTTTCATTAACCCATCCATGGTTTCATTAACTTATCCATGGTTTCATTGATCCATACATGGTCTTATTAACTCTTTCCTGGTTTCATTAACTCATCCATGGTTTCATTGACTTATCCATGGTTTCATTGATTCATACATGGTCTTATTAACTCTTTCCTGGTTTCATTAACCCATCCATGGTTTCATTAACTTATCCATGGTTTCATTGATTCATACACGGTCTTATTAACTCTTTCCTGGTTTCATTAACTCATCCATGGTTTCATTGATTCATACATGGTCTTATTAACTCTTTCCTGGTTTCATTACCTCGTCCATGGTTTCATTAACTCAGCCTGGTTTCATAAACTCATTCCTAGTTTCGTTAACACATCCATAGTTTTATTAACTCATTCGAGGATTGATTAACTCATCTTGGTTTTACTAACGCATCCATGGTTATTCATGTTTTCATTAACTCATCCATGGTTATTCATGTTTTCATTAACTCATCCATGGTTTCTATAAATCATCTATCGTCTCACCTACTCATCAGTGGTTTCTTTAACTCATCCATGGTTTCGGTAAATCATCCATCGTCTCATCAACTCATCAGTGGTTTCATTAACTCATCCATGGTTTCGGCAAATCATCTGTCGTCTCATCAACTCATCAGTGGTTTCATTAACTCATCCATGGTTTCAGTAAATCATCTATCGTCTCATCAACTCATCAGTGGTTTTATTAACTCATCCATGGTTTCCGTAAATCATCTATCGTCTCATTAACTCATCAGTGGTTTCATTAACTCATCCATGGTTTCCGTAAATCATCTATCGTCTCATTAACTCATCAGTGGTTTAATTAACTCATCCATGGTTTCCGTAAATCATCTATCGTCTCATCAACTCATCAGTGGTTTCATTAACTTATCCTGCCTACAAAGACAGAGATAGTTTCTGAGTCGATAATTATCGTCCTCAAGTCAGTTAGTTCTCAGATCATCCTCATCGCTCACCGAACAACGGTCCACAAGTGCTCAAATCTCCTCCCCAGCAAGTCCCATAATGTGGAACGATAACCTCCTTCACAAGTAACCTCTGGTTCTTCTCGTAGCTCTCCTGAAGTCAGACAACATCCCTCTTGACTAACGTTAATATCCGAGACTCTCACAAGGGATGCGTGTTCACAAACAACATCGGAATCTTTCTCACCTAGATCTTCTTTTCGAGCGGAGTTAAATAATAATAAATGAATATTATTATAGAGGAATAAAAGTCAACAACGGAGTGAAACTAGGATGTGTCATCGCCCCCATCTTTTTGGTATATTTTTTACTGCCCTACTAAATACAATCATGTCGATGCTCAGATGTCGAAGACTAAGATGGCTGGGGCATGTCCAGCGAATGGAAGAAAAACGCGTCCCCAGGCAAATACTATATGGCGAACAAACACATGGAAAAAGACAAATCGGCAGACCTAAACTACGATATAGAGATATCTGTAAATCATCTCTGAATGACTTCTCCATATGTGATTATGACTGGGAACATCTGGCAAGTGATCGCACATCATGGAGAGCATGTATAAAGAATGGTATAACATAATTTGAGACTGTGCTAAGGCAAAACTTAGAAGAGAAAAGACTCATGAAAAAGGATGCAAAACCCTGTGGACCAATGGGCCTGACTTGTTCATTCTGTGACCGTGTCTGTTTGTCAAACATTGGTAGAATTAGCCACGAGAAAAACTGTTCGACAAAAACAAAACCTCAAAACACACAAAAAAAAACCACAAAAACACAATAGCCTCTGCTAGACCGTCTGACAAGACGAAAAGGGCCATATATTATAGAGGAAAACTTCCGAGGCAATAATCAGCGAATCAATTCAGAGGAAGAGGTATGTTTACAGCATTAGGAAAAAATGACAAATAATCAATAACAGAAAAAACAAAGAACAATATATGGTCCGAAGCAGGATCGAACCCGTACTCCTTGGTACAGCGCCTAGCCACGAAAAGCCAAACACTAGGGAACACTGTCAACTCGGCTAACTAACGGTCAGGTTAGATATGTACGGTCGTCCATCTTTATGACGTAGCTCCCACAACACTGTCAACAATGAATACACCCACAGCCCTTAAATCACCTCAAATAACACAGCCAGGACGCACGAACACCGTAGCTCAGGCGCATAATTCGTAATGTGGAAACTTCGGTTGACTTGGCTCGACGATCCACATGACGTAACATAAACAACTCAAGCATCACGTTAAACAAAGCCACTCTATGGTTTCACATTAAACGATAAAGAGCTTTCTACCTACCATTGACCACTAAACAACCCAAACATCACAAAACAACTCTCTTGCATTGAAAACCACACTCCAGACCAAAAAAGTAACTTCTCTAACTTCTTGCATTGAAAACAACCCTCACGATGGTAATCACAATCATAATGTCTAAATGTTAGACATTATAGTGAAGGAAAGCAGGACTCAGCCTTAATGGCAAAAAGACAGAAGTAATGATAGTGACAAAGAAAAAGACATCACCACAATGCATAATAAAAGACAAGTGGAATAAAATTAAAACAGATTAATGAATTTAAATATATTGGAACAATGTTAACTTTCTGATGGTAGATGTACAACAGAGGCGAGATGCAGAATAAATAGGCAAAGCAGCTTTCAAAAAAAAAAAAAAAAGAGGAAGATACTATGCAATCCACTTTTGAAAATCGAAACAAAAAAAAAGAGTTCCTAAATATTATGTAGAGCCAGTCTTTATATATGGATGTGAATCATGGACAATAGGACAAAGACAAGAAAATCACTGGAGGCTGTAGAAATGTGGTTTTACAGAAGAATATTGAGAATACCATGGACAGCTAAGAAGAGTAATGAAAACACTCTGTATGGAGGTCAAAGCAAAAAGAGAGTTAATTTCCAAAATTAGGAAGAAACAATCATCATTTTTTGGCAATGTAATGAGAAGGAAATAGCTGGAATATATTGTGACAACTGGGAAAATTGAGGGACAAAGGGATAGAGGGATGCAAAGAGACAAGATACCAGACAGCTTAAGAAATTAGCTTGACTGAATGTCAACAGAAATGATAAATAACTGTCGAGATCGAGAGTTGTGGAGAGACATGATCACCCACGCCGTCAGGGATGGTACTTGATAATGATAAGAAAACAACCATCAAATAAAACTGGTCACTTCTCTAATTTCCTGCAATGAAAATCACAATCACATCAAATAAGTCACTTCTATAATCTCCTTCACTGAAGATCACCGTGACATCATCAAATAAGTCACTTCTCTAATTTCCTGCAATGAAAATCACAATCACATCAAATAAGTCACTTCTATAATCTCCTTCACTGAAGATCACCGTGACATCATCAAATAAATCACTTCTCTAATCTCCTGCAATGAAAATCACCCTCACATCAAATTCAACAATTCCCTAACATCTTGTATTAAAAACTACCCTTATATTCAGGAAGCCACTTCTCTAATCTCACATTAAGAACAAGCCCCACATGGAAAAAAAGCCACTTCTTTAATTTCTTGCATTGAAAATCTCCCTCAAATCTAACAATACCCATTTTGTAATCTCTTACATTGAAAAGAAAACTCACATGACTCAAGGCCACTTCTCTAATCTCCTACACTGAAGATCACCCTTACGTCAAATAAGTCTCTTCTATAATCTCCTTCACTGAAGATCACCATGACATCACCAAATAAGTCACTTCTCTAATTTCCTGCACTAAATATTACCATCCCATCAAATAAGTCACTTCTCTAATCTCCTACACTGAAGATCACCCTTACGTCAAATAAGTCTCTTCTATAATCTCCTTCACTGAAGATCACCATGACATCCCCAAATAAGTCACTTCTCTAATTCTCTACACTGAAGATCACCCTCCCATCAAATAAGTCACTTCTCTAACATCTTGCATTTAAAACCAAAGTCACATCACACAACCAAGCATGGACATAGTTTGATGATATAGATGAAGCGGATATTGTTATTAATTTTATTCACTTAAATAAGATGACATATTATTACAGTAAATGGATAAAGATGTTGAATTAACTATGTCTGATATATCGCAGTTCCAGTAAATGTCAATTTTTGAAGCACCTCTGTATATTCTCTGTAATAAACATGTCATCTAGTGACATGCATGACATATAATAACAATGTTAACAGATAATACATTTGTTATAAACAAATACACAAACATGTGCTCCAACTGATCTCAGGAATTCTCTACTTGGAATTATCTTTCAGGGTTTAAACTTCTGCAGGTGTATTCTAGTCACAGACATCTCAGCTGTTATTGGGTACTGGACTTCCAGGCAAAATAGGATTTTAAAAAAAGTATCATTGGTTACCTCAGATTAAGTCACTGAGATTATCATAATATTCCTAGACACTTTACATTATTAGTGTATAGAATCATATGTGTGTACCTTCGCTTCGGGCAAATCAAATTGGAATTAGAATAAAAATACTCCGAATAGGGGAATGGATTCCCCTGTTATTTCCCCTGGACAAGAAGTTACAGAGCAGTCAATGACTTACATAAAAAAAAAAAGTAGTGTCCCCGAAACGCCAAGTGGCGTAGAGGGAATATGGGATTAGTGACCGTAGATTTTACAGATCTGCGGCACATTATTTTTGAGGTAATGTGGTTGGTATTACGCCCGTGCCGCTTTACTTTTCCCAGAAAACAAACCGGTACCCTATAAGGCTGGGTGAACCCGGTAGCCGTTGGTTGGAATCAAACCCTACCTCTTCGCCTTTGTAGTCCAGTTCACTAACCACTGAGCTATAGCGGCTCCCCCAATGATTTACATGTCAAGTGGTTTAGAAAAATAAATTCAATAACAAAGATGATATTAATTTGTGAATAATTTAAGAAATAATCGTGATAGTTGTGTGGTTGTGATGGTTGTGTGGTTGTGATGGTTGTGTGGTTGTGATGATTGTGTGGTTGTGATGGTTGTGTGGTTGTGATGATTGTGTGGTTGTGATGATTGTTGTGTGACAACATTATGGTGATTAGCTGTAAGTTTGTGATAAAAGAGTTGTGATGGTTGTTGTGTGACAACATTATGGTGATGGCTGTAAGTTTGTGATAAAAGAGTTGTGATGGTTGTAGTGTGACAACATTATGGTGATGGCTGTAAGTTTGTGATAAAAGAGTTGTGATGGTTGTTGTGTGACAACATTATGGTGATGGCTGTAAGTTTGTGATAAAAGAGTTGTGATGGTTGTTGTGTGACAACATTATGGTGATGGCTGTAAGTTTGTGATAAAAGAGTTGTGATGGTTGTTGTGTGACAACATTATGGTGATGGCTGTAAGTTTGTGATAAAAGAGTTGTGATGCTTGAGTTATTGAGTTTTTTGCGGGACATCATCATGCACTCCAAACATGTCCATAGGTGCTCAGATCTCACCCTCAGAAAATCCGGCAGTGTCCACCGACTGAAGACCCCAGTTCTGTGTTGGTTGATTAGTCTTCTTACACGCCAACTAAATTTCTCGTTTCTGGGTGTGCCCATCTTAACTCCCCATCTCTTTCACCCTAAGTTGTGATGCTTGTAAAGTTATATAGCAGTGGTGATGCCAGTGATTATAATAATTAGATTACGCATTTTCAAAAAAAATAGTCGAATGACATTTGACAGTGAAAACAAACATCTGGTATTTTCAAAGAAATGACTGTACAAGATGCATGCGAAAATGACAAGAAATAATCACAAAATTCAAGTATACTACTAACGCATGCCATCTACTAATTACGACTGAAAGGGGTCCCACATCTTGTGTTGCCAATCATGTCTGCCATAAAATGCTACGTATTTCAAGTCTGTAGCATGAGTTTATCAGAAAAGAAAAGTCTACATTCACAGACAATGAAGGTAAAGTCTGCCTTCAGACTAATTCACAAATTTTCTTTCAGACGAGGTTTATAAAAGTCTGCGTTAAGACTAGATCACAAAGTCTGCTTTCAGACTAGGTAAATAAAAGTTTTCTTTAAGACTAGATCACATTTGCTTTCAAAGGGGTAAATAAAAGTCTGCTTTAAAACTAAATCACAAAGTCTGTTTTAGACTAGATAACAAAGTCTGCTCTCAGACTAGGTAACAAAGTCTGCTTTCAGACTAGGTAACAAAGTCTGCTTTCAGACTAGACCAAAACAGGAGATCACCACAAACGTTATATCACATAAGCAGAAGAGTAATGCCACACGGGTTGATACATATATAAACTTTGAAACACAAATATTTCTTGCTACAAATTATCTTCACAGAGAGAAATACCTTCTCTTCTTATGATACCTTCACACAAAGAAAGGTTTCATGTTTCGTAAAATATAAACAAAAATACTTTGTCTTACAGCAAAATAAGAAAAAAAAATATACTTTCACATCACGAAATATATAAACGAAAATACTTTCACATCCAGTAAAATATAAACAAAAATACTTTCACCATCCGGTAAAATATAAACAAAAATACTTTCACCATCCGTAAAATATAAACAAAAATACTTTCACCATCCGTAAAACATAAGCAAAAATACTTTCACCTTCCGTAAAATATAAACGAAAATACTTTCACCTTCCGTAAAATATAAACAAAAATACTTTCACATCCAGTAAAATATAAACGAAAATACTTTCACATCCAGTAATATAAACAAAAATACTTTCACCCTCCGTAAAAATGTAAGCGAAAATACTTTCACATCCATTAAAATATAAAAAAAATACTTTCACATCCAGTAAAATGTAAACAAAAATACTTTCACATCCAGTAAAATATAAACAAAAATACTTTCACATCCATTAAATTGTAAACAAAATACTTTCACCTTTCCCTAAAATATAAACAAAGATACTTTCAACTTAAAAGCCGTTAACATATAGTTTTTTTTTAGCCTTCTCCCATATTCTGTAAAAAAATTTTTGTTCTTCAATAATATGCTAATAAAAATACATTTTCTCCCAAAAATACGTTAACAAAAATACATTTTTCTCCAACATTATCTTTAAAACTACATTCTCCTTAATTATTGTCACGGCATAGATACGTTCTCCTCACTATATGTTAGCAAAATATTTTAGCAACTCATACTTTGTTAACAAAGGTTAAATTAACTTTTCTCTCTCACAATGTTAACATTAAATACTTTCTCCACCTATGCTATGTTAACAAAAATAGTTTTAAATCGAACATTATATACTTTCTCTCTCAAAATATACAAATAAATTAATTTATCTCTCCCTCTCTCCAATATGTTAACAAAAATACTCCACTAATATTTTCTAACAAAAAAATACCCATATTCACGTAACAAAAATCACATTCTCCTTCCATATTCACGTAACAAAAATCACATTCTCCTCCCATATTCACGTAACAAAAATCACATTCTCCTCCCATATTCACGTAACAAAAATCACATTCTCCTCCCATATTCACGTAACAAAAATCACATTTTCCTCCCAAATTCACGTAACAAAAATCACATTCTCCTCCCATATTCATGTAACAAAAATCACATTCTCCTCCCATATTCACGTAACAAAAATCACATTCTCCTCCCATATTCACGTAACAAAAAATCACATTCTCCTCCGATATTCACGTAACAAAAATCACATTCTCATCCCATATTCACGTAACAAAAATCACATTCTCCTCCCATATTTACGTAACAAAAATCACACTCTCCTCCCATATTCACGTAACAAAAATCACATAATCCCATTTAAACTAACACTTTTTAGTGAAACAAACTATGAGCTAGCATTTAGCAACATTATTTATATACGTCAAAATGAATTACAGTAAGTGTTGACTGCATTATCGATATTTCTCAAAGACATCAAACGATAAGATCTAGCTTTTCCCTTATGGAAATTTGAATTTACAAAAGGATTTGAGCTCTTCAAATATTATACAGTATCCACTTTCCTGCCCCCAGCAGAGTCTACATAGAGATTGTGTCTCCAGTAGGTAGAGCCGAATATAGACTCGGTCAGGCCCTAACCTTTTAGTTGTAGTTAGTCGAAGGGAATTGGTATCACTGCAAACGAATTCAAATCCATAATTGCTCAACCGCCCGTGCCAGTGTAATCATCCGAAATAACATCTCATCTCATAGAAGGATCTAAACAATGAAAGGCAGCTGCAGACCTCATCATAGCAGCCACAGCACGCGCCAAAAGACATAAGGCGTAGTCGCACCGAAAGTGAGCACAGCTAAACTTCCATTCGTCATACGATATAACCCGCCTGAGTAGAAAATAATCAATATTGATAAAACTAGGAAATAATAACATTTATAGAAATAGAAAGTCATAAATAGTGTAGAAATAGACAAAAAATTTAAAAAAATAATAAATAGATATAGAAATGAAAAATAAATAATTAATGAAATAGAAATTAATAAATATATTTTTTAACACTGCAGGAACACTTTTTTTTCAATGTTAGAATATAACTTTTAGTTCCCATTCCACTTAAGACAACTTCATGTTTTTCCTCAACGTTATAAAGACATAATGTTGTCTGTATGCGATTCCGATTTACATCTTTCTCCACAATTTGGCCAAGCCTCGATGTACGCACTTAGCTGCTCGTTCTGAACTACACAAACCGATGTTTCGCCACATACTAATATCGACACAAAAAGGGAGCTCTTAAAAACATCAGAAAGAAGCAATCAACATTTTTCGGGCACATCATGAGAAGAGGGAAGTTGGAATACTTGGTTACAACTGGCAAAATAAAAGGAAAGAGAGATCGCGGACGACAAAGAGAGAAAATACTGGATAGCTTGGTGTCATGGCATTGAAACAATCAACACCAGAACTAGTACGATGCACTGTAGATAGAAGATTGTGGAGGGACATGATCGCCTATCTATTCCCCGTCATGCGATATTATCATTCATCGTTAGCAATTGGAATATCGAAACATGATCAAAACGGATAAGACGCACAGCTCACGTTGTGCACAGATCACTTAACTCAGTAGCTCCTGCAATAAGCCGGACTTCGATTGTTGAGGAAACTACAACAAGGAACATTTTTCAGACACAGCCTATAACGGTTCCTGCCGTATATCCGCCACATTGACCGGAAGTTCGCGTCCTCCCGAAATTGTTGATCACCGATATATTTTTAGCAAGCACCAACCTCAACACCAGTCAGCAAACTCGTTAGTGTGTATTCTGTTATCAAATCTTTTTCTAAATTCATCCGTTCGTTACTATTGTGCATACACTGACCTAGCTTTGTGATCAAAGCTAAGTCTAATAATACAACGAACCCCCTTTTGTTGCTATAATAGACCACATTACATTTGTTCACATCCTGTATAAACTATTAATAATGCTCACATAATTAGCGACAAAAAAAAACAAAACAGGAAAATCTGGCATCAGACCGTGTATGTGGAGCACACATGCACAAATAATAATAAAAAAAACGGCACAGTAAAATTCGAGGAGGTGATTAATTCAAAGATTAATTGATTATTAATAGATGATGAGGAGGTGATTAATTCAAAGATTAATTGATTATTAATTATTAATTGACGATGAGGAGGTGATTAATTCAAAGATTAATTGATTATTAATTATTAATTGACGATGAGGATGTGATTAATTCAAAGATTAATTGATTATTAATTATTAATTGATGATGAGGAGGTGATTAATTGTGACGACAAAGAGAGAAAATACTAGATAGCTTGGTGTCATGGCATGACAAACAGCCAACAACAGAACTGATAGGATGCACTGTAGATAGGCGATTATGCAAGGACATGATCGCCTACGCTAAACGGTATGGCACATGATGATGATTAATTCAACAACAGGAAAGAGAAAGCGTAATGTGAAAGGAGATGAGGCCAAGAAACACAAATGCATTTTATCCATTCTGCGGTCGGGTCTGTCTATCCAATATTGACACATTCAGTCACGAGAGAGACAGGTCAGTAAAAGAGCCCCCAGCATAAGATATTAACTACTACAGCTGTATAAAATGTGATTATATATTGAGACGCATCTAAATGATGGCTGCGGAGACGTGTCTGCCACGTCACTACTGTGAAAATAATAAAAGCAACATTCGTAGTAATCTTAAGATAACTAAAATTGGTAGGGGACTGGTTGGTCTCGAGGCAAGACTCCGGTCATGAGACAGAGAGGTTGTCAGTTCAAATCTCGGTTGCACCAGTTGGGATTTTTATTTGTGATTTCTCACAGCGGTAAACATCTTTACTGGCCCCAGTAGCGAGGTACGCCTTTGTTTGTTTTTGTTTGTTTGTTGCGTTCGCCAGGTTTTACCTCTGACGAAGTCCCTAGAGAGACTAGGAACTGAATTTTGCGTGCTAATCCATTATTCCTTGTCAGCCATGTGCACAGGGGTTCCTCGCCGCACAGGCAGATAAACAACTCTGACTTCGGAGGTACTCATATTTTTTTCTGTCGATAAGTAATTGACGCTTCAAGCTGTACCTCGCTGCTGAGACCAGTGTGGGTGGTTGCCGCAGAGAGAAATCATAAATAAAAATTCCAACTAGTGCAGCCGGGATTTGAACTCACAACCTCTCTGTCTCGAGGCCGGCGTCTTGCCTCGAGACCAACCAGTCCCCCGAGGTCCGGCTTGAAACCTCAATTGCTCATTAACGGCAAAGAAAAATATTAGTACCTCCGAAGTTATCTGCCTGTGCGGCGAGGGACACATTTGCATACGGCTACCAGGGAAAAAACGGATTAACACGCAACATTTCAGTTCCTAGTTTCTAGGGATTTCGCGACAGGCGAAAGCTGGCGGACGCAACAAATTAGTAGATGAAAACTTCAAAACCCTGAAAAAATCATATCTTTACTTAGTACTAAATAGTGAGATTTTAATTAACGTTAAAGTTGACTGAGTACAATTTAGTAACAGGAAATTATGCCAAAGGCGCCAGAAAGTAGGTCGATGAGTTCATGGCAGCAGCGGGGCACTGCCCTAATATATTACTAAATCACCGACAAATCCTTGCTTGCCACTAACCGTCTGTCAAAACATCATCATTGAGTGCCGTCTCCTCATTGATGGTTGGCTACCATGGAGCGCCATTCCACTCTGTCTCTTGCTTTGATGGTGCAGATTGTCATAGGTTGACTTGTCCATCTTTTGGTGTTACGCGTCCATGTTAGTCTTGGTCTGCCTCTGCCTCTTTTAGCTTGTATTTTCCCTTCCAATATTACTTTTATTAGGCTGTTGTGTCTTTTAACATGCCCCAACAATTTCATTTGTCTTGTTTGAATTGTGTTTAGTAGTTCTCTTTTCATTTTTAGTTGTTTTAAGACTTCATCGTTTGTTTTCTTTTCTTTCCATCCAATTCTGCTTATTCTTCTATAAATCCACATTTCGAGGGTTTCAATTTTCTGTTCTGTTTTCTAGTCTAAAGTCCATGTTTCTGCACCATATAGGAATATTGAGAAATGTAACATTTTGACATTCTTCGTTTTAGCCCTGATGTTATTTGTTTTGATGTTTATGTGATTTGTTAAGATGATGCCAAGACACCACTGGTCGTATAATACTCGCAACATCAACTTGTGACCTGGTGCCTCTATATGATCTCATGAAATTAAGTACATGAAACGATCAAATCAAAGTTAGTGCAGATTTTAATTGTGGCAGAGAAACATTCCGTAATAATAATGTTACTCATAATAAAAGTAGAAGCCTCGGTGGCTTAGTTGGTTAGTGTGTTCGCTTGCATATCAGAAGGCCTCAGGATCAGTTCCTATAGGTCAGCGTCAAGTACCAAGCCTGCAGGTGACCATATCTCTCAAAAACTTCCGGTCTCGACAGCTATTTATTATTTCTGTTGTTGAACTTCTGCCAAGCCATTGTCTTAAGCTGTTTGGTATCTTTTCTGTTGGATTCCCTCTATCTCTTCGTCCTTCAATTTTCCTAGTTGTCACAATATATTCCAGCTATTCCCTTCTCATTACATGGCTAAAAAATGATGATTCTTTCTTCATAATATTGTATATTAGCGCTCTCTTTGCTTTAGCCTCTTTCAAAACGCTTTCATTTCTCTTCTTAGCTGTCCATGGTATTCTCAACATTCTTCTGTAAAACTACATTTCTACAGACTCCAGTTATTTTTTTGTCCTATCTTCTCCTTTTCTTCCTGTACGTGGCTGATTATTTTCGGGACCTAAAAAAGGCGCCGAGGTTCACCCAGCCTCTAAGTATGGGTACCACAGATATTTAAGAGAAATAAAAGTGGCCTGGCGGGATACCGACAAAAACACTGAAAAATGTGGTGTAGTTATAGAAGAAATATAGTCACAAACACCATATACCCCATACGTCTAGCAAGGTTTGGGATAGAACCTTTACTTTTTTAATCACAGAAATTACATCATAATAACAATTTAAATTTAAAAAAGTAATCATAGTTTGCAAATATATTAAACAGTAATAGTAAATATAGAATAGTAAAAATAACATATCAACTGTAAAAAAAAAATGGTGAAATTAGTAAAATTATTTACAGAAGCAATACAGTTTTTAATAATATAATGATAACAATAATTATGGTTGAAAGAGGACAATTTAATATTAATAAAATATTAATAATACAATTGTTATTTTATAAGCATTAGTAAATACGAGTATATTCACAGCAATATTAATAGTAATGAAAACAAATAATGTCTGGTAATATGACATCGTCAGTGATGGAAAGTTGTCATTAATGACATGTCCTTATCAAATGTCAGTTATTCACACTGTCCTTTGGGAATGAAAGTTTTGGTAATGTAAATGGCTTTGTGCAGTTGTAAATGTGTAAATCTTTATATGGATGAAAATGTGGATGCGTGTTAATGTGTAATTATTTACACGTGAGCAAATGTAAATGAATGAATACGTGGAATTAGGGATGAATTTATGATTTTATATGCTGGATAAGTTAAACATTGATGGCAAGGATCTGCAAATGATAAAAAAAAGACATATACTGGCAACAAACAGCAGCCGTAAGAATTAGCAATAAAACAGGAAAGTTCAAATATATAAAACAAGGAGTCAGACAAGGCTGTGTTCTCACTTTACAGCGAATATATGAGATAAATAGTTGACATTAACGGAACTGAAGTCAACGGTCACAACATAAACTGTTTGCGAAATGTGGATGACACAGTCTTAATAGCAGAGACAGAATGAACTACAAGAAATGATAGACATAATAGTAAAATAAAGCAACAAGAAAGGTCGCAGTCTGAAAAGTAAGAAAACAGAAGTAATGGTCATATTGAAGAAACAATCATGCAACATAAAAATAAACAGGACAAATACTTGGGCACAATAATAACATCAGATGGAAGATGCGCCACAGAAATAAAAAGCAAAATAGCTCAGGACAAAATAGCATTTCAGAAAATGAAAAAACATCTTATGCAACAAATCTATGAAATAGAAGTAAGAAAGAGAGTTCATTGGTGCTATATAGAGCCAATTATGACAAAATTAAGCGAATCATGGACCGTAGACAAACAAATGAAAAGACGATTAGAGGCCACAGAGATGGGATTTCTCAGAAGAATGTTGAAAGTTCCCTGGTCAGCTAAAAAGACCAATGAGGAAATTCTCAAAGAGGCCAACAGAAAAATGGAGCTCCTAAAACCATCAGAAAAAAAACAATCAGCATTGTTCGGACACATCATGAGAAGAGGAAAGTTTAAATACTTAGTTACAACTGGCAAAATAGAGGGAAAGAGAGATCGCGGACGACAAAGATAGAAAATACTATATAGCTCGGTGTCATGACATGGAAAACGGTCAACAACAGAATTAATACGATGCATGGTGGATAGAAGATTGTGGAAGGACATGATCGCCTACGCCAGCCGGTATGGCACATGATGATGATGAAATCGTGAACATTTGAATATGTAAACATGAGATAAGGTGAATATTTGATTATGCGAATCTATTAATATTTTAATATATGAATCAATGGTGTTGGTTATGTGAATTTTTGATCACCGCCTGTAATGTCATTAATATAACAAGAAACATTCAGCAAGTCGATATTAACTTCAAAACAAGGTTTGGGAAACCCTGAGATAAGTGGAAATACTTCTGGCAAAATTAAAGACATTTCGCAAAGGAATGAGGAAACATCAGATGCTAAAATATTTAGCGAAAAATAAAAGAGGCTAAGAAATCATCTGGAAAAGATAAAATAAAAAAAATGAAATTCTGATAGATTTGGACATAAGAGCAAAAGAAAATCTTTCTAATGTTTTGAAACACAACTGGAAAAGAGTAATTATACAACCCTGTTTGTTTTAATCTCAAAGTAATTTTTTACTTGTAATAAAAAAAAACATTACCATATTTGTGGATTAAGATACCCGCTCTGAGGAAACTACATTCCACTTATTCTTGGCATTGATATTTTAATGGAGTGGTTCGAGTTTGTGGCACTGCACAAAGATATATAATCATCATTATCATTATCATTATCATCATCATCATCATCATCAGGTCGCATGTCCTTTGCAGAGCGCTGCATTCACCACACAAAACGACTGAAAGAATCTTTGTAGCCAGATCTCCCACTTCTTCTGTTGTCATGTTCAAAGTCTCTATGTTGTCTTTAAAAAAAACCTTCTTGATCTGCTCTTGATGCGTTGCCTAGGAACCACGCCTTTCATTATTGTTCTTTCCAGCACTATGTGTCTTTTGATGTTGCCATAGTAATTTAATTTCCTCTGTAGAATGGTGTTTATATGCCAGCTCTTTTTAATGTTTACATTTATTATTGCTCTTTTTAATTGTCGAAGGTATCTTGATGATTTTTTTGTGGTATTTTGTTTCGATTGAGTGGAGTTTTTTTCCTTGCTGTTTACGAGATTGTCCATGATTCAGAACTGTATTCTGCTATCGTCGTAAGTAATTTTAATTTTATTGCCTTGGTGGTATCGTGCCACATGTTCTTCATGACGTTTAATTTGTGTGCTGCTATAGCTAATCTTCTTTTGATCACCTTCTGTCTTCATTGTTAAAAAAAGTAAAGTCCCCCCGTCACGCCAAGTGGCTTATAGGTAATATGGTGTTAGTGACCATACATTTTACAGACCTTCAGCACATGATTTTTGGGGTAATGTGGTCAGTATTACGCCCGTGCCGCTTTACTTTCCCAGAAAAAAAATCCGGTACCCATTAAAGGCTGGGTGAACCCGGAAACCGTCGGTTGGGATCGGACCCTACCTATTGTCCTTTGTAGTCCAGTTCACTAACCACTGAGCTATCGCGGCTCCCTGTCTTCATTGTTAGTTACTGCAAATCCCATATACCCATAATTTGTTACAATTTCAAACTCATCACTTTTGATGATGATTTTATGTTGGTTGTTGTTTTGTCAACGATACACACATCTATACACCATATATCATATCTGTATCTATATTAGCATCCCTTAGTCATAGTTGACTATGGATTTTGCAGCGCCATTAGAAATGCTATTTTTTTCTTTTCCCGTGCATTCTTTTTTTTCTGTGAACCTGACTGCTTCTTGTTTGACTTGGAGCTTTAGAGTGTGTTCCCAAAGATTGCGGTCTGCAGCTATTTCTTCCCAGGCTAAAAGGTTTATTTTCAGTCTTCATTTCACGTTTACACATGTCTACAGATCGAATCGGATCTAGTAGTTCTTTTGGCATCTGCTAGTTGTCCGTAGAGTGTATCTTTTGGTATGATGCCATCTTTCATACGGACGTGGACAAGCGAGTGAAACCTGCGTTGTTTGAGCAGCGTGTAGATGTTCGGGAAGCCTGTGCGAGTGATAAATTCCACGTTTGTCACATTTTTCCATCCAGGTGATACCAAGAATACAGCGTATACTTGGCATATGGAATGCGCTTAGTCTTCTCTCCTACTTTACATAAGTTGTCCATGATTCGATGCCATACAGGAGGATATTAATGATGTAGGCGCTGTTATCTGTGGCCTTCGTTTTAATTGTCAGTTTGCTGTTTTGCCAAACGTGCTCAGAAAGAAGTCGAGGGTGTAGGAGCGTTACCAATGCGGGTGTAAATTTATATTTATATATACTGTAAAAATCGTTAATTTCTGTGTATGGTTGAATCGTTAATTTCTGTGTATTGTAGAATTGTTAATTTCTGTGTATTGTAGAATCGTTAATTCCTGTGTCAGTGTAACTTTAACTAAATAATATTTACGATCAGAATAATTAAAAATCTTTGATAAATGTGACCCTTTCTGGTGTAAAGGTAATCATAATTTAACCACAAATGTTGTACAAATGTAAGTTACAGCGTCTCTTATCATCAGGTGTAATGTACCAAAGCAGAATTATACACAAGGCCTGTTACAGAGCTGAACAAAAAATAGCAAGACTACTAAATGCAACCTGCACCATCAAAGCAAGAGACAGAGCAGAATGGCACTCCATGGTAGCCAACCTTCGTTGCGGAGATGGCACTCGATGATGATGATGATGATGATGATGATGATGATGATGATGACTACTAAAATATCACCAACAAGTAGCTGTGTGCTACATGCATGGAAATAAGCAAAATTGATTCCAATACCAAAGATTCCAATACCAAA
Source organism: Megaustenia siamemsis (assembly GCA_032433765.1). Taxonomy (NCBI): domain Eukaryota; kingdom Metazoa; phylum Mollusca; class Gastropoda; order Stylommatophora; family Ariophantidae; genus Megaustenia; species Megaustenia siamemsis. The sequence goes on along the minus strand of JAVIAB010000047.1, from coordinate 15,414,825 downwards.
GATTCCAATACCAAAGATTCCAATACCAAGTCCGGCTTGTTGCATGAGCTACTGAGTTAAGTGCTCTGTGCACACCGTGAGCTGTGTGTCTCATCCGTTTTGATCATGTTTCGATATTCCCTTAGTTTACGATGAATGATAATATCGTATGACAAGGAACAGTTGGCTGTGTTCACTTTCTGTGCGATTTCGTCTTATGTCTTTTGGCGTGTGCTGAGACTGCTATGATGGGGACTACAGTTACCTTTCTTTGTTTGGGAGATGAGTTAGTAATTCGGATGATTCCACTGGTACGGGCGGTTGAGCAATTATGGATTTTAATTCGTTTGTAGTGATACCAGGGCCTTCCATAATCATAACCATAACCAAAGAAGGGAAAATACATTAAAGTCGAAATGGATACAGACCTATCAATCAACTGACTTTTGTAGCAAGGACCCAGTAGTGGGGTGTAACGTACACTCCTACAAGGTATGGTGGCAGCTTTACAAAAAGGGAATACAAGCGAAAGCTGACGCTATATGTGGCTTTCTTCAGAAAATAAGAACAACGATAAGAAACGATGAGGTACTTGTATGCTCGGTCCCTACTTTCTTGAAGAACGAATTGAACACGAGATTATTGCGAGACTGATGTGTCATCTGGAAGAAAGAACTAAACTACTTCTAATTCCACATCAATCACCTCTCGACAGCACTGGTTCCCCGAGAACCAAGATACATAAAACGTTGAGGAAATAGAAGATGCTTTCAGGGGGAGCAACTCCCTAAAACATCAGAAAGAAATAATCAACATTTTTCGGGAACATCATGAGAAGAGGTAAGTAGGAATACTTGGTTGCAACTGACAAAATAAAAGGAAAGAGAAATCGCGGACGACAAAGAGAGAAAATACTAAATAGCTTAATGTCATGGCATAGAAAACAGTTAACAACAGAACTGATACGATGCATTATAGATAGAATATTGTGGAAAGACATCGCCAACGCCAACCGGTATGGTACATGATGATGATGATGACAGAGGGAAAAGAAGAAAAAATAAAAACAAGAGTGATTGCAAAAGGAACAAATCTGGTGTTAAAACATTAAAAATGTACACTGTTGTTGAGAACGAGTTGTCTCAGCCCTCAAATACTGCACATGATGATGATGATGATGTTCTGAAAATTGTCAATGCTGTTTTGATAATGGCTGAAGTGAGCAATTAATGTACACAAACTCGTGGATGAACCAAGGAGGTCATGCGCTAAGCGATCACAGCAGGACGAAGACCAAAAGCTCATCAAGACTTCAATCCACCTCACCACATCACCACCCCCTCCCAAATTTCCAATCAGTTTGCATCAAAGCAGACTGGTCAATATTGTGAGAATACCTGAACATTGTGGAGGTCAGGTTAGTCTAGAGCAGCGGTCCTCATACTTTGCTTTACCACGGACCCCCATTAAACACGTTTTGTAGTCGCGGACCCCCTTAACAGCGTTGTGTAGTCGCGGACCTCAATTAAACACGTTTTGTAGTCGCGGACCTCCAATACAAAAGTTTAGTAGTCGCGGACCTCCATTAAACACGTTTTGTAGTCGCGGACGTCCAATACAAAAGTTTAGTAGTTGCGGACCTCCATTAAACACGTTTAGTAGTCGCGGACCTTCACTAAACACGTTTTGTAGTCGCGGACCTCAATTAAACACGTTTAGTAGTCGCGGACCTCCATTAAACACGTTTTGTAGTCGCGGACCTCAATTAAACACGTTTAGTAGTCGCGGACCTCCATTAAACACGTTTTGTAGTCGCGGACCTCCATTAAACACGTTTAGTAGTCGTGGACCTCTATTAAACACGTTTAGTAGTCGCGGACCTCCATTAAAAAAGTTTAGTAGTCGCGGACCTTTATAAAAATTGTTTTGTAGTCGCGGACCTCTATATAAAATGTTTTGTAGATGCGGATCTTCATTAAACACGTTTTGTAGTCGCGGACCTCCATTAAGAAAGTTTAGTAGTCGCGGACCTCCATTAACAATGTTTTGTAGTCGCGGACCTCCATTAACAATGTTTTGTAGTCGCAGACCTCCATTAACAATGTTTTGTAGTCGCAGACCTCCATTAACAATGTTTTGTAGTCGCGGACCTCCATTAACAATGTTTTGTAGTCGCAGACCTCCATTAACAATGTTTTGTAGTCGCAGACCTCCATTAACAATGTTTTGTAGTCGCAGACCTCCATTAACAATGTTTTGTAGTCGCGGACCTCCATTAACAATGTTTTGTAGTCGCGGACCTCCATTAAGAAAGTTTTGTAGTCGCAGACCTCCATTAACAATGTTTTGTAGTCGCGGACCTCCATTAACAATGTTTTGTAGTCGCGGACCTCCATTAAGAAAGTTTTGTAGTCGCAGACCTCCATTAACAATGTTTTGTAGTCGCGGACCGCCATTAAAAATGTTTTGTAGTCGCGGACCTCCATTAAAAATGTTTTGTAGTCGCGGACCTCCATTAAGCACGTTTTGTAGTCGCGGACTTCCAGGATTCAAGACAGGTGTGTTGGGTCAAACATCGTAGATATCGCTTTGACGTAAGCTAGCGAAGCAGCTCATCGACGTCTACTTAATGGCTGAAAGATAAGAAGAAGATCTTGTATTGTAATATCTCTAGGGTGGACAAAGTGCATCATTTCCAGCAGAACCTAGGATATCAAGAAAACCCAAGGCAAGACTTCTCTCTGTTTAAGAGCTAATGAATCATGTCTGTACACATATTCCTTGTCATGAAACAAGCGTCTATATAAAGTCTTGACAAGGAAGTATGTGTTCATAAATATGTTTTGTGAGTAAAACATATGAAGGTAAATAAGTTGTCAATGAGACATACTCATATATGTAAGTTTGCGAGTTACTTAATTATTCGTGGGTTATCATCACTGCATATGGAATATGTCCACAGGTTCCCAGATCCCCTCCATAGCAAGTCCCGCAGCGTCCAGCGACTGACGATCCAGCTCTGTGTTGGCTAAGTCCTCGCATTCGCTCACTAAGGCTCTCGTTTCTGTCTGTACCCATCTTAACTACCATCTCTTTCATCCAAAGGAGTTCGTTCGTTCGTTCGCTTTCGTCAGCTTCGACCTCTGACAAAGTCCCACCCACTCAATTTTTGTGGGACTGAATTTTGCGTGTAAAGTCTGTTTTATCCCATTACAGGATGCCCCTCGCCATGCAGGCAGATTTACTCCGACTTCAGAGGTACTAATTTTTAGGGAATTAGTAAAACCCAGGTGTCCTCGTCAGGGTACGAACCCCGGCTGTTGTCGTGGTAAGCCAACCGCCTATCGATTGCGCTAACCGGACATCCATCCAAAGGAGTGATGTGAGCTTTTGTTGAAGTCCTGTGTCCTTTCCACTTCTCAGGGGGCATTAATGACGTCCGTCCGTGCTAGATTTGTTAATTAACATGTCTATGTTAAACCTGTATCGTCAATGAAACACGTCTAAATATGTATGACTTATATAACAACTCTACCACATAGGTCTGTCTATCCAATAAAATATCCAGCAATCCAATCACTAAGTCTACCAAATAACATATTAAACAATCCAACAATACAAGTCTGTCTGTTCAATAAAAATGAAACAATAAACGCATACATACAATCATTTCACATAAGTCTGTGTAACCAATAATACATCCAAAACTACAACCACACAAGTCTGTCAAACCAACAAAACATCCAACACTACAACCACACAAGTCTGTCTATCCAACAAAACATCCAATGCTACAACCACACAAGTCTGTCTAACCAACAAAACATCTAACGCTACAACCACAGAAGTCTGTCTATCCAACAAAACATCCAACACTACAACCACACACGTCTGTCTAACCAACAAAACATCCAACACTACAACCACACAAGTCTGTCTATCCAACAAAACATCTAACGCTACAACCACACAAGTCTGTCTATCCAACAAAACATCCAATGCTACAACCACACAAGTCTGTCTAACCAACAAAACATCCAACACTACAACCACACAAGTCTGTCTATCCAACAAAACATCCAACACTACAACCACACAAGTCTGTCTAACCAACAAAACATCCAACACTACAACCACACAAGTCTGTCTATCCAACAAAACATCCAATGCTACAACCACACAAGTCTGTCTAACCAACAAAACATATAACGCTACAACCACACAAGTCTGTCTATCCAACAAAACATCCAACACTACAACCACACAGATAAGTCTATTAAAAAAAACATTAAACACTCCAACCATATAAGTCTGTCTATCCAATGAAACGCCCAATACTCTAACCACACATGTCTGTCTATCCAAAAAATATCCAATACTCTAACCAAACATGTCTGTCTATCCAATATACCATCCAATAAAACATCCAACAAGCCAACCACACATGTCTGTCTATCCAATAAAACATCCAATAAAACATCCAACAAGCCAACCACACATGCCTTTCTATCCAATAAAACATCCAATAAAACATCCAATACTCTAACCACACATGCCTGTCTATCCAATAAAACATCCAATAAAACATCCAACAAGCCAACCACACATGTCTGTCTATCCAATAAAACATCCAATAAAACATCCAATACTCTAGCCACACATATCTGTATATCCAATAAACCATCCAATAAAACATCCAATAAAACATCCAATACTCTAACCACACATGTCTGTCTATCCAATAAACCATCCAATAAAACATCCAATAAAACATCCAATAAAACATCCAATACTCTAACCACACATGTCTGTCTATCCAATAAAACATCCAACAATCCAATCACACAAAGTCTGTCTATCCAATAAAACATCCAATAAAACATCCAACAATCCAATCACACAAAGTCTGTCTATCCAATAAAACATCCAACAATCCAATCACACAAAGACTGTCTATCCAATAAAACATCCAACAATCCAATGACACAAAGTCTGTCTATCCAATAAAACATCCAACAATCCAATCACACAAAGTCTGTCTATCCAATAAAACATCCAACAATCCAATCACACAAAGTCTGTCTATCCAATAAAACATCCAACAATCCAATCACACAAAGTCTGTCTATCCAATAAAACATCCAACAATCCAATCACACAAAGTCTGTCATGTCATTCAGACTTCCACACGAATATTTAACAACCAAAAATGAATGTCAATACAAATGCCATATTAAGTGTGGGAATCATATGTCACCTGTTGTCATCTTCAGTACCTGCACAATTTTAAGTTCACAAACATAAACAGACATAGTATTACTTCACATATTTATGTATCTACATTACGCACAAGCATTGTTTGTAGAGCATACCCAAAGATTATCATGTATAAAGATATTGTCGATGTGTGGAGTGCGCATGTATTAGATGGGTTAACATCGCTTAGCGACAACGATATCGCTTTAATAGGGTCATATTTGATGGCGGCTGACAAGTCATTATAGACTCGGTTGACGGACTCTTGGTTACAATAATCTGATGTTGCTACAAACAACCTGGTGCTTCCTAACAACCAGCATAAGTACTTCCCGGATGTAACGGCCCTGGTGAGAATCCCACGAACGTTGTCATTAAAAGTTAATGGCGCGTAGCAAATATGTCTGTGCTCAATGTTTGTCTCGTTCTCACACTCTGTAGTTTCAAAAGTGACGTTCAATGTCTGGCATGTGCCTGTACATGAATTAACCACCACATTGCAGTTGTTGATTGCTGTAGGATATGCTATCCGCTTCATGTGGTTACAACCGGCTCTCTTCAGCTGGTTCTGGTTAATCAAAGTTACGGCCCATTCTGATTCAGGGGGCATAACACTGGCTAAAATTTCTTGACTTTGTTTACATGACAACCGTTCGCCTGTTTCCTGATTGCGAAGTCTAGGTCGCAGTTGGAAAGTTAAGATGCCTGGAGTTGGACTCACGATCAGGACACACGCATAATAAGGCATACAATTTGCATCTGAACTTGCTTGAACCACCGGGTACATGTAATTTGGGAGATCAAGTTCTGACGGTCCGGAACACATAAAATCTGTAAAATCGGGACTTTTAATTCGTGTCTTCTCCAAGGTAATTTCTAATTGACGATCGGGGCTATAAACCTTCCAAGTGCCAAGTAAATGTTGTGGGAAACTACAATTTCGAGTGACTGCATCTTTTATACAGCGCCCACATTTACTGGGACAATCTGTAGACTCAAGGCATTTGTCTCCATTTGATTGACACGTGTACTTGTCGCTGCATTTGGGGTCTGACTTTTCAATATACTTAAATATATTCCCAAACAAGCTGGTGTTTCTTGGAACATCCTCTTCTCCAAAGTCTTTACTGGAGCACCGACCATCAACCGTCAGAAAAATCTTTAGCGTCTTCTCCTCGGACTCACGCCCTTCAATGCCTTTCTCCACAGACTTGAAATGGAGACACCAAAAGCTCGAGGGGTAATCTCTCATTTGAAGCAGCACTGAACGAAAGCCAGCATTATTCCACTTACTAACACAGCGGAGATGTGTCGTGTTATGACCCCCCATACTTGGAATCAATGGTGCAGGCACGCAATCTTTCCCAAAATCAACAACTACATTTCCGGAGCTCCGCCAGTCGCAGTGGAACTGTATGCTAGGGTTGTATTTCCGGACACTGCCAACACAGTTATCATCAACGGCCATCCCTTTGTGAATGACGAGCTGGTATCCTCCAATCAATGGACAGCGGTCAGGCTGGATGTCCTTATAGGCGACAAGTACCTCCTCGTCTTCTGTGTAAGAGCCTTCGATACAGCTGACCTGCAGAAGAGAGTGCCAGCTTTGTAAGTTGACAATTATGAAGAGACAGACGATATACACAAATTGTAAGTACACATTTTCTTCTTCTTCTTCTTTCCTTCCTCATTTGTCTTTCAGCGTCGAAGTAAAAAAGTAAAGTACCCCCGTCACGCCAAGTGCCGTATAGGGAATATGGTATTAGGGACCATAAATTTTACAGACCTTCAACACATGATTTTTGGAGTAATGTGGTCGGTATTACGCCCGTGCCGCTTTACTTTCCAAGAATAAATCCGTTACCCATTTAAGGCTGGGTGAACCCGGAAGCGGTCGGTTGGGATCGAGCTCTACCTCTTGTCTTTTGTAGTCCAGTTCACTAACCACTGAGCTATCGCGACTCCTTTTCAGCGACGAGGGGAGATATAATTTGCGGTCTTTTGCTCTCCTGTACACACCTGCTGCTATGCTTTTTAGTTGTTTTTTTTTCAGTATTCCGTTGATCCATCTTTTTCGTGATCGGGCTTTGGGTCTGGTGTTCTCGCAACGTTTATTGAAGACTCGCTGTGTTGTGTTTTGATATGTCTGACCTATTATAATAATTATTCTGATATTACTAACTAAACTGACCCTCTCCCAATTACAAAATAAACCAAACAGTCCAAACTAACCTTCTTCCTGTTATAGCTCTCATCCGTACGACCTTGCCTGATGACGTGTTGGGTCAGCTGTGTAAATTGATAACATCTGTACCTGGTGTTTTCATGCACGTCCTCCTCTTTGACCAGGTACCTATTCTCCCCATAAGCCATCATGCATCTGAGCGTCAGTTGCTGGACGAGTAACATGGACAAAAGATGGTAATCAACGTTTGCTTCCAGCATTACATAATTAAAAATCAGCAGATGAAAATATATCAAAAGTAAACAGCATTTGAAGATAATAAATACATATCCAATAACATAAAAATGATGTAATAATTCAATAAAAAGTTGAGTCATAATCTCATCCCCATGAATCAGACATGTACAATAAACAATATAAACATTCGTGTCCTGTCTGTCTGTCTGCATGTCCTGTCTTGTCTGTTCTGTCCGTCTGTCTAACCTGTCTGTTCTGTCCTGTCTGTCTGTCTGTCTGCCTGTCTGTCTGCCTGTCTGTCCTGTCTTTTTTGTCTGTCTGTCCTGTTTTGTTGTATTGTCTGTCTGTCCTGTTTTGTTGTATTGTCTGTCTGTTGTGTCTTGCCTAAAAGTCTGTCCTGTGTTTTTTGTCTGTTTGTCTGTCCGGTCTGTCTTGTCTGCCTTGAATGTCTGTCCGTCTGTCTTGACTTGTCCTGTCTTGTCTTGTCTTGTCTTGTCTGTCTGTCCTGTTCTGTTTTTACCATGTTTACCATGCCATTACACTAAGCTATCTAGTATCTTCTCTCTTTGTCGTCCGCGATCTCTCTTTCTCTGTATTTTGTAACAAAGTATTCCAACATTCCTCTTCTTATGAAGCGCCCGAAAACTGTAGATTGTTTCTGATATTTGTCAGCAGCTCTCTCTCTCTCTCTCTCTTTGAATTTGGCCTCTTTGAAAATTTCCTCATTGGTCTTTGTAGCTGTCCAATGAACTCTCAATATTCTAATAAATATTAACACTAAACGCATTCAAATGAAATATTCTTCTGCGGCAATGACTACTTCAAACTAGGTATCCGGATTATTTTTCTGTCTGTTTCACTTCCGCCATCCATTTTCTCTTGCCAGCTGGAAGGCGTGGGCCATGTTTTTCTCAGCAAGTCTGTGTATACGAGACAGTTTTGTTGTGTGTGTTTCGTTGTAACGTCTGTTACCATAAGTGGCATAGACTAGGGGTACCAATCTTGAAGTATCTGTTTCCTCTTGCTAGTGCGGTGGAGATGGGAATGATAACTTGGTCTATCTACAGTTGTATTATCAATCCCACACATCATCATATTATTTATTTATTATTACTCAATGCACTGAGCAAGACGGCTGTGTCAATAGAAGTGAGAAAGAGAGTTCATCGGAGCAATACTGAGTCAAATCTGAATTATTGAAGCGAATTACCGACAGCAGATAGATAAACGAATAAGAAGACGATTAGAGGCCACAGAGATGAAATTTTTCAGAAGAGTTGAGAGTTCACGGAACAGCTAAAAAAAACACCAACGAGGAAATTCTCACAACACAAAAAGAGCTACTTAAAAAAGCGTCAGAAAAAAAACAATCGACGCTTTTCGGGCACACAATGAGAAGAGAGAAGTTGGAATATTTGGCTGCAACTAGCAAAATACAAGGAAAGAGAAATCACGGGACAACAAAGAAAGAAGATACTAGACAGCTTGATGTCGTTGCACGGCAAACAGAGAAAAATATATTTCATAAGATGCACTGTGAAAAGAGATATTTGTAAATACATAATCGTCCATGCCAATCGGTATGGTGCATGATGCTGCTGATTAAACTATAATATAAATAATGTAAAAAATATATATATATAATCTTCAAGTACTGGGCCTGCTGGCGTAGGTGATCATGTCTCACCACAACTTTCGATCTCAACAGTTATTTATAATTTCTGTTGTTGATCTTCTGCCAAGCCATTCTCTTAAGCTGTCTGGAATCTTCTCTCTTTGCTTCCCTGTATCTCTTCGTCTCTCTACTTTCCCAGTTGTCACAATTTATTTCAGCTGTTCCCTTCTCAATCCATGACCAACAAATGATGATTGTTTCTTTCGAATATTGGAAATTAGCTCTCTTCTTGCTTTGGCGTTTTTCAGAACGTTTTCATTACTCTCCTTAGCTGTCCATGGTGTTCTCAACATTCTTCTGTAAAACCACATTTCTATAGACACACACACACACACACATATATATATATACGTAAAGTAAGTAAAGGTAGTGTACGAGACCTGAATCGGCGTCTTAGCAATCGAGTTTTCACCCACATGTGCTCGGCCGCCTATCCAGAAGTGTTCGGAGACTTCTGGAATGTGGCGCTTCAAGCATCGAAACTCACGATGCGAGGCGGCATTCCTCACCTTCCCAGGGTATTACTCTGGTGTCCATTTCTTCCAGCGGCTAGGTCGACCGTGAAGATATATTTTTTTTCCAACCACGAGTACAGCTCACACTTCTTCCAGCGGGAATGGAACACGGGTTGTCGAACGTCGATAGTCCACTTGAGTGGCTTACCCAACTAAGCTACAGAGGCCCCTATATATATACATTTATACACGTTTAAGTTGACAAATGCTGAAGGAACTAATTATGTTTGGATTACTTCCAAATGCGCTCTGGTCGACGCTAATCAATGCAACCACCTAAATTGTGGAGTCCTTGTGTGCGAGTGTAATTTACTAATTAGTTGAGGCAGGCCAAAATAATAAATGTAGTGAAGGAGGTAGAGATGGAAAATCTGGTAGGGAGAAATGGGAAAGGAAAATGAAAGAGTGTACATGTTTGGTGTTCGTCAATTCTTAGGCAGCAGGGAAAGAGGGAGAGAGAGGAGGAAAATGCGTAGGAAGGGAGGGGAAGGGTGGAGTAGAGAGAGCGGGCGGGAGGCGGAAAGGAAGAGGGAGGGAGGGGATTGAAGAGAGGGGAAGGGAGAGAGAGAAAGGAAGAATGAGTGAGTGAGTGAGTGAGTGAGTGAGGGAGAGAAGTGAGGATAGAGGGAGAAGGAGGAAGGAAGTGGTAGAGCAGAGAAAGCGGGAGGGAGGGAGGGAGGAAAAGAGAAAGGAAGAGGGAGGGGAGAGAGGGGAAGGGAGCGAGAGAGAAAGGAAGAGTGAGTGAGGGAGGGAGGGAGAGAAATGGAGATAGAGGGAGAGAAAGGGAAATAGGAACATAATAACAATGTCTTGATTCAGTCCGAGACCAAATCTAACGATGTGATATAGAATAACAAGATCCAATATGGAGGCACAAGCTGAATGCTGCTTCCTCTTATTTTCCCTTCATTTTGAAATCTTCTAATTTTTCTTCCACTTTCTTTTCTTTCCCTTTTCTTCCTCCTATTCCCTTTCCCCGTTTTATTTTCGTTCTCATCTTCATCTTCATCCTCTTCCCGATTCTTGCTCCTCCTCTTTCCTCTTCTATCTCTCCTTCTATGTTCACCCAATGTCTACTCATCTTCATCTTCATCCTCTTCCCGATTCTTGCTCCTCCTCTTACCTCTTCTATCTCTCCTTCTATGTTCACCCAACGTTTACTCATCTTCATCTTCATCCTCTTCCCGATTCTAGCTCCTCCTCTTACCTCTTCTATCTCTCCTTCTATATTCACCCAACGTTTACTCATCTTCATCTTCATCCTCTTCCCGATTCTTGCTCCTCCTCTTTCCTCTTCTATCTCTCCTTCTATGTTCACCCAATGTCTACTCATCTTCATCTTCATCCTCTTCCCGATTCTTGCTCCTCCTCTTACCTCTTCTATCTCTCCTTCTATGTTCACCCAATGTCTACTCATCTTCATCTTCATCCTCTTCCCGATTCATGCTCCTCCTCTTTCCTCTTCTATCTCTCCTTCTATGTTCACCCAATGTCTACTCATCTTCATCGAACGCCATTAAAATGGCGTTATATCGGCGTACATTCCATGTCTTCTCCTTTTAGATCAAGCTGTAATACCTTGCGCCTTTCGGTCCAACACATCCGATTTTAGAAAGACATAAGTGAGCCCCACGTTGCCTTCTCTCCTTGATTCCCCCTAGTTTGGCCATACTTATCATTTTTTTTTCTGGTCCTACAACGAAGAGGTGGAGGAGGGTCTTGATCAGTTTTGTCTACTTATCCTAACGAGTAGGGTCTTGATCAGTTTTTGTTCATTCATCCTAACGAGTAGGGTCTTGATCAGTTTTTGTCTACTTATCCTAACGAGTAGGATCTTGGTCAGTTTTTATTCATTCATCCTAATGTGTAGGGTCTTGATAAGTTTTTGTTCATTCAACCTAACGAGTAAGGTCTTGATCAGTTTTTGTTCATTCATCCTAACGTGTAGGGTCTTGATCAGTTTTTGTTCATTCATCCTAACGAGTAGGATCTTGATCAGTTTTTGTTCATTCATCCTAACGAGTAGGATATTGATCAGTTTTTGTTCATTCATCCTAACGAGTAGGGTCTTGATCAGTTTTTGTTCATTCATCCTAACGAGTAGGATCTTGATCAGTTTTTGTCTACTTATCCTAACGAGTAGGGTCTTGATCAGTTTTTGTTCATCTTTTGTCTTTGCTTCCCTCTAGCTCTTCGTCCCTCAATTTTCCCAGTCGTTACAATATATTCCAGCTGTTCCCTTCTCATTACATGGCCAAAAAAATGATGATTGTTTCTTCCTAATATTGGACATTAGCTCAATTTTTGCTTTGGCTTCTTTCAGAAAGTTTTCATTGCTCTTCTTTGCTGCCCATGGTATTCTCAGTGTTCTTCTGTAAAACCATATTTCAACCTCCAGTGATTTTCTTGTCTGTTGTCATATTGTCCATGATTCACATCCATATGTTAAGACTGGCTCTACATAAAATTCAAGAACTTTTTTTCATTTTTCTATTGTCAAAAATGGATTGCACCGTATCTTCCTCATTTTCTGGAAAGATGCTTTTGCCTAAGCCATTCTACATCTCACCTCTGTTGTACATCTACCATCTGAGGTTAACATTGTTCCCAGATATTTAAATTCATTTACCTGACGAAAGAAAATTACATACAAAAAGTACATTCAAACTGTTGATTACAAATTACACGTTTACATGAGAATAAATTCAATCCTAGAATAGAATTCACCAGAATGTGAAGTATCAGACCCACTCACAGCTGTTTGTTTTCATTAAAAAAAAAAAAAACAAATGACATTTAGTTATAATCTTGAAATTAATTGTGCAGCATATATGGATGAAGCTGCATTTTTGTACGAAGAGAAAACGCATCCCCAAGCAAATACTATATGGTGAACTAATACACGGAAAAAGACAAATCGGCAGACCTAAACTACGATATAGAGATATCTGTAATTGTCCTCAAGCAAATACTATATGGTGAACTAATACACGGAAAAAGACAAATCGGCAGACCTAAACTATGATATAGAGATATCTGTAATTGTCCTCAAGCAAATACTATATTCCCGTGTGTTAACGCGGGCTCCATTATGAGGGAAGTAAAGAATAGTGACACTGTCACCTTTCAGGCATGTCGTAAGAGGCGACTAAGGAGGTTCGTCGATGGCTTGACAAACTGTCATTGTAAAAAGTATTGTTATGGAACCAGAACCATAGAATTTAGAAGCAGCGATCTCTGCAATATGTGCCATTTTGGCACTCAAGGTTTCTGTTTTTGAGATTATTGTTCTGCCCTATGTACCGTCTTCGTCTCGAAAAAACAATAGATAGATAGATAGAAATACTATATACACGTATAAACTACGCTATAGAGATATCTTAAGTTATCCCCAAAGCAAATACTATATGGTGAACTAATACACGGAAAAAGACAAATCGACAGTCCTAAACGAAGATATAGAGATAGCAGTAAATCATCTCTGAATGACTTCTCCATATGTGAATATGACTTGGAATATCTGGCTAGTGATCGCACATCATGGAGAGCATGTATAAGGAATGGTATAACATCATTTGAGACTGTGCTAAGGCAAAACTTAGAAGAGATAAGACTCATGAAAAAGGATGGAAAACCCGTGGATCAGTGGGCCTGACTTGTTCTCTATGTGGCCGTGTGTGTTTGTCAAACATTGGTAGAATTAGTCACGAAAGAAGCATGTTCGACAAAAACAAAACCTCATTAAAAAATACACAATAGCCTCCACTAGACCGTCTGACAAGACGAAAAGGGCCATATTGCATGAAGATATTCTGATTCCAGTATGTTTCCTTCATTCTTAAAATATATATTTTATACAGGGGGATTTTAATATGTGGCTCCAACGACATCAAATGTAAAATATTTTAGCTAAAGGAAAAATGTTTGAGTTATAATTCAGTGTAGCTAGGCATAATGCAGATCATGTGCACGGTTTGACAGTTGAAAGATCGTTGGACACAAGAGTCTAGAATTTCTGTCCTTTGTGCCGTCTTCGGCTTGAAAAGATAATAGATAGACAGATAAACATACAGGGAGGCAGATGGAGGGATGGATTGGATGGGTGGATGGATGGATGGATGGGTGGGTGGATGGATGGATGGATGGATGGATGGGTGGGTGGATGGATGGGTGGATGGATGGATGGATGGATGGGTGGATGGATGGGTGGATGGATGGGTGGATGGATGGATGGATGGATGGATGGATGGATGGATGGATGGATGGATGGATGGGTGGATGGATGGATGGATGGGTGGATGGATGGGTGGATGGATGGATGGGTGGGTGGGTGGGTGGATGGATGGATGGGTGGATGGATGGATGGATGGATGGGTGGGTGGGTGGATGGATGGGTGGATGGATGGATGGATGGATGGATGGATGGATGGGTGGATGGATGGATGGATTGGTGGATGGATGGATGGATGGATGGATTGATGGATGGGTGGATGGATGGATGGATGGGTGGATGGATGGGTGGATGGATGTGTGGATGGATGGATGGATGGATGGATGGATGGATGGATGGATGGATGGATGGATGGATGGATGGATGGATGGATGGATGGATGGGTCCTTCATGTCATTTTGAATGTAAATTTGAAAAACAAAAAGAAAGGTATTTTACCTTCCTGGAAAGGCATAAATTAGTGAATCAACAAAAGTATCAGTGACAAAAAACCGTGCACTACACAGTGTGCTCATGCATTAAAGATCCCACTATAGGACAGTCCTACCTGAGACCTTTTGCTCTGCCCATCAGTCTCAGTCTCGATGGTAACAGCATCCTCCCCGACAACAATAAGACGACGAGAGCTGGACGAGATTGTCTGTAGCCAGTGACGATTATTGACGAACGTTTCCTCCAGGGGAAAGCATGATTGGCTGTCACGTGGCAACAACGTCACCAAGAATATGAGAACACAGCTCACCGCCTTAATTAAGGACATCATCATCATGTTGCTATCGGTGGTAGCGACTTTCTTCTGATCTACAGGAGAGAAAGAGAAACTGCTCAAACATAATATCAGTAATCTAAGGTATGCTGATGATACAGTCTTAATCGCTAAGAGTGAAAACAAGTTACAAGAAATGTTAGACATTATAGTGAAGGAAAGCAAAAATAAAGGACACAGCCTTAACAGCAAAAAGAAAGAAGTAATGGTAGCAACAAAGAAAAGGACATCACCGCCATTTTAAATAAAGATAAGTGGAACAATATTAAAACAGGTAAATGAATTTAAATATCTGGGAACAATGTTAACCACAGATGGTGGATGAAGAAACGAAGGTGAGATGCGGAATGGCTCAAACAAAAGCAGCTTTCCAGAAAATGAGGAAGATACTGTGCAATCCTATTTTGACAATAGAAACAAGAAAGAGAGTTCTAAAATGGTATGTAGAGCCAGTCTTAATATACGGATGTGAATCATGGACAATAGGGCTACAGACAAGAAAAAATCACTGGAGGCTGTAGAAATGTGCTTTTACAGAAGAATGTTGAGAATACCATCGACAGCTAAGAGGAGTAATGAAAACGGTCTGAAAGAAGACAAAGCAAAAATAGAGCTAATTTAAAAAAAAAAATAGGAAGAAACAATCATTATTTTTTTGTCGTGCAATGATAAGGGAACAGCTGAAATATATTGTAACAACTGGGAAAAGTTAGGGACGAAGAGATAGAGGGAAGCAAACTGAAAAGATACCAGACAACTTAAGAAAATGGCATGCCAAAATGTCAACAACAGAAATGATAAATAACTGTCGAGATCGAAAGTTGTAGAGAGACATGATCACCTACACCAGCAGGCATGATACTTGATGATGGTGATGATGAACTGAGCCAGCAATTCAATCAAATGAGCTGTAATTAACAAGTCTCCATCGTAAAAAAAAAAACAGGTTAATGGAACCTATAACATCTTTAGCATACACATAACAGTTAGTAAACTCTATGTAACATGTCTTCAACATTTCAGAGCCCATACACAGTTAATCAACTACATATGGAGTGTCTCCATATTAATAACAGTTTGTATGTAACAATATGTATAGGGAACAGGCAAATAATTGCAGTGCTGCGATAAAGCTGGTAGCGAGGAGCCAGTGGTGGGGTGTACTAAACACTCCAAGGTATGATGACAGCTTTACAAGGAAGGAACACATCACAATAATGACGTTTCGGCCTGTGGCCTTCTTCAGAATACAAGGACAACGACAACAAACGGTGAAGCACAATTATCTATAACTAGTACATGTTAGATGATCAAGTGGAGGTCGAGGAAACTAGGATGTAGAAATAAGAAAGGAGAGGGAAGAGAGAAATGAATACTACATGAGGAGAGGTAGGATGGGCGTCAAGATATATCAAATAGAAAAAGAGACAAATATAAAAAAAGAGAAAAATTTATCATAAAAGGCACTTAGCTTAAAACAGCAAGTCTGTCCTCCATGCTGGAACACATCAGAATGACTTGGAGTTTTAAGGATGTGTCTAGAAAGTAACACTCAAGTTTAGAAGGACAAGAGGACCTGTGTGGCGGGAAAACAAATCAGAGGGGGCGGGGGGAGGGTGGGGGAAGAAAGATAGGCGAAGCTGCCAAACTGCTATGAAAACGATGGTCAATGCTGAGAGGAAGACTAGAGGCCCAAAACCAAAGGCCTGGAGGGGCCAAACTGCTAGCCAATAAATCACTCGGACAATGCAAGTGAGAGATCTCGCGAGAGGTTGAAAGAAAGAGTGAATGAAAAGACAAAGTAGTGAACTGGGAGATGGGTGAGAAAGATAGACACTACAGAATGGATGGCCTGGGACTGGAAGAGTTGAGAGGTAGGTCAACGATGGGAGGAAGAGGGGGGAAGTGAATACCAGAGGAAGAGATAAGGAGAGGAAGAATAAGAAAGCCGGTATAAGTCAAGTAGGTAGGACGAAGAGCGGTTGAGTGATAGAGTGGTGGTCCGGAGGAAGTTAGTCAATCGAGAGGTAGGGACGTATTAAAGGAGGAGGTATGGAGAGGAGGGATAAGATGCAGTTATGTGAAAATTGGATAGGAGGAGTGGCGGTGAACTGTAGTAAGGTGAAATTAACGGGAAACAAACTTAAGCAAACTGTAGTAAGGTGAAGTAAACTGTAGTAAGGTGCAGTTAACTGTAGTAAGGTGAAGTAAACTGTAGTAAGGTGAAGTAAACTGTAGTAAGGTGAAGTAAACTGTAGTAAGGTGAAGTTAACTGTAGTAAGGTGAAGTTAACTGTAGTAAGGTGAAGTAAACTGTAGTAAGGTGAAGTAAACTGTAGTAAGGTGAAGTAAACTGTAATAAGGTGAAGTAAACTGTAATAAGGTGAAGTAAACTGTAGTAAGGTGAAGTAAACTGTAGTGAGGTGAAGTAAACTGTAGTAAGGTGAAGTAAACTGTAATAAGGTGAAGTAAACTGTAGTAAGGTGAAGTAAACTGTAGTGAGGTGAAGTAAACTGTAGTGAGGTGAAGTAAACTGTAGTAAGGTGAAGTAAACTGTAGTAAGGTGAAGTAAACTGTAGTAAGGTGAAGTAAACTGTAGTAAGGTGAAGTAAACTGTAGTGAGGTGAAGTAAACTGTAGTGAGGTGAAGTAAACTGTAGTAAGGTGAAGTAAACTGTAGTGAGGTGAAGTAAACTGTAGTAAGGTGAAGTAAACTGTAGTGAGGTGAAGTAAACTGTAGTAACCTGAAATAAACTGTAGTAAGGTGAAGTAAACTGTAGTAAGGTGTAGTAAACTGTAGTGAGGCGAAGTAAACTGTAGTAAGGTGAAGTAAACTAAAGTAAGGTGAAGTAAACTGTAGTAAACTATAGTTAGCTGTAATAAACTTAAGCAAACTGTAGTAAAGTGAAGTATACTATAGTAAGGTGAAGTAAACTGTAGTAAAGTGAAGTATACTATAGTAAGGTGAAGTAAACTGTAGTAAAGTGAAGTATACTATAGTAAGGTGAAGTAAACTGTAGTAAAGTGAAGTAAACTATAGTAAGGTGAAGTAAACTGTATTAACCTGAAATAAACTGTAATAAACAGAAATAAGACTGCATGAAAGTATACATTTTTCACTACAATTTTAAAATACAATTTAATGAAACCTAGAAGGCTTAGTCTGAGGTTGAATAGACCGTGACCTGCAAAGAACAAGGCAAAAGCCCAAAAAGTCAACCAGCCTTGTGACCTGCCAAGAAAAAGGCAAAAGCCCAAAAAGTCAACCAGTCATGTAAGAAAAGTACGTGCGCACATAAACGCGTGTCACTTACATATAATTACACGCCGACAAGATGGCTTGTGAATTCCTATCAGAGTGTGTTAACAGCACCAGCAGAACACATCAAACGTAATGGTCGGTTTGTTTAGCAGACACTAGAAGCACAGCTAAATTCAAGGTTCTTAAAACAGGAGTCGTAAATACACAATGGGTTATTCCCACTTTGAAGAGCGCACGTTAGTTATATTGCAACGAAACACGCGACTAGCTACACACTGATTGGAGACGGATACAATAGAGCACTGAAGCAGCTAATTCGTATCTGTGTTCCCTACCTGGTGGTTGGAGTGTGTTGCTGTAGGTGTTGGAAAGGAAAGCCCGTTGTTTCTGGGAATGTAGCGGTTGTTACACAGTGAAGTTTTACAAACAACAACAAATGAAAAGAGAACTACTAAACACAATTTAAATGCGATTTTTGGGCCATGTTAAAAGACAGAACGGCCTATGAAAAGTAGTTTTGGAGTGGAAAATACAAGGTAACAGAGGCAGACCAAGACTACCATGGACGAGCAATATCAAAAGATGGACAAGTCAGCCTATGAAAACCTGCACTATCAAAGCAAGAGACAGAGCAGAATGGCGCTCCATGGTAGCCAAACATCGTTGCGGAGATGACACTCGATGATGATGATGAACGGTTGCTTGTGCGTGGTGCTACTACGCCAGTAGGCCCGGTACTTTATAATGATGACCATAATTTTGTATATACCTTCAGCACATGATTTTTTGGGGTAATGTGATCGGTATTACGCCCGTGCCGCTTTACTTTCCCAGAAAAAAAATCCGGTACCCATTCAAGGCTGGGTGAGCCCGGAAGCCGTCGGTTGGGATCGAACCCTACCCTTTGTCCTTTGTAGTCCATTTCACTAACCACTGAGCTATCGCGGCTGCCTAGTGTCATAGAGTGCTCGTGTAGTAATTCTGTTTCCCCAAAAGTGAATAATATCCTTTTCTCCGTGACAAATTATTCTTTACAATAAACATAATTGGTAAATGACTCCTCACAATGAGGCATGTCAGATTCTGCAGCCACATCACGTCACCCCTAAGCTCTCTCTAGTATCAGAATCCAGAAGGCTGGACCATTTTCTGGATTATTATTTTACTGCAGCGTGGAGTTAAGCCCGTATTAAGAGTTGGGGGCCTCGGTAGCCTAGTTGGGAAAATCACCCGACTGGGCTACCGACGATCGCACAACCCGTGTTCGATTCCCGCTGGGAGCAGTGTGAGTTGTACTCGTGGTTGGAAAAAAAAAATACACCCATGGTCGACCCAGCTGTTGGCAGAAATGGGTACCTGAGTATTTCTCTGGTAAGGTGAGGAATGTCGCCTCGCATCGTGAGTTTTGATGCTTGAAGCGACACTATCCAGAATCCTCTGAAAACTTCTGGATAGGCGGCCGAGCACATATGGGTGTAAACTCGCGTGCTAAGACGCCGGTTCAAGTCTCGTACTTTACCGTTACCTTAGCGAGAGGTTGTGAGAACACCGCTGACAGAACGACTTGCGTCAGTAGCAAGCGACTAAGCCTGTGTGGATCATGTAAATGAGAGTTGTGACCTCATTCATCATCATCAAGTACTAAGCCTCCCAGCGTAAGTGATTATGTCTCTCCACAACTTTCTATCTTTACAGCTGTTTTTAAGTTTTTTTTTTTTTTAAACTACCTACCAAATAACTCTCTATAGTTCTCTTTAACTCCCGTGAATATTTTCTCTCTCAGTCACCCTTTATCTCTTCTTCCCTGAATATTTTTCCGGCTGTCACAATTTGATATTTTCAATTGTTCCTTTCACATTCAATGGGAACCCACAGATTGATAAATGTTTATTTCTGATATTGATCTTTTTTTTTTTTTGGCTCTGACCTAATTTATAATGACTTGATAACACTTCTCTCACACAACAATGAAGGTGATGATGATACTGTTTACAGTAACAACAACTTCTGCAACTCCTCGTCGTCAAGAATCGTCCATCCTTGATTTAATTTTATTATACATGTATATATATATTCAAACAATAAGCCTAATGAGCCAGGTAACAAAAATTTTACTAAAAGTTATACAGGGAAGGATTCAGAATAAAATCAATACTGAATTAGATGAACAACAATTTGGATTCAGGAAAAACAGTGGGACAAAAGAAGCCATATTCAGCATGAGAACATTGATTGAAAAGTACACAGAAGTAAACAAACCAATATATGCCTGCTCTATAGACTACACAAAGGCTTTCTATAGAATACACCATAACCAACTTATAGACTGCCTAAAGGATATAAATCTAGACGACGCAGACATACGACTAATATGTAATTTGTACTGGGAGCAAACAGCAATAATAAGATATAACAAGGAGAACTCTACACCCATGGACATAAAAAGAGGAGTAAGACAAGGATGCATCCTATCACCAAGCTTGTTCAATAAAGACAGGCCTAAACATTAATGGGAAGATAATCAATAACCTGAGATATGCTAATGATACTGTTCTACTAGCAGAAAATCCTAAAGACCTACAACAATTGCTTAATGTGATAAACACAACAAGCAAAAATATGGACTAGAAATGAATATCAAAAAGACTAAAACTATGATCATAAACAAAGAAAATTCTCAAGACCTACAATTAAATATCACAGTTGAGGGAATACATCTGGAGACAGTCCAGAGTTACAACTACCTGGGACATACTATAACCAGTGATGGAAAATGCAAAACTGAAATAAACAAAAGAATAGGTATGGCAAAAAGTAATTTTAATGCCATGAAAAATATACTAACAACAAAACAAATATCAACAAGGCTGAAACTAAGAATGCAAAATGTTACATCTTCTCAATATTCCTGTATGGTGCAGAAACATGGACATTAGACAAGAAAACAGAACAGAAAATTGAAGCCTTTGAAATGTGGATTTATAGAAGAATAGGTAGAATTGGATGGAAACAAAAGATAACAAACGATAAAGTTTTAAAACAACTGAAAATAAAAAGAGAACTACTAAATACAATTAATACAAGACAAATGCAATTTTTGGGGCATGTTAAAAAACACAACAGCCTACTAAAAGTAATATTGGAAGGAAAAATACAAGGTAAAAGAGGCAGAGGCAGACCAAGACTAACATGGACGAGTAACATCAAAAGATGGTCAAGTAAATCTATGACAGCCTGCACCATCAAAGCAAGAAACAGAGTAGAATGGCGATCCATGGTAGCCAACCTTCGTTGCGGAGAAGGCACACGATGATGATGATGATCTAAAAGGGAAGTGGCTAAAATAACAGACAATACCAAATCTACATACATCAGATCATAGTACACATTCCTCACATTGCAAGAGACGCTTCAAGGCAACAGTTGATTGAATAAACGATATATGAGACGTTGGGCTATCCATCGATTGGTAAAAATACAATTGCCGCTCTTTTCCATGAAATGCTCTTTTGCTTAGTTTGAATTTGTTTGTTGGTGTCACCATCTTAATGTAAAGTTCTACATTTTTGTTGTTGTTGCTCTTTTCCTTCCGAAATTCTTTATGAATTCATTCAACATTTGTTTCTAATACACAACAATTGACAGCAGCTTGTTTGAACGAAATGCTTTCTTCTATTCTTTCCTTCCTCTCCGATGTTTTTGGTCTTTCGCAAATTGTTTCGTGAAATTTAATTCTTTAAATGTGAGTGATCACTTACCACAAAGTCAATGTATCCCAGGCTATTAACTGAGGAAAACAGTACGGAAATTTCTCCTTCCAACTGGCTCTGTTTTGAAATCTGGAATTCCATTTTTGTGCTGGTGTTTATTTATGGGATTTTTATTTCCGGCTTAAAGCTATTTCCGCTAATTAGGGACAACTGTCATTTTAATCGGAAGACAATTCGTTCTGCTCTAGCTACACCTTTAAGTGCAACAGAGTGCAAGAGATAACAAGGAACGGGCAGAGACAATAAAAACATCCGGGGAAGGAAAGTTGCCAAAACAGGATTTATAAATTTGATACGAACTGGCAGCGATGCTTCTTTGCGCATCGGGGTTTTAATAATAGTGGAGGGTTAAGGCATAAAAATGCGAAGCTGCAGTAAAGCTGAATGTGATACCATTTATTTTTAATTTTTTAATTTTTCCTTTTAATAATAGTGGCACGCTCTTCTTTTGTAAAGTTCGCTAAAGGTTACAACACAGAACCGTAGTACACGTGATCGTTTGATTATCGTGAAGAGACGCAAGGTGAAATGGACCATTATGGAGATGTGAAAGGTGCGGTAACGAGAGAAAGAGATATCATTAAAAAATGGACAGGCCTAGACTCCCAAACAATGACTGACGATAGAGATAAGTGGAGAAGGTAAACAAAGTATGTCAGTGGTACCGCAAAGACCCCCAAACAATGACTGACGATAGAGATAAGTGGAGAAGGTAAACAAAGTATGTCAGTGGTACCGCAAAGACCCCCAAACAATGACTGACGATAGAGACAAGTAGAGAAGGTAAACAAAGTATGTCAGTGGTACCGTAAAGACTTCCAAACAATGACTGACGATAGAGATAAGTGGAGAAGGTAAACAAAGTATGTCAGTGGTACCGCAAAGACTTCCAAACAATGACTGACGATAGAGATAAGTGGAGAAGGTAAACAAAGTATGTCAGTGGTACCGCAAAGACTTCCAAACAATGACTGACGATAGAGATAAGTGGAGAAGGTAAACATAATCTGTCAGTGGTACCGTAAAGACTTCCAAAATATGGTTGGTGTCGTTGTACGGTAAACAGTTAACAACCGAATTGATAAGACGCACTATGGACAGAGAATTGTGGAAGGACATGAACGCCTGCACCAACCAGTACGGGACATGAACGCCTGCACCAACGAGTACGGGACATGAACGCCTGCACCAACCAGTACGGGACATGAACGCCTGCACCAACCAGTACGGGACATGAACGCCTGCACCAACCAGTACGGGACATGAACGCCTGCACCAACCAGTACGGGACATGAACGCCTGCACCAACCAGTACGGGACATGAACACCTGCACCAACCAGTACGGGACATGAACACCTGCACCAACCAGTACGGGACATGAACACCTGCACCAACCAGTACGGGACATGAACACCTGCACCAACCAGTACGGGACATGAACGCCTGCACCAACCAGTACGGGACATGAACGCCTGCACCAACCAGTACGGGACATGAACACCTGCACCAACCAGTACGGGACATGAACGCCTGCACCAACCAGCACGGGACATGAACGCCTGCACCAACAGCACTTGAACGGAAGAGCCAAAGTCTCGCAATGAAGATTTGGGTCTCCATTTACCACTATAGTTGTCACAACTGTACACCACGATATTCCTTAACTACTGCCTAAGTCAACTAAAAACATTGCCAGACAAGCTCCCACATGAAACCCTCAAAGAAAGAAGAAACAGGGGAGACCCCTGAACATATAGAGACGAAACATTGAGACAGAGATCGCACAAATGAATTACACCAGGAAACGAATAAAGGAGATAATAAAGGACAGAAAACACTGAAGGCCTCTTGGTTATGCTTATGGAAGGCCCCGGTATCACTGCAAACGAATTAAAATCCATAATTGCTCAACTGCCCGTGCCAGTGGAATCATCCGAGTTACTATTTCATCTCCCAAACAAAGAAAGGTAGCTGTAGTCCCCAACATAGTAGTCTCAGCACACGCCAAAAGACATAAGGCGAAATCGCATAGAAAGTGAACACAGCCATCTGCTCCTTGTCATACGATATCATCATTCGTCGTAAACAATCGAAATATCGAAACACGATCAAAACGGATGAAACGCACAGCTCACAGTGTGTACAGAGCACTTAACTCAGTAGATCATGTAACAGGATGGAAAACCTCTTGATTGTGGCCTGTAACCAAAGGGAGCGTGTAAACGGCGACAACAGAATATTGATTAGCGCCGGCCACACACTTATCCTGTCATCAGAGTTGATAGACTGAGTCCACCCCCATCAACAATGCACACGTGAAGAGAAGATTCTCTCTACTGCCTTTGCTCATTTCACAAATGCTGTCGATTCTGTGAGTAGAGCCGGACTCTAGAAGCTGTAGAAAATATAGTTTGCCCTCCTTAATAATCAAATTGTCTCAAGCCCTGCCTGTATGTAGACTACTGTACATTTCGATAGTAATTTTCCTGAACAATTTTGAAGTCATCTGTGTAATCAAGCCGAGATATGATATCGATCCTTCTCTGGCAACATTTTTACTGCGCTCATACTTTTGTAACAGCTGCCGGTGACATTTACAGAATGGACGTTAGAAGACTATCTCTGAAGGCTCTTATATTGAGACCAGAAGGTACAAGAAAACGATGAGTTGAGATGAGGTTCTGCGTAGAACAATCATTAAAGAGAGCGCAGCTACGGGTCTTAGAAGTAAAAAGTAAAATACCCCCGTCACGCCAAGTGGCGTATAGGGAAATATGGCGTTAGTGACCCTATATTTTACAGACCTTCAGAACATGATTTTTGGGGTAATGTGGTCAGTATTACGCCCGTGCTGCTTTACTTCCCAGAAAAAAATCCGGAACCCATTTAAGGCTGGGTGAACTCGGAAGCCGTCGATTGCGATCGAACCCTACCTCTTGTCCTTTGTAGTCCAGTTCACTAGCCACTGAGCTATCGCGGCTATTTGTTCTCCGTCAGTGAAAGGGAAAAAATAAATCTGACAGCACAGATAAAACTATCTTCAACGCCCCCTTCACACAGATAAAACTATCTTCAACGCCCCCTTCACACAGATAAAACTATCTTCAAAGCCCCATTCACACAGATAAAACTATCTTCAACGCCCCCTTCACACAGATAAAACTATCTTCAACGCCCCCTTCACACAGATAAAACTATCTTCAACGCCCCCTTCACACAGATAAAACTATCTTCAACGCCCCCTTCACACAGATAAAACTATCTTCAACGCCCCCTTCACACAGATAAAACTATCTTCAACGCCCCCTTCACACAGATAAAACTATCTTCAACGCCCCCTTCACACAGATAAAACTATCTTCAACGCTCCCTTCACATAGATAAAACTATCTTCAACGCCCCCTTCACACAGATAAAACTATCTTCAACGCCCCCTTCACACAGATAAAACTATCTTCAACGCCCCCTTCACACAGACAAAACTATCTTCAACGCCCCCTTCACACAGATAAAACTATCTTCAACGCCCCCTTCACACAGATAAAACTATCTTCAACGCCCCCTTCACACAGATAAAACTATCTTCAACGCCCCCTTCACACAGATAAAACTATCTTCAACGCCCCCTTCACACAGATAAAACTATCTTCAAATCCCCCTTCACACAGATAAAACTATCTTCAACGCCCCCTTCACACAGATAAAACTATCTTCAACGCCCCCTTCTAAAAGATAAAACTATCTTCAACATCCCCTTCACACAGATAAAACTATCTTCAACGCTCCCTTCACGCAGATAAAACTATCTTCAACGCCCCTACACTCAGATAAAACTATATTCAACGCCCCATTCACACAGGTAAAACTATCTTCAACGCCCCATTCACACAGGTAAAACTATCTTCAACGCCCCATTCACACAGGTAAAACTATCTTCAACGCCCCATTCACACAGGTAAAACTATCTTCAACGCCCCATTCACACAGGTAAAACTATCTTCAACGCCCCATTCACACAGGTAAAACTATCTTCAACGCCCCATTCACACAGATAAAACTATCTTCAACGCCCCATTCACACAGGTAAAACTATCTTCAACGCCCCATTCACACAGAGAAAACTATCTTCAACGCCCCATTCACACAGATAAAACTATCTTCAACGCCCCATTCACACAGGTAAAACTATCTTCAACGCCCCATTCACACAGATAAAACTATCTTCAACGCCCCATTCACACAGGTAAAACTATCTTCAACGCCCCATTCACACAGGTAAAACTATCTTCAACGCCCCATTCACACAGATAAAACTATCTTCAACGCCCCATTCACACAGGTAAAACTTTCTTCAACGCCCCATTCACACAGGTAAAACTATCTTCAACGCCCCATTCACACAGATAAAACTATCTTCAACGCCCCATTCACACAGGTAAAACTATCTTCAACGCCCCATTCACACAGGTAAAACTATCTTCAACGCCCCATTCACACAGATAAAACTATCTTCAACGCCCCATTCACACAGGTAAAACTTTCTTCAACGCCCCATTCAGACAGATAAAACTATCTTCAACGCCCCATTCACACAGGTAAAACTTTCTTCAACGCCCCATTCACACAGATAAAACTATCTTCAACGCCCCATTCACACAGGTAAAACTATCTTCAACGCCCCATTCACACAGATAAAACTTTCTTCAACGCCCCATTCACACAGATAAAACTATCTTCAACGCCCCATTCACACAGATAAAACTATCTTCAACGCCCCATTCACACAGATAAAACTTTCTTCAACGCCCCATTCACACAGATAAAACTATCTTCAACGATCCATTCACACAGATAAAACTATCTTCAACGCCCCATTCACACAGGTAAAACTATCTTCAACGCCCCATTCACACAGATAAAACTATCTTCAACGCCCCCTTCACACAGGTACAACTATCTTCAACGCCCCATTCACACAGGTAAAACTATCTTCAACGCCCCATTCACACAGATAAAACTATCTTCAACGCCCCATTCACACAGGTAAAACTTTCTTCAACGCCCCATTCACACAGATAAAACTATCTTCAACGCCCCATTCACACAGGTAAAACTTTCTTCAACGCCCCATTCACACAGATAAAACTATCTTCAACGCCCCATTCACACAGGTAAAACTATCTTCAACGCCCCATTCACACAGATAAAACTTTCTTCAACGCCCCATTCACACAGATAAAACTATCTTCAACGCCCCATTCACACAGGTAAAACTATCTTCAACGCCCCATTCACACAGATAAAACTATCTTCAACGCCCCATTCACACAGGTAAAACTATCTTCAACGCCCCATTCACACAGATAAAACTATCTTCAACGCCCCATTCACACAGATAAAACTATCTTCAACGCCCCATTCACACAGATAAAACTATCTTCAACGCCCCATTCACACAGGTAAAACTATCTTCAACGCCCCATTCACACAGATAAAACTATCTTCAACGCCCCATTCACACAGGTAAAACTATCTTCAACGCCCCATTCACACAGGTAAAACTATCTTCAACGCCCCATTCACACAGGTAAAACTATCTTCAACGCCCCCTTCTATCAAAGAACTATCCTCATTGTCTTCGTCATTCAAATAAACTTCTGCGATCACGGCTCATTGAGACTAAGACTCGGAACTCTCTCATGGTCAGCTGTCTGTTTAAGTGATTCAGTTGCCCCGTATTCTCTTCCAGGGAGGTGGGTGTGGACCACATTGTCCTTCTCAGGTCTGTGTGCTGGGGGCAATCCTGTAGAACATGTTTTGTAGTCATATTGTCCAGTGTACAGTGGCATTGGCTGGTAGTTCCTATTTGGAGTTTGGTGAACATGTGGTTTCTTATTCTGTTGTGGCCAGTGCGTAGGCGAAGTATGATGACTTGATCCCTCCTTGATAGTTGGAGGTATCCATCCCTCTCGTTTGGTGTTCTTATTTCCATTTTTCATGGTACTGGCCTTTGATGATGGATTTGGCTTCATCGTAGCTGACCAGATGGTTCTCTTGTGGTAATCTCCCTTCCTCCTTAGCTAATTTGTCTGTGCGTTCGTTCCCGTGTATATTACAGTGTGATGGTATCTACTGAATGACTACTCTCTGGAAGTTATTGCACAGTTAGTCTAGGGTTGTTCTCAAGTCATCTAGTTAATTGTTCTTAGGGCTTTTAGAGCTGATAATACTGACAGTGCATCGGTCAGTAACACCAATTTCTTGTGCATGATATTTTTGTGTTGGATAGCCAGTTTTGCAGCGTTTTTGAGGACTTAAGTTTCTGCTTTATAGTTCTTTGAGAATTTCCCAATATCTATTGACTTGGTAATCTCTTCCTCGTTATTCAGCCTCAAGAAAACCCCTACTCCATTTATGGTGGTGTTTGTAGCAGAGCCAAATAACTGAATCTGATATCCCCATAATTTGAATAAATGTATCTTCATTACTTCTATAGTTCATATTAACTTATACTGTCGGCCCTTCTTTCAAATAAATTGATCTTGGTCATCCCCTTCTTTCAAATAAATTGATCTTCTTTCAAATAAATTGATCTTGGTCATCCCCTTCTTTTAAATAAATTAATCTTGGACGCCAACTACCTTCAAATAAATTAATCTTGGCCGCCCACTACCTTCAAATAAATTAATCTTGGCCGCCCACTACCTTCAAATAAATTAATCTTGGCCGCCCACGTCTTTCAAATAAATTAATCTTTGCCACCCACTACCTTCAAATAAATTAATCTTGACCGCCCCCTTCTTTCAAATAAATTAATCTTTGCCACCCACTACCTTCAAATAAATTAATCTTGGCCGTCCCTTTCTTTCAAATAAATTAATCTTTGCCACCCACTACCTTCAAATAAATTAATCTTGGCTGCCCCTTTCTTTCAAATAAAATTAATCTTGGCCGTCCCTTTCTTTCAAATAAATTAATCTTGGCCGCCCCTGCTTTTAAATAAACTAATCTTGGCCGCCCCTTCTTTCAAATAAATTAATCTTGGCCGCCCCCTTCTTTCAAATAAATTAATCTTGGCCACCCACTACCTTCAAAGAAATTAATCTTGGCCACCCGCTACCTTCAAATAAATAAATCTTGGCCGTCCCTTTCTTTCAAATAAATTAATCTTTGCCACCCACTACCTTCAAATAAATTAATCTTGGCTGCCCCTTTCTTTCAAATAAAATTAATCTTGGCCGTCCCTTTCTTTCAAATAAATTAATCTTGGCCGCCCCTGCTTTTAAATAAACTAATCTTGGCCGCCCCTTCTTTCAAATAAATTAATCTTGGCCGCCCCCTTCTTTCAAATAAATTAATCTTGGCCACCCACTACCTTCAAAGAAATTAATCTTGGCCACCCGCTACCTTCAAATAAATAAATCTTGGCCGCCCCCTTCTTTCAAATAAATTAATCTTTGCCACCCACTATCTTCAAATAAATTAATCTTGGCCGTCCCTTTCTTTCAAATAAATTAATCTTTGCCACCCACTACCTTCAAATAAATTAATCTTGGCTGCCCCTTGCTTTCAAATAAAATTAATCTTGGCCGTCCCTTTCTTTCAAATAAATTAATCTTGGCCGCCCCTGCTTTTAAATAAACTAATCTTGGCCGCCCCTTCTTTCAAATAAATTAATCTTGGCCGCCCCCTTCTTTCAAATAAATTAATCTTGGCCACCCACTACCTTCAAAGAAATTAATCTTGGCCACCCGCTACCTTCAAATAAATAAATCTTGGCCGCCCCCTTCTTTAAAAAGAAATTAATCTTGGCCACCCGCTACCTTCAAATAAATTAATCTTGGCCGCCCCGAAAGTTCAAATAAACTGATCATCGCTCCATGGGTAACAACAACGTGTCACCTAACGCTTCCATTCAAATCCCACGGTTGGAAGCTTTTATGTCCCGATATTATTATTCTGCCTAATTAACCCATATTGTTGTGCTCCGTTAACAGCACTTCTTTTATGTTGTTTAATGTTCTCATGGACAGCACGCAGCATAAAATAAACAGGACAAATCTGAAACAAGTGCAAAGAGTCAAATACTTGGTCACAATAATAACACCAGATGGAAGATGCACCATAGAAATAAAAAGGAGAATATCTCTGGTCAGAATAGCATTTTAGAAAATGAAACACGTCTTATGCAATAAGCCAATGTCAACAGAAGTGAGACAGAGAGTTGATTGGTGCTATATAGAACCAATTCTGACATATAGAAGCGAATTATGGACAGTAGATAAACAAATGAAAAGACGACTAGAGGTCACAGAAATGGAATTTCTCAGAAGAATGTTCAAAGTTCCATGGACAGATAATAAAGATCAACGAGGACATTCTTAAAGAGGCTAGCACAAAAAGGGAACTCTTAAAAACCATCAAAAGAAACAACTATTTTTACTACTATCACTATTGCTACCTCTATTACCGCTACTACTACTATTGCTACGTTTACTCTTGTTACTACTACTATTGCTACCACTATTACCGCTACTACTACTACTACTACTACTACTACTACTACTACTACTACCACTATCACCGCTACTACTACTACTACTACTACTACTACTACTACTACTACTGCTGCTACTGCTACTGCTACTGCCACTGCTACCGCCACTACCACCACTACCACTACTACAGCCGCTACCAACACTACTACTACTACTACTACTACTACTACTACTACTACTACTACTACTACTATAACTACAGTACATTCACAAGTATTAATTGGAAACAACTGTTAGAAACTGTTGGAAACAAACTGAAACATTAAGTTTCAACTTGATGACCTTAATTTTATAAATGACAAATCCAAGGCCGATAATTCTGCCCAAAGCAACAAAATAAATCTACCGTCAAAGCGTTAAATCACCTTGACCCTCACAACATTAATTACCCAGAATGCTAGTCACGAAAAAAACGCACTATCGTGACGAGAACTAGCCGCACAAAACGTGAAATAAATTATTCCCGTCACGTTATCGACGTTTGGATATCTCAGGCAGTGTTA
Organism: Megaustenia siamemsis; assembly: GCA_032433765.1. Lineage (NCBI taxonomy): Eukaryota > Metazoa > Mollusca > Gastropoda > Stylommatophora > Ariophantidae > Megaustenia > Megaustenia siamemsis. The sequence goes on along the minus strand of JAVIAB010000047.1, from coordinate 15,383,889 downwards.
GCACCGGTATTCTTCTATGATCTAAGATACACTTATATGTGACAAGATCTGCACCACATCAAGCCACTGTTATTTACTTATTAAATTCCTTGATATCCGTTTTTAGAGACTAGACTAACCGAACCCACCGTTACTGTGCTTTCTATTTTCGGTGGAAGACGTTTGGAATCGTCACCTGTACAGCCGGTTAAGGCATGCACGGAGATCGACCTTGTTAACAGAATTTCCCAACGCGTTTCTGCGCAATGCTGTGACATCAGGTTGAAGCGGATATAGGGAATTCCCAAATGCAGTGAAATCGATTCATTGCATGGAATACATCCAACTATAGATTTCTATGGCCCGCGAGCAGAAAATTAAAAAGGGAAACTCTTCAACTACAGTGACGTGTTCAGCAAAGGAGATATAGACATTTGATTTAACTCTCTCCATAACCGCCTCTAGGAGCCACGATAGCTCAGTGGTTAGTGAGCTGGACTGCGAAGGAGAAGAGGTAGGGTTCGATCCCAACCGACGGCTTCTGGTTCACACAGTCTTTAATGGGTACCGGATTTTTTCTGGGAAAGTAAAGCGGCACCGGCGTAATACTGACCTCATTACCCGAAAAATCATGTGCCGAAGGTCTGTAAAATGTATGGTCACTAACACCATATTACCTATACGCCACTTGGCGTGACGGGGGTACATTACTTACTTTTTTTTATAATCGCCCCTGCTCACAATGCTGAGAACGTCACGCTAGTTGGTAGCTGTCGAAGAATTCTCTTTCAATAAAAATCTAAAGGCGGCTGTGGGTAGAACAGAATAGAAGAGAATAGTCTATTTCACTAACTATTAACTTTTTCTGTACGGAAGCTTTTTATCAATGTAACGGAAGAGATTTCAGAGACAAAATGTTTCATGGTTTTAAGAATCAATCTACATATTTCTATTTATCTAACATATAACATATTATATTTGAATTGTTAGATAATTGAACAAGGCATTATATTTCACCAATACCAAGATGATACAAGACATGTAACAAAAATAGGATTTGATGACGGTTGACACTAACCAAATTGAGAGTGACGCACTGTGCGGCAGAACATACGGAAAGAGTTAATCTAGGGCGTCTCCCATATAACTTTTATTTCTTCTCTATTTTGTTTTACTAGGTTACTCCGACTTCTACCCCGAAGCACCGCCCAGCTGCTTATTTCAATTTCAATATGACAATTTAGTTTGAATATTAAAAATAATATATATTTATTAATATGGCTATATCCATAAACCTTCAACCTTATATATGACAATATCTACCTCAGAGGGTAGACGTACAACAGACATGAGAAGCAGAACAGCTCAGGCAAAAGCAGCTTTCCAAAAAATGAGGAAGATACTGTGCAATCCATTTTTGACAATGCATACAAGAAAATAATTCTTAGATGTTGTATAGAGCCAGTCTTAACATGTGAATATGAATCATGGACAATAGGACTACGGACAATTTAATCATTGGAGGCTGTAGAAATGTACGTTTACAGAAGAATGTTGAGAATACCATGGACAGCTAAGAATGCCGATGGAAACTTTCTGATAGAGGCCAAAGCAAAAAGATAGCTAATTTCCAATATTAGGAGGAAACAATCAATATTGTAACAACTGGAAAATTGTGGGACGGAGAGATAGAAGGAAGAAAATAGAAAAGATACAAGACAGCTTAAGAGAATGGCTTGGCAGAATGTCAACAACAGAAATGATAAATATCTGCCGAGATCGAAAGTTGTGGAGAGACATGATCACCTACGCCAGCAGGCATGGCACTTGATGATGATATTTTTGAATGAAGATGTCGTGAGGAAACTACATTCCACTCATGCTTTATATTGATGTTTTGTCTGAGTGGTTCTAATTTGTGGCACGATACAATAACATTAACATTGCAACTTGGTTATCTTGTACGCTGCTGATATTTTAGTTCCGTTGTGCCTATGTACAATTAGAACAAGACACATGCGATTTTTGGGCCATGTTAAAAGACACAACAGACTACTAAAAGTAATCCTGGAGGAGAAAATTTAAGGTAAAAGAGGCTGAGGCAGACCAAGACTAACATGGACGAGTAACATCAAAAGATGGACAAACTAGCCTATGACAATCTGCACCATCAAAGCAAGAGACTGAGCAGAATGACGATCCATGGTAGCCAACCTTCGATGCGGAGATGCCACTCGATGATGATGTGTTCATGTGAGGAAATTTGTCAAAATGTAAGAACCTTGACCCTTACTGATGTTACATAAACATAATTTAAACGATAAGGAGGCGCGTCTCCCAGCACCAGAGCTGGAAGTTGTCAGCGATCCACAGCTGATGGCTTGCGCCAGGATCGGTGAACCAAAACCATCAAGACCCTGCTCCACCTCTCCGCGGTACCTCCAGTAACAGACTAACCTGTCTAGTCTGGAGAAGCAGACTAGACAGGTTAGTCTGCTTCTCCAGAGCGTGCAGGGATCGAAGAGGGAAGACAACCCGGTGCTCAAAAATGTCGTGCTGAAGTCGGATGTGTTGGGCCGAAAGGCGCAAATATAACAGTTATACTGCAAACCACAACACAACGCAGACACGTCTACTACGTCCTTGTAAGGGCGGATGATGAAGAGGAATATTCTAGTCTACCATGATACTCTAGAATACTTTAGTCATAGAGCGAACGCAACCAACCACCCAACGACAAATATTGAAATAATTTAAGTTATAGTGGCGGTCTGGTTGGCCTAAATTCAAGACCCCGGTCTCGAGACAGAGAGGTTGTGGGTTCAAATCTCGGCTGCACCAGTTAGGGATTTTTATTTATGATTTCTCTCTGCGGTAACCACCCCTGGTCTCAGCAGCGAGGCCCGGCTTTAAACGTCAATTACTCATCGACGGAAAAAAATATGAGTACCTCCGAAGACGGAGTTATCTGCCTGTGCACCGAGGGGCCCCTATGCACACGGGTGCCAGTGAAAACGAATTCACACTCACAATTCAGTTCCTATAAGGAAAAATTTAAAAAATCCAAAAAAAAAAATGGTATGTTAGAAGCTTTACGGTATAAGTGTACGACACAGACTAAACGACGTTTCGGCCCAATAGGCCTTCAGCAGTAACAAACAAGGAAAACACACACACACAAAACTAAAAACGAAACATTCAAAACAAAAATATTCGAAATATGTTAAAGAAAATGTATATCCTGTGTGTATGAAAAGGAAATGGTAACAATAGTGTGGCTGTCGTGAATGTGCAGAAATGTGCGCAAATGCACACCGAACCAGAGGAGTTCACACAGGGGTCAGTGTGCAAATGGACGTAAGGTCCTATAACCAGTTTTAATGTACTATAGCATTCTCAAGTTATAATTGAGAAAATTAGCAAGTCTACTTTCTTTCTAGTATTCACCGGATGACTACTAATGGAATTGATTGTAATCTTCCTCATCCGTCCTTACACGGACGTTAAGTGGGCGTTGATACGCTGTGTTGTGATTTGTAGTAGAACTGTAATATTTAATTTTTTTGGTCCAACACATCCGACTTCAGCGCGACATTTTTGCGTACCGGATTGCCTTTCCTCTTCGATATCTAATCACTTTTTCAGACTACACTCGTTAGTCTGTTTCTTGAGGCACTGCGAAGAGGTGGAGTATGGTATGGATGGTTCTGATTCAGCGATCCTGGCGCAAGCCATTAGCTATAAGTCTCTGACAGTCGCTGTTCGACTTCTTGCTTCCAGCAAGACTATTAAACACCATCAACAAATAGCTGAGACTGATAAATAATAAATGCGTGCAGTGTTATCCAAGACCTGGATAGTGTCTGGTTCTGTAACAGCAGTTGTTTAAGCTGATAGTTTCTGTGAGAAGTTATAAATTATGTCAAATAGAGAAATTAGAAATGTCCCACTCAGTTGCTGTGTTAATGACGCAAGCCTGCCCGAGAGATAATATAAAATCTTCTTCTTCTACATTTCAGCTCCCTGTGGAGCATAGGTCTTCCACAAACACTTTCCAAGCCGTTCTGTTTCTTGCCATTCTTTTAAGATCATTCCATGCCTTTCCCCTTCATATTTGCTTCCAGTTATCTTCTCCAAGAATTATTTGGTCTTCCTCTTTGTCTTTTTCCCTGGGGATTCCAAAAAGGCATGTTGTGTAATACTCTCCGTTGGCTTCCGCAGGTATGTCCTATCCAGCGGCATATTGTAACACGTCCCAGTTGTTATGTTAATAACGCAAGAACGCCAGAGAGGTAATGTAAAATGATCAATAAAAAGAACATAGCCAACTTGACTTGCATCAATTAAAATGAGCTCAGGGAAAGTTGCTTTATCACACACGATATGGTAACTTGATAGCCTTCTTCACTGTGGTCGCCAATTATGGATAACTTAACAAGATTAGCCTTTTTCATTGTGGTCGCCAATCATGGATAATTAACAAAATTAGCCTTCTTCATTGTGGTCGCCAATCATGGATAACTTAACCAAATTAGCCTTCTTCATTGTGGTTGACACGATAGCTCAGTGGTTAGTGAACTGGACTGCAAAGGACAAGAGGTAGGGTTCGATCCCAACCGACGGTTTCCGGATTTTTTTCTGGGAAACTAAAGCAGTTCGGGCGTAATACCGACCACATTACCCCAAAACTCATGTGCTGAAGGTCTGTAAAATTAATGGTCACTAACACCATATTCCCTAAACGCTACTTGGCGTGATGGGGCTCTTTACTTTTTTACTTTACTTACTGTGGTTGACAATTATGTATTACTTAACAAAATTAGCCTTCTTCACTGTGGTTGACAATCATGGATAACTTAACAAAACAAAGAAAAGATACAGTAGCTTTGTACATCAGTATTGATTCTATTCTCTATTCATGGAAGCAGTTTCAATGCAGTCAGTAATTCCCCATATCCGCTCCACCACTTATCACATTTCCCAAAATTAATGGGTGAATTCCTTTGACAAGGCCGTTCCATGGACGTCCTAGTCGACTGAATAGGCGACGATTCCAAACCTCCACAGGCGCCTTTTACGACATACGTGACAATGCGAGTGGCTCTATTATTTTCTCCCTCCACTTTCGAGGCTCGATAGCTAGACAGGGGCAGTATTGATGGTTCTTCTATGTCTTGTGTTCGAGATAGGGCTCCACATAGTTGCATCATGAGCTAGAATACAATAATTGTTAAATGTTAACGGTTACATATTCACTTGTTCTGGTGGTAAAAGTGACTGCCAGCATCAGGGCTGAAGTGATCAGCGATTCATAGCTGACTACTAGCACAAGATTCAATGAACAGGCGCTATCCAGATCCTACTCCACCTCTTAGCGGTGCTACTAGGAACAGATATTCAGTTTGGTCAAAGTGAGTTGGGGCTAAGAGAGAAGGTAATCCGGGACTAAAAATGCTGTGTTGAAGTCGGATAAGTTGGGTCGAAAGATGTTAATATTGTAGCTCTACAGCAACTCACAACACAACATATCTACTCCTATCGAACGTTCTTTCAAGGGCGGATGTTGACAGAAAGAAAGAAAGAAGAAGGAATGAAAGAAATAAAGAAAAAAAGAAAGAAAGAAAGAATTGTTCCACAACGTGAGGATTGTAAGGTAAGAAAGATGACCAGATTGTAAGGTAAGAAAGATGACCAGATTGTAAGGTAAGAAAGGTGACCAGATTGTAAGGTAAGAAAGGTGACCAGATTGTAAGGTAAGAAAGGTGACCAGATTGTAAGGTAAGAAACGTCATTAGATTGTAAGGTAAGAAAGGTCACTAGATTGTAAGGTAAGCAAGGTCACTAGATTGTAAGGTAAGCAAGGTCACCAGATTGTAAGCAAAAGTTATAATTGTGAGTTTTTTTTTTTTTTAAATTCTGCCAGTGGTGTGTTAAATATTGAACTCATTAAGTCCGTAACGATTTTGTTGGTCTACACATATTGACCCTTACTTCCAGTCATGAACTTCGTACGTTTAGTTAATTTGCCTTGCAAAGCTTTAACATAATAATGATGTATGTTTCTCTTAAGACCCGTATTGTCCAGCTTCACCCCAGCCTGATATTATATTTGTATCTACTGAAGAAGTTTTGCTTGTCAAAACGTTTAGCAGTTTTATCCACCACCACCATCATCATCATCATCATCATCATCATCGTGTGCCTTCTCCGCAGCGAAGGTTGGCTACCACGGATCGCCATTCTACTCTGTTTCTTGCTTTGATGGTGCAGGCTGTCATAGAATGACTTCTCCATCTTTTGATGTTACTCGTCCATGTTAGTCTTGGTCTGCCTCTGCCTCTTTTACCTTGTATTTTTCCTTCCAATATTACTTTTAGTAGGCTGTTGTGTCTTTTAACATGCCCCACAAATTTCATCTGTCTTGTCTTAATTGTATTTAGTAGTTCTCTTTTTATTTTATCCACCAAGCCAAACAAATTTGTAGAGAAACACCAGACATACCAAGAGTTGTCAGCCCCTCTACTGCCCATACCAGAACAAAACCCTGGACAGAGGATCCGGATTGTCAATATAATTAAGGACAGAAGTGAAAGAAATACTTGACAATGGGGTACAGAATAGTCTACAGCGTAAAACAATCACATAGTTTCTTGATGGATCAGCACAGAATGCAGTAAAGAATGGGGAGCCGGTGAATACATAGAGTACACAAATAACACTAGTAAAGAGCCCCATCACGCCAAGTGGCGTATAGGAAATGTGGTGGTAGTGACCATAATTGTTTTTAAGACCTTCAACACATAATTTTTGGGGTAATGTGGTCGGCATTACACCCGTGCCGCTTCACTTTCCTAGAAGAAAAAAAAATCAGGTACCCATTTAAGGCTCGGTGAACCCGGAAGCCGTCGATCAGGATCGGTTGCGATCTCTTGTCCTTTGTAGTCCAGTTCACTAACCACTGAGCTATCACGGCTCCAATAACACTAGGGATATAAATATAATATTAACAGTGAAATATTGTCACAATTATGATGCAGAAATACAAGCAATAAAGTTGGCAATAGAAAAACTGCTGAACAGTAATCTTATCCCACGGCCTGTAGTGTTTTTGACAGATGCAAGATCAGTACTCCAGGCACTGCAATCTAGAAAATTACCACATCTGCAGACCTTATTGACTGAACTCTGCAAGCACCACAGGGTTGCCCTGCAGTGGATCCCCATCCTACTGTGGAATACCAGGAAACGAGAGAGCAGATCAGCTGGCGAAGGAAGGTGACACGGCCGGATGCACCGGTTACATACCATCATAAGAAACAGATAATCAAAGAAATCAGAGGACCACAAACCCCAAATCAGGATGCCTTTCATAATATGAATAGATGGGAAAAAGTTATCATTATACGCCACAGAACAGGACATAATCGACTCTAGTCACGTGTATAAAAAATTCAAGATCGGCACCTCAACTACATGTACATGTTGATAGGCAGACTGCTGAACACTTACTTCAAGACTATACTGAATATAGTAGACTGAGGAAATAGACTGGGCCATAGATAGAGTATACTACACCTATTTTCTTTAAATTATTACTACTACTTAATATCACAACAACAACAACAGCAACTAATACTACTGCTACTATTACTATTAGGCTCCGGGGTTCACCCAGTCTCTAAAAATAGGTACCAGAGATTTTTCTGGTATGTTAAAGCAGACCGTTCACTAACACCATATACTCCATACACCTGGCTGGGCACGGAGGGAACATTTACTTTACTTACTTCTACTATTACTATACAGCCTATACTATTACTATACAGCCTCTACTATTACTATACATCCTCTACTATTACTATACATCCTCTACTATTACTATACAGACTCTACTATTACTATACATCCTCTACTATTACTATACAGCCTCTACTATTACTATACAGCCTCTACTATTACTATACATCCTCTACTATTACTATACAGCCTCTAGTATAGTAAGAGGGAGCCGCGATAGCTCAGTGGTTAGTGAACTGGACTACCACGGACAAGGGGTAGGGTTCGATCCCAACCGACGGCTTCCGGTTCACCCAGCCTTAAATGGGTACCGGATTTTTTTCTGGGAAAGTAAAGCAGCACGGGCGCAATACTGACCACATTACCCCAAAAATCATGTGCTGAAGGTCTGTAAAATATAGAGTCACTAACACCATATTTCCCTATACGCCACTTGGCGTGACGGGGGTACTTTACTTTTTTTTTACTCTAGTATAGTAAGCCTCTACTATTACTATACATCCTCTACTATTAACATACAGCCTCTAGTAAAGTCAGCCTCTACTATTACTATACATCCTCTACTATTAATATATAGCCTCTAGTATAGTAAGCCTCTACTATTACTATACAGCCTCTACTATTACTATACAGCCTCTAGTATAGTAAGCCTCTACTATTACAATACAGCCTCTACTATTACTCTACAGCCTCTAGTATAGTAAGCCACTACTATTACTATACAGCCTCTAGTATAGTAAGCCACTAATATTACTATACAGCCTCTAGTATAGTAAGCCACTACTATTACTATACAGCCTCTAGTATAGTAAGCCACTACTATTACTATACAGCCTCTAGTATAGTAAGCCTCTACTATTACTATACTGCCTCTACTATTACTATACAGACTCTAGTATAGTAAGCCACTACTATTACTATACAGACTCTAGTATAGTAAGCCTCTACTATTACTATACAGACTCTACTATTACTATACAGACTCTAGTATAGTAAGCCAATACTATTACTATACAGACTCTAGTATAGTAAGCCAATACTATTACTATACAGCCTGTACTATTACTATACAGCGTCTACTATTACTATACATCCTCTACTATTACTATACAGCCTCTACTATTACTATACATCCTCTACTATTACTATACATCCTCTACTATTAATATACAGCCTCTAGTATAGTAATATACAGCCTCTAGTATAGTAAGCCTCTACTATTACTATACAGCCTCTACTATTACTATACAGCCTCTAGTATAGTAAGCCTCTACTATTACAATACAGCCTCTACTATTACTATACAGACTCTACTAGTACTATACAGCCTCTACTATTACTATACAGCCTCTACTATTACTATACATCCTCTACTATTACTATACAGCCTCTACTATTACTATACATCCTCTACTATTACTATACATCCTCTACTATTAATATACAGCCTCTAGTATAGTAATATACAGCCTCTAGTATAGTAAGCCTCTACTATTACTATACAGCCTCTACTATTACTATACAGCCTCTAGTATAGTAAGCCTCTACTATTACAATACAGCCTCTACTATTACTATACAGCCTCTAGTATAGTAAGCCACTACTATTACTATACAGCCTCTAGTATAGTAAGCCACTACTATTACTATACAGCCTCTAGTATAGTAAGCCTCTACTATTACTATACTGCCTCTACTATTATTATACTGCCTCTACTATTACTATACTGCCTCTACTATTACTATACTGCCTCTACTATTACTATACTGCCTCTACTATTACTATACTGCCTCTACTATTACTATACTGCCTCTACTATTACTATACTGCCTCTACTATTACTATACTGCCTCTACTATTACTATACAGACTCTACTATAACTATACAGACTCTAGTATAGTAAGCCTCTACTATTACTATACCAGACTCTACTATTACTATACAGACTCTAGTATAGTAAGCCAATACTATTACTATACAGACTACTATTACTATACAGACTCTACTATTACTATACAGACTCTAGTATAGTAAGCCTCTACTATTACTATACAGCCTCTACTATTACTATACAGACTACTATTACTATACAGACTCTACTATAACTATACAGACTCTAGTATAGTAAGCCTCTACTATTACTATACAGACTCTACTATTACTATACAGACTCTAGTATAGTAAGCCAATACTATTACTATACAGACTACTATTACTATACAGACTCTACTATTACTATACAGACTCTAGTATAGTAAGCCTCTACTATTACTATACAGACTCTACTATTACTATACAGACTACTATTACTATACAGACTACTATCACTATACAGACTCTAGTATAGTAAGCCTCTACTATTACTATACAGCCTGTAGTATAGTAAGCCAATACTATTACTATACAGACTACTATTACTATACAGACTACTATTACTATACAGACTCTAGTATAGTAAGCCTCTACTATTACTATACAGACTCTAGTATAGTAAGCCAATACTATTACTATACAGACTACTATTACTATACAGACTACTATTACTATACAGACTCTAGTATAGTAAGCCTCTACTATTACTATACAGCCTCTAGTATAGTAAGCCACTACTATTACTATACAGCCTCTAGTATAGTAAGCCTCTATTATTACTATACAGCCTCTACTATTACTATACAGACTCTACTATTACTATACATACTCTACTATTACTATACATACTCTACTATTACTATACAGACTCTACTATTACTATACAGACTCTATTATTATTATACAGCTTCTACTATTACTATACAGATTCTACTATTACTATACAGACTCTACTATTACTATACAGAGTCTACTACTAGTACGAATGCTACGATTTCTGCTACAACTACTACTACGACAGCTAGGACTACGATTGCGGCTACTACTGCTACCACTACTACTGCTACCACTACTACTGCTACCACTACTACTGCTATTGCTACTACTACTACTACTACTACTGCTACTATTACTATTACTACTACTACAACTACTACAACTACTGCTACTACTTCTACTACTATTACTACTGCTACTACTACTACTACTACTACTGCTACCACTACTAATACTACTACTACTACTACTACTATTGCTACTACTACTACTACTACTGATACTACTACTACTACTGCTACTACTACTACTACTACTCCTACTACTACTATTGCTGCTACTACTACTACTGATACTACTACTACTACTGATACTACTACTACTACTGTTGCTATTTACTACTACTACTGCTACTACTACTACTATTGCCACTACTACTACTACTGTTGCTATTTACTACTACAACTGCTATGACTACTACTGCTACTACTACTACTACTACTGCTACTACTACTACTGCTACTACTACTACTACTACTGCTACTACTGTTACTGCTACTACTACTACTACTACTACTACTGCTACTACTACTACTACAACTACTACTGCTACTACTACTTCTACTGCTACTACTACTGCTACTACTGTTACTGCTACTACTGCTACTACTACTACTACTACTGTTACTACTTTTACTGCTTCTACTATTACTACTACTACTGTTACTACTGCGACTACTACTACTGCTAATACTACTACTACAACTGTTACTGTTACTACTGCTACTGCTACTATTACTACTACAGCTACTACTACTACTACTACTATTATTACTGTTACTGCTACACTACTACTACTACTACTACTGTTACTACTGTTACTACTGTTTCTGCTACTACTACTACTATAACTACTACTACTACTGTTACTACTGTTTCTGCTACTACTACTACTACTACTACTACTACTACTACTGTTACTACTACTACTACTACTGTTTCTGTTACTACTACTACTACTACTACTGTTACTACTACTACTACTACTACTGTTTCTGTTACTACTACTACTACTACTACTGCTACTACTACTACTACTACTACTACTGTTACTACTACTACTACTACTGTTTCTGTTACTACTACTACTGTTTCTGTTACTACTACTACTACTACTACTGCTACTACTACTACTACTACTACTGTTACTACTACTACTACTACTACTGTTACTACTACTACTGTTTCTGTTACTACTACTACTACTACTACTACTACTACTGTTTCTGTTACTACTACTACTACTACTACTACTACTACTGTTACTACTACTACTACTACTGTTTCTATTACTACTACTACTACTACTACTACTACTACTGTTACTACTACTACTACTACTGTTTCTGTTACTACTACTACTACTACTACTACTACTACTACTACTACTACTGTTACTACTGTTTCTGCTACTACTACTACTACTACTACTACTACTACTGTTACTACTGTTACTGCTACTACTACTATTACTATTTTTACTACTGTTACTGCTACTACTACTACTATTACTATTTTTACTACTGTTACTGCTACTACTACTACTACTACTACTACTACTACTACTACTGTTACTGCTACTACTAGTAAAAGTTATCACAACGATATTTAAAAAAACGCATTATAATCGTCGAAAATGTTGGCGCGTAGTTTAAGGGCGTGGCTGTGATAAGCAAAACATGCTTGGTCAGACCACACCAGTTGGAGAAGATAAGCACGTGCTGAGTGGTAATTACCTGGACGTGTCGGTGCTCAGGTCAGAAGATAAGCTGTTAAAGGGGCGGAGCCGGTATTAAGTTTTATGTTTATGCAAAAGCAATGAGGAAATGAAGATGAATTGTTATGGCTTACCTGCTGGGCAGTCACATTTTAGAACTAGGTTCTTCTCATCGGCATGGTTGTTCTCACAGTGGGTCTCTACATCATCATCATGTGCCATACCGGTTGGCGTAGGCGATCATGTCCTATCACAATCTTCTATCTACAGTGCATCGTATCAGTTCTGTTGTTGACTGTTTGCCATGCCATGACACCAAGCTATCTAGTATTTTCTCTCTTTGTCGACAATGATCTCTCTT